>JAEQBH010004346.1:0-248718 GCA_016808115.1 Tetrastigma voinierianum
AATCAAGCATGCCCTAAAGATAGCTTCCCCTCTACCTGATCGACCTTATAGCAGACGCCTACGCCCTACCATGAACTCCTCACCTTTACGGATGCTTTCCTCCCGGCTATTACAACCAGATCAATGGACCCAACGACCAAGAGAAGACCTTATCTGGCCACAAGGCAAAGGACCTATTACTATCCGTAATGCCTTTCGAACTGAAAACGCAGAGCTACTACTAGAGATTGTGAACAGGATGTTCCGTAAGCAAATAGGGGCATCCATGGAGGTGGCATAGAAGACATGTTGGTAAATCAACTACGGCCTTCCAGCCCATAGCCTATCTCAACAGGCATTTCTAATCCCGGGAAAGAGTATAACATGAAGTTGAATCCGCCAAATGCGCTTCGAGTCTCAAATTTAAAATTCCGTTTTATCACAACAACCGAGGAATAGAGGCAACCCGACATGATAAAAGCCGGCTCGACATGCCACCATCAAGCATAAAAGAAGTCCAATGCTCATCGAAGGACAGCCGCGCTTAAGCCATTTCAGGTCCAGATACGCGTCAGCCCTTCTTCTAGATTCTAAAAGCTTCCAATGGATGCACACATTAATCGAGAAGAAGCATTCGCAATGGCTAAAACTTATCCGAGCTCCCCCATTCGTAAGTCCCTCTCGAGGAGAGCTCCATCAGACCGGCGGGGTCAGATTTCAACCAAATGGGCCATCCCGATCGAGACAAAGACCGAGTGCAAAGACCTAGTCTACTATTACAATGAGCTCGAGAGGAGCAGAGGAGAGGCATCCGTAAAGATGGAGAAACTAATCATGGCATTGGTAACCACTCGAACCCGCCCCGCCTCCAAGCGCGATACCACCAAATCCCAACAGAATACCACAGCTGAAAATACATAAACCAAAGACCTCGGGAAGATTGATGAAGTGGGCCATAGAGTCGAGCGTAGTTCAAGATCGATACAAACCAAAAAACAAAGAATAAAAGGGCAGATTCTGCGCACTTCGTCATAATTCACCCCAGAAAGCTTCGCGAGGATACTCAAATGACGCCCGACCTCCCCATTTGGAAGCTGTCCGTAGACAGGGCCACCAATGCTCAAGGAGTGGTGGCTCAAGCACTCGACCTGCATGAATAGATATCGAGTGTGCGCCGTGACTGGGGTTCCGAGCATCCAACGCAGGCCGAGTATGAGTGCCACTGCCATAGTTTGATCAACTCTCGCCATTCAATGGAAATTGATCACTAGAGGCATTGAATAGACTGGGCTTGGTAGTAAAGAAAATAGAAGACACCTACGAGGCCAAAGGCAAAAAAAATGATCCTATACCTTAAAAGGTACTTAGAATTAATGTAGAGGTTCGCACTAGTTCAGTCGACACATACCAAGAGTGAAATTGCGAGCAGATGCCTTGAAGAACCAAATAAATTTCTCCTAAGAAGACTCCGATTAACCGACGCCTATTGAGCACCTTTCAGAGCCCTCCATAGATCTTAACAACGAAGAGTGCCCCCGTTATGTTCGAACCGAAATGATTGACTTATCTGGGACTACTTAATAGAAGGACTATTGCCAAACTATCCAAAGGAGGCAACAAAGCTTAGGTCGAAGTCTGCCAAGTTCACTATTCATCGAGGGGCCCTTTATGTTTAGGTTTTTTCTACACCCATCCTCAAAAATGTGCGGAGACACCGACTACGCACCGAGGGAAGTACATGAAGGCGTGTGTGGAAATCAAGATCTGTGGCTCTAGTGACCAAGTGGAAAGTCTTAAGGTGGATACACGTCACAATGCTCCGTGAGACGCAACAGAACTAGTCAAGAAATGCAAAGTTTGTCAACAGCACGCCAAAATCTCTTACCTCCCATCTGAGCCACTGACTCTAGTTACATTCCCCTGGCCTTTTCAGCAGTGGGGGCTAGACATATTGGGACCTTTGCCCATTGGAAAGGGCCAATGCAAATTTATCGTCGTAGCAGTGGATTATTTCACCAAATGTGGCGCAGGTTTGAGCCCTGGCTACCATCACTTTAACAAAAAGGTACGCAACTTCATCGTGTGCCAATACGCAGGTTCGTATCCTGAGAGCTCCTAGTGTCGATAAGGGAAGCAATTCGACAATCCTAAGTTCAGTGGATTTCTCGTGGTCGAGCTCCTGATCGGGGAACTACTACTCCGCCCTCAACTCATCTACACCCAATGGACAGCGTGTCACCATCGTAACCCTTAGCAAAGCCGCTGGGCATCAAGTTGGAAGATCTAAAAGGTAAATAGGTAGAATACCTCCCGAGGTAAGTTATGTGGCTTAACTACACTAGTTAGCAACTCAAAGAAACCCCATTCCCCGCTCTACCTGGGCACCGAGGCGACGGCCCCCTGGCCGAGATCGGATTAAAATCCCAAAGGATTGAATTGGCAAGCGTGGAGCATAATGAAGAGGCTCTCCACCTAAACCTAGACCTCATAGATGAAAAGCGTGACCAGTCCAAACGCATAAGACTACTCAAAGGAAGATCGACAAGGTACTACCACCAAAAAGGTCAAACCCAGATTACAAGCCCGCGACCTAGTCTTCGTAAAAGGCTTCGTCATGAGAAAAATCCAACACATGGAAAACTAAGACCCAACTAGGAAAGCCCCTATATTGTGTCTCACGTCAGTCGTGACCGCAACCACGAACCTGCATATAAGAAGGAAAAAATTCTACCTCATTCAATGTCGAGCACCTCAAGCCGCTTCTATCAATGTGACCCTGATTGTAATATTTAATAAAGTATCATCAGCTTTAAGATAACAGTATGTGTGTTCGTTGATTACTTTGTTTAATATCCTTACGGATCAAAAAGCAGACAGCTCGACCAGGAAACACCCGAGAAAATTACACACATTAGAATACACAAATTCATGCTTAAAAAAAAATTGTTCTTTATTCCAATGAAGGTACAATTGATTACAATCAGCAGTGTCATCCCTTACATCTCGGGAATGAACAGTACAAGCAGTTCCCTCAAAACAGAAAAAATCTCAAGAAAGAGAAAGAGAGAGGGAAAGAAAGAAGAGAGAGTGAGAACAGGAAGGAAAAGGAGAAGAAAGAAGAGAAAGAGAAAGAAGAGAAGAAAAAAGAGGAGAAAATGGAGAAAGCGGTACTAAAAGTTATTCTTTTATACACCGCCTCTCCAGATGCATTCTTATACTGGCTTCATCGACGGAGCTAGGAATAAACATAACTCATAGAGGGGGATCTAGGAAAAACACAACTCCTACAAGCAGAGGACCACCGAACTAAACCACCCCAGATCTCCAAAGTGACCTCCCGTGAAGACGACTCAAGTTTCGACATCATCACACTGCTGACTTGAATACTTCAAAAAGGAAAGAGAAGAATTAAGCATGGCTCCATCAAGAGGAGTCAGTTAACTTATAAGAACGCCGTAAGCACTCTAAAATCGCACAATCGGTTCCACCTCCATACTTCCAATCTCCATAAACCCGCATTAAAGACGCCGCGTGATCTTCCAAGGAATGGAAGTCACCCGGTCGACCTGAGCAGCCGCCTTTGAAGAGCCTCGATCGCTTCAACTAAGGCCCCAGCCCAAGAGCCGCTCTCACCGCGTATTAGCCCACTGAGCGCCTCAACGCCTTAAGGTTTTGAAGAGCTCGACCGCTTAATCCATAGTCTGGGAGCTCAAGAGCGTCAATTTAGGCGCATTAGCCCACTCTAAGCCTCAATAACTCGGGCTGAAGAGCTGACTGTCACTGGTTACTCAGAGTTTCAAGAGCTGGTCACGTAGACAGATACAGCCTACTAAGCCTTAATAGCTCAGGCTGAAGAGTCGAGTTCAACCAAGGCCTGTAGCCTGCGCCATCAACCAAAGATTAGCCTACCCGAGCCTCAATAACTCAATTTTGGAAGAGCCACCAACCAAGGTCCAGCCCCAGAGTCGCTTCACTGCATGACAGTCACGAGCTCGCCAGCCGCTTTGAAGAGCTCACTCGCCGGAACTGGCCTGTGGCTCAGACACAAACAAGTAGACTAGCCCACGGCCCACAAATTAGTTTTTAAGGAACCCCACCGCTTCGCACAAAGCGCCAGACATCGATCCATCACAGCAAGAGCTACTCAGTGAAGCACATAAAAACAAAGAAAAACAAAGAAAAAGCGGGAGATAGAAAATTAAGCATCTGACAGTTTCAAAGCTTCCAGAATCGACATTACACATAATCCATGGTTCTGTTTCAACAGAAAATAAAAAAAAATAAAAACAAAACAAAAAAAGCGATGAAAATCGATTATCTATCGGTAGTTTCAATGCCCGTAATCCACATTACATATATATCCGGTCTCTGAGCCCAACGTAAAAAAACAAAGCAAAATTATACAAAGAGGTTCAGACGTTAGGCGCGGGAGTGGGAGTAGAAGGCGAAGAAGGGGAGCGGGCCTCAACCGGGGCGGCTGGCTCTCCGTGAACGCCATGAAGACTTTCGGCCTCGCTGTCGATGATTATCAAAGCAAGGTCCAAGCCCGGTAGGCATTAGTAACCTCATCCGAAAGCAAGCCATCCTTACTCCACCTGCCACTATGCAAGCCTCATCCCTCAAACTCTCATTCTTCGTCTCGAACAACCAGGGTTTTTACCTCTGAAGGTCTCCTTCAACCCAGCGGCACTCATTAGTCAGCGACAGAGCACACAGCCTCGGAAGCTTCGCGACGAGCTCCATCTAGCAACGCTGCTTTATTACGCAACTCATCTCTAGCAGCACGCAGCTCTTTCCGGTTACCCAGCCTTCATTCGCATGATTGCAACTCCTCCGACCACCTAAAGCCTGGGCCTGCAGCCTCCGCGTACCCATCCCTGCCAACAAAGAAATCATCTTGGGCAACTCGCACTCGGCCCCCGACCCAAAGCTCGCCTCAGAACCTTAAGCCATCTTCGAGCCTTTTCTTCACTCCTACCGCACTCCCATTGTGGAAGGCTCCCATATCGGACTTGAGCTTCACGGATTCCTCTGTCATATTTTGCATCCCAGTCGCAGAGGTCGATCGCCTATATGAGAAGCCATCTCGCCAGAGGCTCCACGCTCCTGACGTGACCTCGCTCAACTTCCTCATCTTTCTGCTTAAACCCTTCATGGGTAGCCACCTATCGATACCCAACATAAAGTCAACGTGCAACTCAAAACTAAGATAAAGGCAGACACAAAAAGACACGGGAACTTACGGAGACGACCGGGAGGGGATACAAGCCTTCCTCAAAAGGCAGCATGACCTTAATTTGATCAACCCATGATGGATGAGACGCACCATTAAGAAGCTTAGCCGAGAGCAAGGAATCCCCATCTCCATCAACTTCGGAGCGCTTCCTCCCCAAGTCTTCCGCTATCGAAGGAGGAGGCTCAGCGCTCTGCGCAGGAGGACTCCAAACTGAGATGGGCATAACCTCCAATAGAGGCTCAGCAGCCCTCTCTGAGGAATCTTTGCTTCAAGAAAAGAAGAACGGTTACCTAACTTAGCGTCTGAAACCTGGTTTTGAGGGAAACACTGTCCCGCACTTGACATGGGCAAGAGGATAGCGAAGACGCCTCAACTCCTGTGGTCTTTACCCTGCCTGATGGGCCCTTCAAGGGAGTCTGCAGGTTTCCCGCCTTCACACTCCCAAGACTCGGGAACAACGCCTCCACCTGTTTTCAAGCTCTCCCCCAGCGGGCTTAACAACGGAGGCCCATCATGGGAGAACTTCATAAATGTATGCCGGAGGCGAAGGCTTCAAAGTGGCGTCGGGAGGACCTCGAACCAAGATCTCCGAATATTCGACCCGATAAGCCTTGTGTAAGCGCTACGTAAGACACCCGGGCTAACTTCGCTTTTACGACTTGCCTTCGGGCTAAGATCAAGGCAAATACCTGAAGAGCGCACAACCAATGCAGTTAGTGGATAATTTATAATTTATGAAAGCTAGACCAAATTAAAGCAAAGCAAAGCTCACGAGATTCTCGTGAGTGGTCCAGATGTACCGAAACGCCCGTGTCTTCCTTTATCCATGGGATCGTGATCCCAACCAAGCGCCACAAACAAAAAGTAATGTTCCTTCCAAAATTTGTGGGAAGACGAGAGATCCAAGATGATCAGCGGAGCGTTGGAACGCTTAGTTAAATAAAGGAAGCCCTCAACGACTTCCTTCACACTAAAGTGGTCCAGAACGTAGTTATAATCGAGAACACCTAAGCTCCTTATCCTCAAGATAACCAATGTACCCCAACTGTAATACCCCTTAAATTGGGCACGAAGTTGAGGTAAATGTTGAAATGTTGCAAGACTTTATAAAAGGGATGTAGGAAAACGGCTATTCTCGTGCCAACTCAAGAAGCATACCATCTTGGGTAATCTAACAAGAGTAGAGGTCGGCACGTCAAAAGACCAAACTCCGACGCCTAAACGGGGGCCTGTATCGCCTTACGAAGACTTCCCCATAAATTCCGCCTCAAACTCGCGACCCATCGCCAAGGCGCTTCGCACTTCGCCGACCAGATATTCGCACTTACAAGGTGCTGATCTCGCTAATTTTATCTCGCTCTTACCCAAGGGAGAGGAGGTTCCCGCATCTCAAGAGAAACCACAATTTGGAACGATCGGACTCACCACCCGTCCTCCCTGAACTAGATACCACAGAGGAATCACCCACTATACGCAAAGAAGAGGAGTGACCCGGATCCATGGGAATACTCGAAATTGGACCGAAACCTGACCAAGCTAGCCCTAATGCCTCGCTATACCACTCACAAAAGCAAGAAAGGAGAAAGACGCATCGTCCTGTGAATAACGAAGGGACGACCCAAGGTATTACAAAAACACCAAAAGATCTAATGCGCCTTAATGAAGTTTTAAGAAAAAAGAAGCCCAAACTCGCAAAGAAGGAAAAATCTTCGATAACAGGGGAACACAATACAAACGGTCAGAGGATGTTCTCGAAAGAAACTAAAAGAACTAGAGGAAATAAGCGTGAAAGTCGAAAAATCATTAGTACCACAGGACATTTGACAGTGACAAAGCCCTAACCAAACCAGCCTTGAGTGAACATGTAGAAATCGCACCCGATTCAAGAAACGATACAACCCTTGCCCACGCTCGTCGTAACCAAGGGCTGGGGGCAACCGATCAGTTTAAAAATAAGTACAAGCAGTTTCTCCACTTCCTAAGCTTCCAAGAAGGTGATTAAAAGAAGATTATATGTGCCTAAAGAAAATGTCTCGCTTCCCGCACAGCCAAACGGAGCCCAGTTCATCCACCCCAAGGGCCGATAACACTGATGCAAATTTAAAGAGCCAAATATCCTCGTAAACAAACCAAATCTCACCAATAAGGGAAGAGATAATTCTTTACTAATCAAGCATCCTATAAATCAAACCAAATCTCACTAATAAGGGAAGTAAGATAATTCTTAATAACTGCTCCCTAATTATCCCTTATTAATCTGACAGAGATAAGGACAGAAAATCCCCCATCTAATAAGAGGGAATCCTTATCATCATCAAATTGGGAAAAACATCTACTATAAATACTCGTGCCACCCCATCGCAAAGATACGTAACATCTCGCTCTCTAAGCAAATTTTTGATCTTTCTTTCATAGGAAAGAACTGACTTAAAGATTCTGAATGCAGAACCACAGCCCTCGCCGATCCTCTTGCTCTTGTTTCGCAGAGAGCGTAGCTGGCTCCGTGCAGCCGGGCCGACCCATCGATCCCAACACGCTCCAGCCCAGTTTCAATTGAAAAATGCATCATCAAAAAGTAAACCATAGATTAATTAAAAGTAAACCTTTGATGGGTAGAATTATCTTAACTTATATAATTTTTCATATAATAATAGCAACTGACACACAAATGGTAAAAAAATATAAAAATTATGTCACTTTTTTTAGAATAGTGGAACTATTGAATATGCTCTTGTTTAGGTGATTTGATTCCTAGATTCTCAATAGAATAGTTACTTAATGAGTAATTGAAATTATAATCACAATTAAACTTTTACTCATAATAAAACATTTTTTTTGCATATTTAAAATGTTTAAGTTTGAGCATAATCACAATTAAACTTTATCATAATAAAACATTTTTTACATATTTAAAATGTTTAAGTCAAATAAATGTTTAATTTTTCAATGTGTCAACTCTAAATATTTTTTCTAAAACAGAATGTTCAATTAAATACTCCAAAGTCAATTGTTTATAATTAGTATTTCAAATATTTAATAATACTAATGTGTTAAAAAAATAATAATAATACTAACGTGTTTTTCTCATAAAATTTAAATATATTACCTGATGGGGTTTGAAATAATAGGTGCGCAGGCTCAAGACGCAAGCTCAAACATCAGGATTAAAAACGGGCCCAATACTAGCAATAGGCCCCTAATGACATCCCCCAAATGTAGGCTCGAAGCGAGGGCCCAACTCGCCCATTTTAAAGACTCGGCAGCCTCTAAGGAACCAGATAGAGAAAAACACCCCACCCCACTCAATCAGAAAGTAGAATATTTCCTAATTATTGTTAATCAATTATCCCTTATTAATCGGTTTGCGATAAGGAAAGTAAATCTCCTACCCAATGGGAGGAATATCGTATCATCATTAAACAAGGAAAGATACTATTATGTGTCATCATCCAACTAGGAAAGTTATTATGATCACCCATTATAAATACCGTGCCACCCCATCTGCGTGAGCGTACGCAGACTTACTTACGTAAAATTCATTCCCTAAGCAATGATTATTCTCTCTTCCCTAAAGAATCATTTTTGTTATCTAGCTGCAGAACGCAGCTTCACGATCCTTTCGCTTGTTTTTGTAAAGAGTTCAACGTGACGAGTCGGATCGCCCATAAACTAAAGACGCCGCTGCGCCGGCGAAAGGTACGACATTGCGTCAGAACGACACTTATAATAAACGATCACATCATGAACAACGTAATATGGGTGGGTGAGTAAACGCGACTCCAGACAGATCGGCGCGGCGCACTCACGGTGGCGCCAGATGCATTAACACGGACGAGGTGGAGGCGCTCCGCGTCACCAACCAACACTTTCTGAAAGAATTGGAGCAACTCACCAGGAAAATACGACGCCCCCAGGAGACGCGACAGGCCCGAAAAGACCAAAACCCTGTTACCCGAGAAGTGCAACAACTCGACCCTCATCGAGAAGCGGACAGAGAAGGAGAAACTAGCCACATCAGGGAGCATGATCCTTACCAACCCCCCACAGAGGATCGCAACGAGGAGAGGTCAGAGCGCAGGTTCAAGGACATCCAAGAAAGCGCACCAGCCATGAAGGAAGGGTAAAGGGTCGAGCTCCGCCTCCATGGACCCTGCACAACAAACCGACCCCATTCACCGCCGTGGGTGCCGCACTTTCCTTCCCAGTTCGAATGTCGCAGACGAGAGATCAGTCGACTAACAAAAGACCCTATAAACCACCTCAATACGTACAAAAATCAACCCGAATCCACACTCTGGACATCGTGATCCATACGATGCAGAGCTTAAATAAATATAGAGGGTTTGCGCCTCGCAGCCCAATAGCTCAGCCCCGTAGCGTAATGTACCAGATGGGTCGTAGCGCCAAGAGCCTCAGTAGCCGTCGCTGCAGGAGGGTCTTAGTGCCCGGAGCCCAAGAGCTCACCGCAGAGCTTAACAAAGACAAGAGGTCTTGGGGCCGCCATGGTACCCCAATAAATCTAATACAGATGGTCTTAGCCGCCCCAGAGCCCGTTAGCTCAGCCCCGCAGAGCTTAAACAGCCTAAGGAGGGTCTTGGCCGCCCACAGCCTGGGCCACAAGAAGAGGGTCTTAGGTCCCGCAGCCCAAAGAGTTTAGCCCCAGAACGCACGCCAGAGGGTCTGCGCCTAAGAGCCCAAGAGCCTGGCCGCGCAGCAGGGCCTGAAGCTCTGCAGAGCCAGCTCACCCTCAGAAGCTTAACAACAAAGAGGGTCTTAAAGGCCTAGAGCCCAATAGCTCATTCTGCAGAGGTCTGAACGCCCGGCTCCGCAGCTCGCCCGCTGCCAGAGGGTCTTAGCACCCCGCCTAGTAGCTCAAATTGCAGAGCTTAAACAATTTCAGAGGGTCTTAGCGCCTGTGAGCTTAAGAGCTGGGCCAGAGGGAGCTAATAACCTCGTGGGGTCTTGAGCCTAAGAGGCTCAGATCATGGAACATAACTATTCTAGGAAGACCTCGTGGCCTGGGAACCAAGTAGCTCAAATTGGACTAAACAGACAGGAGTCAAGAAATTAATCGATGAATCTGTATAATAACAAAGTCAAAATCGAAGCCATCATATCACACAAGACGTGACTCGATAAAGCCCTAATCTCAAACCCTTCCTAAGTAGCCATACGGGTATCACAGCCGATCTGAAGTGATATGCCCCGCTCTACGCCGCTTAGTCAAAGGCCTGTGGAGTGTGGGGTGTAGGGGCAACCGACGTGCCAAATAATAAAAGGCATGCCAAGACGCAGCCTCAAACGCTGGACAAAACGGGCTCCAAGATTAGCAATAAGCCCCTAATGGCATCCCCCAAATGTAGGCCCGAAGCGAGGGCCCAACTCGCTCCTTTTAAATACTAATAGCCTGCCAGAATCAGACAGAGGAAAAGACCATCTCCACCAATCAGAAAGAGAATACTCCTAATTATTGTCCATCAATTATCCCTTATTAATTGGTTTGCGATAAGGAAAGCAAATCTCCTACCCACTCCGAGTAATATCGTATCATCATTCAACGTAAAGATACTATCTCAGTCACTCATCCAACTAGGAAAAAGTTATCATGATCACTGCTATAAATACAAGACTATCCCATCTATGAAATGCAATGCCAGCATCTACATACGTAAAATTCATTCCTAAGCAAGACCTATTCTTCCACCTGGAAGAACTCGATGAGGCATCAGAGTGGCAACGCGCCGAGCCCTCGCCGATCCTTTTGTTTCACATACGGAGCCGCCTGACGCGCCCAAATAATCCAAAGACGCCTGCTTCTCCATTTCCAATTGAAAAAGCATCATCATTACCTAATGACATTAGTTGGTTTTAAGTAGAATTAAAATTTCGTTTAAAAAAAAAGTCGAATTAAAATTCTTTAAAAAAAAGTCGAATTAATTAATCTAAAAGTTATTATTTAATTATTACCTTTTTTTAAATATGAATATTGTTTGATAAAATTAATTTAAAACTTACTCTAAAAATTATTCTTATAAATTATATTAAGATAAAAGTGTTCCACATAAAACAGAGAATATGGAATTATAAGAAGATAATATAGATAATCTGAAATAATAAGAAGATAATATAGATAATTAAGGAAAATGAAAGTAAAACAAGAGCAAAAAAGTTAAGAATATCAAATAAAAAGAGTAAAAGTCAAATGTATAGAAAATAAAGATTTTTTTTTTTACTTCAAAAAATATTTGTATAATATATGTATAACCTATTAGCCTATTTATAAAAAATTAAAATGAAAAAATTATAATGGTAAATAATTTATTATCATCATTCTTAAAAAAAAAAATTATTATATTTATTTATTTTATATAACAAAAATAGGATATATATATATAAGTTATGCGAAAATAAATAACAAACGGTGGTCTCAAAGCATATTGCTTTTTAAAAAAAGCAAAAAAAAAAAAAAGACAAAACAAAACAAACAAACCTTTTGCCTAAGTAAAACGTATATTTTCCAAAATACTTGTTTATCAAACTTGTGTATTTTTTTTAAACTTTTTTTTGCCTATGTGGAGTCATTTTATGTTGATAAAAAAATTTCCAAAATGATTTTTTTTTTTATTGAAGAAAGTCACCTTTATTAGATCAAGTTACGAAATCATAATTTGGAATTCCAAAACATTTACTTGCACAATTATTAAAAAAATGGTTCCTTAATTTTGATAATTTATCTTCTTAAAAAAATAGTTTATAAAAGAATATTTTATTTATTCTTTATTTTTTATTGACCGATTAGAATATTTGTTTGAAAATTTTCAAGAGAATACATACAAGGATAAATGGAATTCAACATTTTTTAGAAAAAAATTTGGATAAATCTTTATTATAATTAATGGGATTGAATAATTATAAATGGATAAAAATCCACGTTCTATGCGCGTAGTCATTTACCAATTAAGTAAAATGAGAAGTAAAAAAACCCTCACATTATACATAATTTGTAATGATTTTTTATTTTCATTTAAAAAAATATTTGAAGGTTTTTGTTTTCCTTTTTGCTCAAATATACAAACCTATTTAGTTGTTATTAAGTATAAAAATAATTTCTAAAAATAAAATAAAATAGAAAACCATTCTTTTTATTTTTTTTAACTAAAGAAAGTGTCAAATTAAATGACTTATACTGAATTCAATAATAATTTTAAAAAACTTAAAACTGTATAAAAGGTAAAGGGGAAGAGACAAATTGATAGGACTGGCCTAGCGAGATGTGTTATTGTTTTTTAGTTCAACGACGATTTTTATTATTATTAGTTCTTTTTTAATTATATTTTTAGATTTATCCATAAGATATTCGAATTTACTACAGATTTTTTAAATTTATCCAATGTATTTTTTATCTGCTTCTATAAATAAAGACTTTATATTATTATTTTGAGAGACTTAATATAATATTAAAAAATTCCATAACTTCGTTCTATTTATTTACTTATTTATTTTTAATTTTATTTTATTATCTAATTTCGATTCGAGATTAAGTTACTATTCTTTGCGATTTACATTTCTCCTAATTGGATTCTCACCTACCCCAAGTTATTTTCTCTTTCCTTGAACTTTTTGAATTCCCCGAATTAGAACCCTAAATTCTAAAATCTCATCTTTCTCCATTCCTAAAAATCAAATACCACCTCTCTTTACTGTCTTCCACACGCATCCCCAGGCTAATTTTGCCTCTTCTCGTTTCTTCGTTTTCTCTCTAGACCACCTTTTTCTCTCTCTTTCTCTTATCTCCTTGTTTGGATCGGAGTTCCATTGATTCTAATAAAAGCGCTGCAGTTCTCGGCTATTATTCACCGGACTTTCGTGAATCTCGAGCTGCGGAATACTGGATTTTTTTTTCTTTTTTGTCTTTTATGCAATTTATGTCATTCAAAGGTATTTGATTGGGTTTTGGATCTCAAAGTCGGTAAATTTGAGTGGATTTGTGGAATGCGGGGTGAGGAATCAGTGGATTAAGTAATCATTGGTGCGAGAATTTGGAGTTTGGAGGTGTTTTATTTTATTGTGAAGCTTGTCGGTGGCGATCTCAGACTTTTCCACCCAAAATTTGAAAAAAACATGGTGAACATAAATTGAAGAGGAACAGTTGATTCAAAAATTAAAAAAGAAAATAGCTTCGTGACCATGGTTCCATTTGGCTACACAGATAGAATAAACGAGAAGCTATTTGATTCCAGCCTGGGCCGCCCACTTCTCCTCCAGCCTACTTTTCGTTGCCAAATTGGCGTCTTTGTTCATCCCGATCTACCATTGCCTACTTCATTGTTGTTGCACAGAAATTTTGAATGCTGGGATAATTGGGTCATATTTCCTGCTAGAATTGCACATTTTCTTTAATTCCCTTCCAACCTCGCTAAAGAATTATAGACGTTCTAAAGATTCTTCAATGGGTACATTTTCTTTTACTTGGAAAACTCAGTTAATATCCATGACATTTAAGTATATTTTGTTTCATTTATTAGGTTTCTCTTTATTTGCATAAAGAGTTTTTTTTTTTTTTTTTTTTTATAAATATTTTTTTTTTAGTTATTCTTTCATGACTTATGCAATCTATGATATATAATCGCATTACATTTTTTTTATTCAGATGACAGACAAGATATAATTTATAAATTTCTTTATTCAATGGCTTTAGATTCAATTTCAATACGCCAACCACCGTTGATTTTGTCAATCTTTCACCTAACACAAAAGAAGTGACTTAATAATTTTGACTTGTGATCTATTAAACTTTATCTCTGCCGCCTAACGATACTTCAATAGATATCTGTCACTACGATTAAATAAAGATAATTTGAGTCATTATTGTAATCAATGAGTAATTTAAATTTAATATGTGGCCAATTCACTCAACGTCAATCTACCCTTGAAATACAAACTCATGCCATAAATCGAAAAATGGATTTGGTTTTCAAACATTTGGGTAAACATGAGATAAGTGAAATTATTGATGAAATTGTTGAAACATACTGGTCAAGACCAAGTTCAAGCTACTATGAGATTCACATCATATGACGAACTCACAAATTGGCTTGCATGACAGAAAATGAAATTGGGTAGTAATTTAATTGTTCACCAGCACGAGGTTACCTCGCATCAGAGACCTTCGGGCCCACCTAAGTGATCGCTTCAACCCTGCGAAATGTCACTCCTGTTCAGATCACTCAACCCTAAGGCAAAATTACCCACAAAACTAAAGTCATGGTAAGATTGCCACCTTAGGTAGGGATCAGATAGACAAAAGTTAGACAACCCTCAAAGTGGATGATCACAAAACAGCCATGTTAGTACTTCAACTTGATGGTAGAATGGATCCTAATGTTTTATCTGCATTGGTTAGTTGTTATTGAAGAATATTTTGATTGGTATGAAATGATTTATAGTGAATGGGTCTGCTGTTAAAATGAACAATCACCCAATGCAGATGTGATTGGCCGTAATGTATTGCAAAACATATTTCAGTCTGAAAGGAAAGCCACCTATCACCCAAACGGGTTGTTACGAAGCAAGCCAGAAGAAAAGACATTCTCCACTTTCCATATAAGAGTCAATTGTTCTCCAACACGATTAATCTAAAACAAAATGACTCTTAGTAGTCAATATTTGGCTAAATTGAGGAAGCTAGGCTTTCGTGTGCTGAGTTCCGTGTCGATTTACCAATTTTTCCGTTTGCACGCTTGAGTTAATGGTCTTAGGTTCATTCAAAGGATGGTTAAATTCGTATGCTCCACACTATAGAGTGAGATGCACAACAAAAGGCCTTAGAAGTTTCCAGAAGTTCAATAGACCCTCCTCTTCTCGCATACATACGGCCAAAGTCACAATCTATGTCATCAGATGGTAATACGAGGCCTAATAACACAGAGCAGTTCAGTTTGCGAACTCTTCCTTTGCTGCTTCTCCTATCGAGTCTAAGGCTAAAAGAATTCATCAATCAGTCGCGTAAGTGTTTCACAAGGGTCATATTGCATCTCGTTGTCCCCAACGTGCATTGACATTAGATGTTGAATATAATAGTTTGCAGGATGAGGAAGACCAAATTTTTTATCCTTTAGATTATTTTAGTGATGAAGATGATCTTCATGAAGATTGTGATGATGTAGTTGTGTTATGTGGTTAGACAGACATACAATAACCTATAATGAGAATTGGTACATTTAGTATTTTTCACACCATACAAAGTGGAGATAAGAACCGTAAGTTAGTATCAATGAGGGTATTTAATGAATGTGGTTTTCATGACGTTGCTAAATCGTTAAACTGAAAAAGTATAACCAAATCCAAATCCTTTTAAAGTAGCGCGAGTGAATGACCATACTTTGCTCATTACTTAAAGGTGTCTAGTCTTCATTCAGAACACAGGCTACGGAAATCTAATAAGATTTGGTACAATGATAGATGTTGCCTATGTTCTTTTAGGTCACCCTTATTTTATGATCTTAATGTTACAAATTTCGTAAAGATAACATTTATTCATTTAAGTATAAGGGTAAGAACATTATTTTGAGACTCTAAGCCTAAAGGTTACAATGGTAAACGTGACATCTCTAAACTTCATGAACGAAATTTGCATATTTTAAAATGTAAGAAGTTTGAGAGAGAAAGAATTAGGACTGGTATGTGCTTAGCATTAGTGAAAAAAGAAGTTACATTTGATTCTTTAATCGTCGATGTTCCATTACCACCTTAAAAATCTAAAATGATTAATTATATTTTGATTAATTCTAAAATAAATAAATAAATAAATTATATTTATATTAATTCCAAAATAATAAAAATTTTTGACACTATATAAAACTCAAAATTACTATTTGTCCCTTAATTTTATGTATATATTTATTTTACCTTTTTTTTAATATGGAAAAAGTCAAATAAAATTCTTATAAATGCTGAATATGTTTAATCTTACTTTTTCTTGGTTGCATTAAGATTGTATTTTATTATATTGCGCTTCTCGGACAATATTCTACTTTCTTGGTTGCATTAGTACTGTATTTTATTATAATATTGTTGATAACACATTCTTGGTGGCTTTTTTGGTAGGGGTATAAGTGAGTTGGAAGGTTTTTGGTTCCTTTTGTATACCTATAGTGCATTACTCCCTCGGAGCCTTGTGCTCTTTTTTGATCAATATACGCTCTTTTAATATATATATATTACTCCTAGTTAAAAAATAAAAAAAAATTCTATCACTATATTTTATGACTCATAGTTTTATAAAATATCAAATTCTTACATGTATAACTAAAATTATTTTTAAAGAAATGCATTTACAAATATTTTTCAGACAAATTAGGGATATATTTTAGTGATATGGATTTTATTGAATTTGATTTTTATTAAATAATAGATGAAGTTTAACATTTTTTTAATTAATACTTTCCAAGAAATCTTTTTACTAATTTAAATATTATATATATAATTTTTAATAAAGTGAATGATTAGATGTTTGTATATAGGGTTATACGATTTTTTTAATGATTATTTTAAAATTATATATTTTTTGTTTAATAAAAAAATTATAAAAGTTCATTATTTGCAATGAAATAAAAATTACTTAAAATCATGTGATAGAGTATTATTGTCAATTTGTATATTTTTTATTCCAATTTCTATTATTACCAAACAATGAAATGGAAATAAACAATCATTCATACGTGAGATTTCTAAACTAATTCAAACACCGGAATTGAATCAAATGAGAAATCAATTTCATGAGAAATAAGAATGAAAATTGATTTTTTTTATTCTCATTTCTTATTCAAATGTACAAACATACTCAGAGAGGAAATGAGGAGTCTTCACCAAGGTTTTTTTTTTTTTTTGTTAAAGATCTCAGTAATGAAAGTAATTATACTAGTTTTTATTAATAAATTCCAAGATTCTCGAGGTGTAGCACCCTTTCGTCTCGAGGTTCGAATTCGACATGGATTCAACCTGTTTCCGGATGCTCTTTAATTCTTTATTTATTTGTTTATTATTTTTCAAAAGTGTCGCGACTTGAATCCCCGATTAATTCGACGACGCACTAACCGGGGTTCTAAGCATTCCAATCAAGCCATTTATCTTAAAACATTTTCTTTATGTCAATTCATTTTAGAGTTTTCACCACGTGAAGCAATTCAAATGGTAGACCTACAACATTTACTTTTATACAATATCGTTTACAAAATGACGTATCGTGCCTTTACAAAATGATATACAAAACACTAGTTCAGAGATTAACTCTTTTGTTCACAAAATGTTACGCGTTCAAAAAGAATGGTATGCATACGACGGGGTATATACTTATACGCTGCAACTTTCTCTATGACTATGCTTTCAGATCTTATCTTTTTCCATTGACTTAAACCTACGATAGATAAAAACTACATGCTAAACATTTTCATCCTTAGTGGTTCTACATGCTTATATTCAAATTTTCGCTTAACATGACATGCATTTATCATAAACCATGCATTTTATATCAAACTATACTTTTTACCTCTTTCACGCCTATAAAACAATACTATACTTATTCATTTGCACATGCTTTCACTTTGCAAATCATCGATCAAAATATGCATTTTCACATGCAACAAATCATTTAACTCAAATCATGAGATTCAATATATATTTTTAGGACGATGGAAGCCATAAATCTCTTTTTTCACTCATCAAAGTTTGTTATTTCACTTTGTCTATACAATTCACATTTATGACGGATTTCGTTCGGTGAATCCCATCCTTTTTGTCATTCGGTAATGTGCTTACACATTTAACAATTTTGGTCTCCCATCATGACAGATGTCGATTGGTACATCCCGCCAAGTGTGACATTTTAATAATGTCATACACCATCATGATGGATGCCGATTGGTGCATCCCTCTATGTGGGACATTGCACAATTTTGGTTTGCTTTCATGACAGGTGCTGATTAGTGCATCCCGCCATGTTGGTCATTCGGTATATTGATTCAGTTCAAGTGTCAAGAATTGACCAATTTTTTTATAATTCAATTAATCACTCACATTCAATTAATTGTCAAACATTTCAAATATCACATTTCCAAATCCATATGAACTTCCATAATAGCATTTCAGAGATATGCATATTCCATAAAATCATTTCAGATTTATTTGGTAAACTACGAAAACACTTGAAATCCGAAATATGATTACGGTAAACAAAGAACTGACAATACTTGAATCGTAATAGAGGTCTGAAGAATTAATCGAAGCTATCGGCTCTCGCTTCTCTTTCTTCGATCTCGGTCCTAGGTTAGGTGATTTTCACCAGCCCCTAGTCAAACATAAATACACCACTTTTAATGGGTAAACAATTATCACACTTAACGAATTTCGCTTCGGTGAGGCGGCAAGATACGGTGTGTTTTTCACTTAGTTTCATTCTTATTTGAATCTCCATTAGTCATTTATTAGGGTTCCTATACTATCGGTGTACGAAAACTAGACTTTCGGAATAATAATCCAAAAATTGCTCGATGTGATTGCTGCGCTGCGGCGTACCCGAGGGGTGCCATTTTGGCACCTCGGCCTCACCACGGCGAGGGTACCCCACGCCTTGGCGTAGGTCTACGCCATGGCATGGGTTCCCTACGCTGCGGCGTAGGAGCCCGATAATGTCCCAATTTTCCAGTTTTTTTGCACTTTTGCGAATTTTCTCTAAAATCACCCAAAAATCCTAAAACAAAACTTGAGAATCACTCTCAATAACATCATAATATTATCCTAAACCAACCATGAGCAAAATTTATGGATGGATTAGGGTTTTCTAACCCAAACATCAAATACAACTTTCTAGGGTTTGGGTTCATACCTTAAATCCCTTGCACTTTAGTCGAGCCTTTTCCATCTCTCTCTTTCTGCAAGATTTAACAATATAAGGATTTATACAACAACCTCTTCTCTCCAAAACCCTAGCTTCTCTTCCCTCTCACTTGCACTCAAACACGTTTATTCAAATGCCCAAATGTGCTTCTAAGGCACTCACATTTGTCTTATTCTCATTTTTTTAAGTGTGTAAGGCCATGTTTATTTACACAAATTCCATTTCATTTTTCCTTTTGATCCAATTTCACTTTTCATTTATCATTTAATTCTACTTACATTTGGTAGTTTCTTTTTCTATTCTTAACTCCTAGGTGCTCATTTTACAAAATTCCAAATTTGTCCTTTTTTACTTAGGTTTATTTCCGGGTTCAATCAATTTCTCATTTTAGTATATAATATTTAATCATATGCTCACATATTCATTTCACTTTTCACAATTTATCAGTTTTCTAGAAAAAACTCAAGTTTGACTCAATTCATACTCAGAAATATAATAAAACTATTATACAACTTCTAGGGTATTTTTGGGCCGTTCACAAAAGGACCCATAACATTGATTTTCAGTCCGGAAATTTTCTTTTCTTTTACAATCATTTCTATTAGAAGTACTACAACTAGTTTTTGGAGGTAAAAGGTCATATTGGTTTTTAGGATTCTCTCTCTCTCTCTCATATGTATGCACTTACTACTATTGTTTCTTTCATGATATTTTGATGAAAATTGATTATTACTTTTCAAGTATGGCTAGAGTGTTCAAATCGAACTGTGCAAACCACTATCTTTGTTAATGGTGTAATTGGGAAATATACTTAGCAAAATAATCTTCTAAATGCAGAACCAAATTATGTACAATGAAAATTTTGAGTTTCAGACATAAAGGATTCGCATGGATTTAAATTCTGATTTCTATTTTTCAACCCCATCTACAATTTTTTTCAGTGGTATGCATTTTAAAAGTAAATTTAAAATATAAATATATAACGACATAAGTTCTTATCACATGTAATGATGTTTTGTTCCAAAAACAAAATTTTAACTGTTAACATTATTAGTACCCAAGAAAATTTACTTCAGAGTACCTGAATAAACTGACGCCTGCCTGGGACATCCTGATATCAGTCAACCTGCTTAATATGATATTTAGCCACCATTACTTTAGTAACTGCAGTCCCCTGCAATGGTCTCAACCCACAAGATACAAAACTCCAGATATCCCGTCCCAAACAAAGGCAATATAATCCAATATATCCAATCGCATGGTACGCCACTTGGGGCCCATAAACAATACCAATATGCATACCAACTATGAATCCAACTATATATCCTATAGTTACAAGAGTTACAATATTTCACTCTAAACAATACACGTATTAAACTGAAGATCAATATGATGAACCACCAGCCCCACATTCAAGGCTTTCTTCTAGAACTCACCCTAGGACGAGCCGTCTCTCGCACGCTCCCGACTGTAGAAAAGTGTCCCACGGGCGAACACTGCCCAAGAGAGAATCGCCCTAATGTGCCACCACCACCCAAGTGTCGTGCAATGTTCCACTTAAACACACATTCAAGCAAATGCATGATCCACAGAATAAGCCCATGATCAACCCAGATCCCTAGTCCTCATCGACTCTTCACACTCGCCAAGCCTTGGTATGAGAGAATGATAGTCATACAGTATTTCAATCGTCCCATGTATACACAATCGGGGCCGTCCGACGATTGATATATTATTTTACTCAGGACTACCCTCCGATGAATATATCAATCAATGCCCGACGATTGATATATTATTTGTTTGTGGACTACCCATATCAATCACGCCCGATTTATCGATATTTAGTTTGGGACTACTCCTCCAATAGAGACTGAAGATGTGGATACAACCCTCCAATCCATTTTTTAAACCCATATCTCTACGCACTCACTCTATAACTTAAAGTACAGCCAGATATAATGCATACGCTATTTCCAATTGTTAAATAATCACATGCAACATGTAAACATGCACACATTCACATAATGTCAGGTCAGCCTTGTCATGTCGTATAATTATCATTTTGAACATCAAATTAGCTTTCGTTTGGGCTAATGATCAACCACGAGCAATTTAATTTAAATCCTTTCGACCAAGCATATTTTCACAAAAATATGATATTTTGAGAACCTTTATTTGGGGAATAGTGAAACCTAGTTTACTATTCCCAGAAAAATCCACAAAACATCGGTTCACTTAGTGAACGGGTTTCCATGACCATTTAGGCCCTCAATTCAACAAATACGTAATTTATCATAAAATGCATCAATTAATAACCATTCTGACCATGCTGGAGCATGCGGTACTCCATTTCTTTCAAAAATTTGTATCAATTCGATCCAAGGTTTGGGAGGCCAGATCAAACGGCCCCTCGACACTCATTATCTTTCAACGTTAAGTAAGCAGCTTAAAATGGGAATAAAGCTGATGGAGAAACCCCTGCCTCAAGGAGTTTATTAGAGCACCCAAAATCTGGCCCTTGCCTTGACCCTCTCCGGCCGTAAGAGCCGAGTTCTCGTAGCATCCCTAGAAAGGCTGTAGGCCGGTCGAGATCTCTCGGTGATACAGAGAGAAGCGGGAGCCTTACCATTTCTAAAGCTAGTTTTGTCTCTTCAGTGAATCATTCCCGTTTCTTATTCTTGTTGGAGAGAATAGTCGCTCCATTTTGTCTTTTGTGACAAACAAATGTCTAAATGACCGTTATATCCGCTTCATTAAGTTGTATTATTTATCTCGGCCGTCCAGATTTTGTCGTTCTCTCATACCACTTATGGCACGTGATGCGTGTTATATGTGACTTCCGTGGCATCGAAACCGTTTTCTGACGCGACGGTGATCACGCCGTGAAAGCGTTACCATTCCGTCTGTACCGGTTGCGGAAATTTTCACGTGCTAGCTAGATTTCGAGGCGATTCAGCGGTACAATCCGTTTAGTCATCCGAGATTTAGAATAAATTTCGGATTTTAATAAAATCGCTGATTTTATGTCGAGAAATTACGATTTTCTGCTATTAAAGTGGAATTTCTGGGTCTTCTGAGAAACAATGCGAAAATTAAGCGGAGAGACCACAAATGTGATTGTAAACCTGTAATTTTTTTCAGTGGTCTTTATTAACAATCCCAACACTAGAGGGACCATGATATTGGTTTTGGTTTTAGAATACACAAGCTCTCTTAGTAGTACCCCTAAGTTCAATGTTCTCTACAAATAAGAAGGATGCACATATCCATGTGTTACCATGATGTACTCAAAAATTTACTAAGGATTTTATTAAGGTATAACAATGATTATCAGATGAGGATTATGGATGACAGGATGAGACATTATTAGGTAAGGCTTTGTTAGGTGATCCATTGGGATATATGTGGATAGTATTATTATCATGAACTCATAACCTATCATATGTAATGACATTTTATAGAGATAAATAAAATGCACAAACTCATGAGTCGTGACCTTACGCGTTATTTTAAAACCTTACATGAGAGACTCAGTTGCACATATTCTAATGATACCTTTAGTAGACTAGGAGGTTTTGCAAATTATGACATCTTTTAGATATAAAATGCACAAACTCATGAGTCGGGACCTTACGCGTTATATTAAAACAGCAAATGCATTGGTTGCACTATTCCAATGATACCTTTAGAAGACTAGAAGTTTTGCAATTATGACATCTTTTAGATATAAAATGCACAAACTCATGAGTTGTGACCTTACGCGATATATTAAAACCTTACATGGAAGACTTAGTTGCACATATTCCATTGATACCTTTAGTAGACTAGGAGGTTTTGCGAATTATGACATCTTTTAGATATGTTAACATTGTTGAGTAATATCAATCAAAGTGAGTAATTTGATTATCTTATTCATTAAAGTATGACCTAAATTATAGGTGAAGATGGTATAAGCATGATTAAGGGGCATTTCTTGTATAGTATATTATCATATGGGCTACTCGTGCAAAGCTTATTATGACAACACTACCTATGACAAATACTATAGAGTTCCATGATCCACACAAATAGAGTAGTATTGATGTATTATATGATTTTTTATCACATCATTTCTCCATAAGGATTAGACGAGGTATTAACTATAACAACAAGTCATCAATTGTCAGTAAGATTTTTTTGACTCAAAACTTATTCTCTAAATTATAATTAATAAACAATCATTTTTAAAAAAATTTTTTTTGGATCATTGATATTACTGAGATTGCTAATCAATTCATTGAGACTACTTTTTTCTTTTTATAATTAAACATTTTGTAATAATGTAGTAAACTATTCACTGGGACTCAAAACCTGAGACCCCTATCCCTCCCATTCATTAAGACTACTTCAAGCACCTTAGGTGACCCCTCATTAGATTTGTAGTCATGTTTTGCTCATCATTGGAGATGAACATCACATATACTCATTTTATGAGTCATCTATATCAACATGATCTACTATCTATGCCGACTATTATTAGAAAAGATGCAACTTATTTGAGGCTAAGAAAGAGGTGGTACAAGAGATGGTGAACAACCTTGATGATCTTTGGATCCAACTAAGACCATGTTAACACAATCCACATGATCAATCCTATTTGCACATACGACTTCCACACTTTTTGTTTCATCCCTACCATCATCACATTGACTTAAACCTTCTCCTTAATTTAGTGCATGTTGTATCATATATCACCTTACCACTACCCCTATTTCCTCCTATAAAGGTGACAATATATCTTATATATCATTGCACCAAAGCCTACCTCACCATAGAAACTAATCTACCATCATCTTTACTTCCTCTCTGAGACACTCATCCCAAGTCACTTCCATCATCATATATTTTTTCTATCTTAAGGCCACCACTATATCATATGTTATTACATCAAAGACCACTATACTAAATTTCATTCCAACATCTTCTATCTCACTTCTCATTAAATAATATGATTCAGTAATTTATTTTTTTAAATAAATGTAATTACTATATTTGAATATCGTTAACCAATTATATTTATATAAAATAAATGTTAATTGTTGTAATAAAATTAAACAACAATAATTTTATATCAAGTAAAAAATATTAATTATTGAATTTCATATATTTTTAAAATAATCACATACATTTATCAACTACTCACATATTATTAGGAAATATAAAATAAAAAAAAATAAGAATTTATTTTTAAAATTAAATTTAAATATTTCAAATCAAACAATATTAAAAAACGTAAGGTAAATCACCAAGTTCAGTATCATAATCATATGCTACATCTTTTAAATTTAAGTTTAAAACAAAACCATAATTGATAATTATGGTTTTAATTTTATTTAACTATTTATTTATAAGATGGTAAAAGTTATCTCACCAGGTTTTAAGTCTAAACTTTATAATGGATACATTATGATTTTTTTTATTACTATTTTTAATCAAAAAACTTATAATTTCTTATTTTAACTGTTGTTAATTTGAAAAACATTTTTAAGTCTTAACTTTTTCTTTTCGATGCTAAAAAAAAAAAAAACTTTTCTGATGATACATTTTTCAATTAGAACTGGGCTAGAGCGTGTTGATAGCGTGGCGAATTGGAGCCATTCTTCAGGTGGGATCAGCTGGCTCTACGAGCGTTGTGCTCCTCTGCAAAAACAAGAAGAAAGAGAGGATCGGCGGGGCTGTAGACCTAGATGCCTAAGTCCGATTCCTCTTTGAAGAAAAAGATCAACTACTTAGAGAGGCGAATTTTCGTACCTTTCACCCAGTCAGGGTGGTTTTGGTATTTGTAGCATATGTTTTTACGATTGGATGGTGGTAAGGATTCTTTCCCATTGGATGAGATTATTTTCTACCTTATCGCTGCTCAGTTAATAAGGGATAATGAGGAAGCGGTTATTGAGAATTATCCTACTTCCCTCATTGATGAGATTCGGTTTGATTTATAGGATAAGCTGTTATTGGGAATTATCCTAATTCCCTTACTTGTGAGATTTAGTTTGATTTACTGGACATGAGCTTTTCAGATTGTCCATGCTATTGTCCCTTGGGGCGAACAAAGCTGAGAAATTTCCGTTTTGGAATAGGTGCTAGGGGCTCGGGGCGTTCACTTCAGACACCTTTTCCTTGGGCTTGGCGAGTGGGCTGCATTTTTAAGCCACATCAGTTGCCCCGGCCCGCAGGTACCGGCGGCGTGTGCGAGGCTGTATGGTTTCTTGAATCGGGTGCGACTTCCACATATTTGCTCAGGGCTGGTTTGGTTAGGGCTTTGTCGCCGTCATATGTCTTGTGATAATGATGACTTTTCGGTTTTCGCGCCCACTTCTTCTAGTTCTTTCAGTTTCTTCTGAAAACATCCTCTGATTGTTCGCCTTGTGTTCCCCTGATCTTGAAGCCTTTTTGTTTTTCTGCGAGTCCGGGTTTCCTTTTCCTTAACATTCGTTCTGACCTTCCGTGCAGAGTTCCTTCTAGCGTTTTGTGATACCTTGCTTGAGGTAGCCTTTTTCGTTCTGTCCTAGGACGGGTTTGTCTTTCTTCCTTTTGTGTCTTTTTCGAGTAATATAAGCGGTAGCCCAGAAATTTGGGTGTGGAGTCTTATTCTTACTACTTGTTACTCTCATGGGTCGAATTACGCTCCTCTTCCTTGCGCGATGGAGGTGACTCCTACCCAATATCCAGGTCAGGCGATGATGTGCCTCCAGTCGTTGGCCCAGGGTTGCTTTTGAGATGTCAGGAGGAACCTCCCTCCCCCTTAGATAAAGGGAAGGGTAGAATCGATGAGATTAAGTACCCTGTGGGATCGAGATATCGAAGTCGGCCGTGCGAGATATGCTCGGCCCGGTGGGACCCTGGCCCGAGTCGAGCCTTTATATGGGGAAACTTTAGCAAGGCGTTACGAGGCCCCTTTTGGTGTCAGTGCAGTCTCGGAGCATTTTTGACCTCTGCATTAGTCCAGTGCACCCAGATGGTGTGTTTTTGCTGGTGGCGCCGATAATGGTGCCAGTTTCGCCTAAGCTTTATAAAAGATGCTGCAACATTTCAACGTCTGCCCCTCTCGACTTTTGCCCGATTTACGGGAGGTATTACGGTTGAAATTGTTCGGTCTTCTTTGGGACAAGGGCTTAGGTGTTCCAATATGAAAGCTGTTCTTGGACTTTTTAGTGTGAAGGAAAGCTGCAGGAGCTTTCTTTATCTATCTAGGCGTGCCAATGCTCCTCTGATCATCTTGGATCTCCCATCTTCCCACAGATTTTGGAAAGAGCGTTACTTTTTTGTTAGTGGCCGCAGTTGGGAGTACGACCCTCTTGACAAGGAAGACACATTGGGCGTCCCGACTGTTTGGACCACTCCGGAGAATCTACGTGAGCTTTTCTTTGGTTTAGTTCGGTTTAGTTTTCGTAAGTTATAGGATGTCCCTAATTTTGCATTAGCTGTGCGATTTTCGGAATTATTCACCAGTCTCGGCCACAGAAGGCGAAGTCGTAAAGTTGAAGGCTGGCAGTGTCTTAGCGTACTCACGAGGCGTCGGTCGGATATTCTCGGATCTTCAGGTTTGAGGTCCTCCCACCCTGCTACTTTGAGGCCTTTATCCCCCTCCGTTATGAAGTTCTCTCATGCTGGGCCTCCCGTCGCCAAGCCCACTAAGGGAGAGCTCCTGGCTCGGGTGGAGATGTTGTCCTAGAGGTCTCGAGGTGTGGGCGGAGCTTCCGGACTCTCTTGAGAAGGCGGTCCGGCTGGGACAAAGTCAGAGGTTGGGAAGCGATCTCGTCATCACCCTACTACCCATTGCCCCGAGTGCGGGGCAAGTGTCGTGCCTGCTGGCAGGAGTACCTAAAGCCCCCGAGTTCGCGGCTCCGTTCTAGTTCTCTTGCCAAAGTGAATTCCTAGGAAGAGAGGCTGAGCCTCGGATTGGGGTTATGCTATATGCGATTTGGGTCCCCTGGCGCGAGTGTCGGGCCTCCTCACAGAGGCTGAAGAGGTGGGCGGAAGCGCCAGGCGACTGGAGATGGGAAGTTCCTTGCTTTTGTCTTTGAGCTTGGTTGGCGCGGTTCATCAGTTCTCGGGGATTCGATCTTAGAGGTCGGGTGCCTTTGTCGGTTGAAACCTTGGCTCTATCCCTCCCGGGGGTCGTCTGTAAGGATTCCTATGTCTAACAGTATGCGATTTTTATCTTGGGGTTGGGTGTTGATTTTGTGTTGGGTGTCGTGGGGTGGCTCACCCGTCAGATAGTTTGCGAATTTGGAGCTAGCAGGGGCCCGCGTCAGAAGTCGCGAGTCATAAAGCGGGTGGATGCTCTTATTTGGCTTGGTGGTGATCGGTGCGAGGAATATGATGGAGGAGGTATGCAAAGCTTAAGTCCGATCCCGAGGCGCCATGGCGGCGAGCACGGGGCTGAGGGTAGGGAAGGCAGGAGATGGCTTAAGAGTGGCGGGGTTGAGCTTGGGGAAGTCGGGACCAGCACGGGTTGCCCGGACCAGGCTTCTTGGGGCTAGGGACAGCTGCAGAGTACTTGGTGAGCCAGTGGTGAGGGGATGAGCTATGATCGTCCCGGAAACGGTCTTGACATTAGGGAAGGCTACGTCTTCTTGAGAGACGAAGCTGCGTAATAAAGCGGCCTTGCTAGGCGGGCAGATCGCAGAGCTTGTTTGCTAGCTCCTATTGAACGCGTAGAGTGTCATGGGTTGCGAGGGGACCTTTAGAGGCAAGAAACTCTGGTTTTTCAAAGGGACGGAGCTATAGCGAGTTTGAGGGATGAGACACACTCGTGGCCTTGGATGGCTTGCCTTTCGGAGGAAGGTGCTAATCCTGCAGGGCTTGGACCTTGCTGATATCCCTAGTGACGGAGGCGGAAAGAGTCATTTTCCGCGGGCTGATGCGGAGGCAAACACCGGCTGAGACCCGCTCCCCTTCTTCACCTTATGCTCCCTCTTTTGACGTTTGAACTCCTTCATATAGCTTTGCTTGTTTGTTTGTTTGTTTGTTTTTTTTACGTCGGGCTTCGAACCCGGGATATGTGTAATGTCGTTCTCAATGAATACCCCATTTTATATCTCATCGCTTTTACCTGTTGTGTTCCTTGTCTTTTCACTGGTGACTGGCCTCTGGGTTCTGACGCCTTAGTTGAGCGCGGGGCTCTTCGAGCTAAGCTGCGAGGCTCAGTGGGCTGAGTACGCACGAGATGGGCGGCTCGTGAGCTTCTAAGGCCTTAGTTGAGCGGTTGAGCTCTTCAAAATTGGCTGGCGAGGGCTTTGTGGAAGCTAACACTGGTGAGGCGGCTCTGAGCTAATTGCTTGGGTTGAGCGATTGAGCTCTTCAAAGCGACTATTGGGCTCCCACAGGAGCTAAGGCCGCTCACGGCGGTAAGCTCTGCAAGTAGGCTATTGGGCTCCTAGGCCTTAAGGCCTTCCTAAATTTTGTTGAGCTTCTGGCGGTGACTGGGCTCCCAGAGTCTTTGAGGCCTTCTGGCTTGTGAGGCTGCACTGGCTGAAATTTCTGCCAGGCTCAGGGGCGTTGAGGCCTTCAGGCCCATTAAGCTCTCACAGTGGTTCTTGGGCTCAGAGTAGGCTAAGCGCCTAAAGCGATCAGCTCTGCGGCTATATGGCCTTTCTTGAAGCGTCAATTTCTTCAAAGCCCGAAGGCTGCTTGAGGCTCAGTGGGCTAAGCCACATTTCTTATCTCTGCGGCTATATATTTATATCGGCGATTGAGCTTGTCGGCCCGGGCTTCACGAGGCTCCATGGGTGTGCACTTTGGTAGGCGGCTCTGCGGCTCACATGGCCTTATACGACGGTGAGCTCTTGGCCCGAAGCCACGGGGGCTCAGGTGGGCCTATTATGCTGAGGCTGCGGCTGCGACTGGCCTTATCCAGAGTAGTTGAGCTCGTCCCGGGGCGAGCTTCTGTGGCTCCATGGGTTAATGCGCCTTAGGCCCAGGCGGCTAGGCTACATGGCCTTATCACGATGGGTGAGTTCTTAAAAGGCGGAAGCTTACGAAGCCGTGGGCTAAAGGCGCCGTGGTCTTGCTCGTGGGCTCTGGACCTTAGTTAATTAAACGAGCTCTTCAAAGCCCGACCGAGGAGCTTCGTGGAGCTAAGCGCTGGCCCGGTCTGCTCCACGGAGCTCTGGGACATGATTGAGTGGGCGAACTCTTAGTGACTTCAGGCTTAGTGGGCTAATGCACTTTGTTTCTTTCGGCTCACGTGGCTATGGCCTTATCGGCCGGGTTAGGCTCGTCGAGCGAGCTTACGGGGCTCATGGTGATTTGCTTGAGGCCCGGGCGGCTCTGCGGCTACATGGCCTTATTTGAGCGGTGGAGCTCGTCGGCCCGAGCTTACGAGGCTCAGTGGGTTTGTCTGCTTTGGCGGGCGGCTGCGTGGCTACATAGCCTTGACGAGCCCGGTGAGCTCTTCAAAGGCGAGCTTTGGGGCCGTGGGCTAAATTGTCGAGTGGTCCTGCTCCTGTTCTCCGGACCTTGGTTGGTGGGTGGGCTCTTGGCGAGCTCACAGGGCTCCGGCCAGGCCTGTCTGCTGGCCAGGAACTTTCTCACTAGGCTATCGGGCCTTAGTTCGCGGTCGAGCTCTTCAAGCCCGAGCCACGGGGCTTAGTGGAGCCTCGCGCTGTGGTGGTCCTACTCTGGGCTCACGGACCTTGGTTGAGTAGACGGGTTTTCTTCGCGGAGCTATCGAGGCTTTCAGAGTGAGCCTAATACACTTTGTTTGCGGCTCTGTATTTATATGGCCCCTATTTGAGTAGTTGAGCTCGTCGGAAATTGGAGCTTCGAATCTTGCAGTAGTTTGACTTCACTTCTTGGAAGATACGGCGTCTTTAATCTTTGGTTTATGGAGAATTAGAAGCTTGTGCGATTTTAAGTGTTTAACCTCCTTATAAAATGTGACCTCTCCGCTATGGGCTCATACTTGAGACTTCTTCCTTTTGACAATTAGTTCTGGCAACGTGATGGCTTCAAGGCTTGTTGATCTTCGTGGGGGTCCGCCTAGAGATTACAGTCAGGCGTTCGATTCCAGGTGGACCTGCACTTTTTGTGGGTTGTGTTTTCCACTAGTTTCCCCTTTATGGGGGTTATGTTATTCCTAACTCCTTACTGGGGAATGCGTGCGGAAAATGGTGCTGATATGGCTTTTCCTCCCTTTCTCTCTTCTTTCTCTTTCACTTCTTTCTTCTCCTTCTCCTTCTCCTTTTCACTCTCTCTTCCTCTCTTTCTCTTTCCCTCTCCCTTTCTTCTCCTTTTCCTTCTTCTTCCCCATCTCGTTCGCACTTTTTTTTTTTTTTGAGGGAATTGCTTGTACTATTTATTTCCGAGATGTAAGGGATGACATTGCTAATTGTAATCAATTCTTGCTAATTGAATAAATTTTTCTTTTGGTAGCATTAGATAATAATGATACGATGTATAACTTTCGTGCGTTCTTGGTATTTACATGCACATGCTTTCTTTAAAGATGCCTCGCTTTTTGATTTATAGAGGATATTAAAAAGTAATCAACAAACACCCATACGTATCGAAAATTTGATGATGCTTTATTAACGATACAATCAGAGATCTTGATCGCGGCAAGGTGCTTTCGGCATTCGAGAGTGAGGTAGGACTTTTCCTTCATACATGCGGGCTTCGTAATTACGGTCGACGGCGAATGCGATATAGGGGCCTTCCCAGTTGGGCCCTAGTTTTCCATGTGTCGGATTTTTCCTCGTTGGCAGGAGCTTTTTTAAGACTAGATCGCCAGGCTTGTAACTCATGGGTTTGACTTTTTAGTCGTAGTACCTCGCCGTCTTCCTTTGGTAGTCTACCTTACGCTTTTGGACATGCTCACGCTTTTCATCTAGGAGGTCCAGGTTTAGGCGGAGAGCCTCTTCGTTATGTTCCACACTTGCCGATTCGATCCTTAGGGATTTTAATTCGATCTCGACAGGGGCTATAGCCTCAGTGCCAAAAGTTAGGGCGAATGGGGTTTCCTGAGTTGCTGACTTGTGCATAGTTCTATATGCCCACAACACCTCGGGTAGGTACTCTGCCCACTTGCACTAGATCTTCAGCTTGGTCTTTAGTCTTGGCTTTAAGAGTTACGATGGGTGACTTCTTTGTCCATTAGATTGTGGATGAGTTGGGGAGTAGTAGTAGTTCTTGATCCAGAGCTCGCGGCAGTCACGAACTTAGGATTGTGAATTGCACCCATTATCGGACACCATGGCTCTTGGGATACCAAACACACCAAATTATAGAGGCAATGACGAGTTGCGTATCTTACGATACGTGATAGTAGCCAAAGGTTCGGCTTCGACCCATTTGGTGAAATAATCCACTACTACGATGATAAATTTGCACTGGCCCGTTCCAATGGGCAGAGGTCCCAATATGTCCAACCCCCATTGTTGAAAGGGCCAGGGGCTTGTGATTGACGTTAGTGGCTCGGATGGGAGGCGAGAGATTTTGGCATGCTCTTGACAAATTTTGCATTTCCTGACTAGTTCTGTCGCGTCTCTGAGCATTGTGGGCTAGTAATATCCTTGTCTTAAGGCTTTTCCTACCAACGCCCGAGCTCCGATGTGATTTCGGCAATGCACCTTCATGTACCTCCCTCAGTACGTAGTCGACGTCTTTCCCTGCAATACATTTGAGGATGGGTGCGAAAAAACCTCGCTTGTAAAGGCTTCCCCGATGAATAGTAAACCGGGCCGACCTCATCCTAAGCTTGGAAGCCTCTTTCAGGTCTTCTGGTAGCAATCCTTCTATTAAGTAGTCCCAAATGGGGTCCATCATTTCGTCGACATGACGGGGGAGACCTCTCGTCATTGAGATACATGGAGGGATACGCAAGGTGCTCTGACCAGTCGGGTCTGCTAAGATCTTCTTGGGAGGTTGTTGCCATTTTTGCTAGGGTATCTGCTCGGGAATGCTCTACCCTAGATATGTGTTTGACCTAGACTAGCACAAACTTTTTCAGTAACTCCCGTACCTTTTTGAGGCATAGGATCATTTTTTCACCTTTGGCCTCGTAGGTGTCCTCTATTTATTTTACTACCAATTGGGAGTCACTGCACACCTCAAGCTGGTAAACTTCCATTGAATGGGCGAGGTTGAGTCCCGCGATGATGGCCTCATACTCGACCTAATTGTTGGAGGCTTGGAACCCAAATCTGAGTGCATACTCGATATCTATTCCTTCTGGGGAGGTCAGGATTAGCCCGGCCCTGCTCCCTTGAGCATTGGCGGCTCAGATGCTATGAGTTCTTCCCGGATGGGGAGGTCGGGCGTCGTTTGCGTATTCTCGGGCTCACGGGTGAATTCCATGTGAATCTGCCCAAGACCTACCCTTTTATTAAGTTTTGGTTTATATCGATGTCAGACTTCGCTGACTCTATGGCCCGCTAATCGACCTTCCAGGGTCTGGTTTGTGTAGCACTTGCTTCGTGGGTGATACATTTGGGACTTCAATGGTATGAGCTTGAAAGTAAGGGCGAAGCTTTCGAGTACTTGATTACTAACGCCGAGTTAGTTTCTCCATCCTTAGAGTACACATCTCGCTGCTCACTCTCGAGCTCGGTACGCAATAGTAGGCTGGATTACTATACTCGATCTTTGTCTCGATAAGGGCGGCGGTCGAGAAATGCGGCTTGCCCGGAGATGCAGAGTAAGGAACCTCCGCTTGAGGGCTTCTTAGAATGGGGGAAGCTGAGTAAGTTTTTAATGCGACGGCTTCTTCGCAATGTGTATCCCATTGAAAGTTTTCTTTAGAACTACGGAAGAAGGGCGACATTTATAGGCGGCCTTGAATCTGGAAATCGACCTTTCTGATTTCTCTTCTAGTTAGACATTGGACCTCTTTTATATTTGACGGTGGCGGCATGTCGAGCACAACCTTTATCTTGTCTGGATTTGCCTCAATTCCTCGGTTGTTGACTATAAAACCTAAGAATTTTCCGGCTGAGACTCGAAAGCACATTTAGGCGGTTTCAGCTTCATGTTGTACTCTCTTAGGATCTGGAATGCCGGACGGATGGGCGCTATGTAGACTCGGCAGGTAGGTTGATTTCACCAACATCTCATCTATATACCTCCATGGACATATATTTATGGAACATCTTGTTCTGACCTCACAGTAGGTAGCTCTGGTTTTTAGCGAGGGCATCACTCGATAGTAATAGGTCCCTTGCCCTGTGACAAATGAGGTCTTTTCTTGGTCGAGTCAGCAGGGATCCATCTTTGATCACGGTTGTAGCGGAAGCATCCATGAAACTGAGGAGTTCATGGCCGGCTATGACATCTACTATGAGGTCGATTCGTGGCAGAGGGAAACTATCTTTTGGGCATGCTCGGTTGACGTCAATGAAGTCGATGCAGAGTCGCCACTTTTCGTTCGCTTTTTTGACGAGTACGACGTTGGGCAACCATTTAGGGTATTCCACCTCTCTGATTGCCCCTGCCTGGAGGAGCTTGCCGACCTCCTCGTTGATTGCTTTTTGTCTTTATGGAGCGAAACTCCTTCTTTTTTGCTTGATTGGTTTGAAAGATGGACTGACGTTTAGTCTGTGAGTGATTATTGCGGGATCAATTCCTCCCATATCTGCCTGCTTCCATGCAAAGACATCCTTGTTCTGTTTCAAGAAATGGGTAAGGAGGCTTTTGAGGTTTTCCGCGAGCTTGGAACCGATGTAGGCGAGGTGTTCAAGGTTATCGTCCAACGGTACAGGCTCCAGCTCTTCCGAGGGCTCAGGTCGGGTGTTTACCTCGTCGCGCATGTCGAGCTTGTCCAAGTATATCTTGTCGACCGCTTTTTGCTTCACGGATGCCGAGTAACACTCCCTGGCCACGCGCTGGTCTCCTCTAACCATTCCTACTCCGCTTGTGGTAGGAAACTTTATCATCATATGGTAAGCGGAGGGAATGGCCTTTATGGCGTTGAAGAGGGTGCGCTAATGGCATGTTATGACCGGATGGGGCATCTACTATGAAATCTCATTGTCATTTTGTTGCACGGCGGGGGTCTCCCAAAGTGAGCACTAGCGTATTGAGCCCCGAGGTAGCACTTTCTCAGGAGAATCCTCGTAGGTGGAGTGGCGGCGGCTCGACTTCTCCATGATGCTTATCTTATCGGCCCGAAGCGAAGATGATGTCGGTTGAACCGGGTTGTCGACCGGACTCGATGGATCGTTTTGTTAATAACTACGTATCACCAAGGTCGTCATGGGGGTGTTGGCATCCCTCAGGTGAATCAGAATATTATGGGTGCCAGTCAGCGATTTGGACACAGCTTGTACTTCCCTTACCTCTCACGGCACGATCTTTGCGCAAATGGGCCTTCTGGCCAAATTTGGACTCCTCTCCTGCAAATCTTCCCAAGATCACATGGATTTCCCTAGAGTTGGTGTTGAGTTTGGCCGTCTGCCCAGGGGTGGTGGTTCTTGAGCTGAACACATGTGAGCTCTGGCGGTGAAGATGCCGCGTAGAATCAAATACTCAATTTCCTTCTGGAGTTGTATCTGATCGTTCGTTCGGTGCACAGCAGTCCCTATGGAACTCTAATACCTTGTGTTATTTCTTTTGGTAGGGTGCGTCACCATCCCGGGCGACCATCTAGAAACTATTCATGTTGCACCTCGACGAGACTGCGATCTTCCAGCGATTAGGTCGAGGAAGTGAGCTAGTAAATTGAATCACCAGGATTGTCGCGGCTCGGGTGAGGTGGTCTAGGCGGTCTCGTGCTTAGCGTCTCTTCGGGACCGTTCTGCATCTTTCCTCGAAGTCTCTCTGGTCTCTTTGTCGCTTAAGGCTTCGTCCACGTTGTTTGTCAGTCTTGCTTTTCCTCCTTCTAGGCTATAGAGCTTCCTTTCTTGGATGGAAGGCTTCGCCGCTCGTATGTACTTCTCGGCTTTACTAGCGAGCACCTCGGCCATACTTGCTTGAGGATTCTTTGAGATGGAAAACATCAAATCTTTTGACTGCACTCCTAGCCAATCGATGAATGCGGTGATGTGAAGCTTCTCGTGCAATTATATCTACCTTCAAAGACTCGGCGTTGAACCTCTGAACATAAGAGCTTGGGCTCTCTTGCGAGCTCTGCTTTATGGTGACGGTGATAACTTCGGCCTCTGTATGTTACGGTTCCAATGAAGTGGAGCGAGCGCGATGGAAACTACGAATGAAAGAGATTGGCGATGGTGGGAGACTGTTAAACCAAGTCAACGCTAGGCCTTTTAGCGTAATAGCGAGCTTCCCGCGGAATGCGAGGTCGATACCGTGCGGCTCCATTGATTCTTATAGGTGTTACAGATGATCAGCGGGATCGCCCGCTGCCATCAGGCAACTTCTATTTGCGGCATTACGAGACTTTCTTGGAAGGAAAGTGGAGCACCTTGGTATGAAACGAGGGACTAGTCGAATTGTACGGGAGTGTCCATGAGAGTCGAGGCTCGGCCTTTACAACCTCTTTCCTTGTTTGAGCTCTGTTGGAGGCCCTTGAACCTCTGCTCTCCCATAGTCGCTCCCATCCTTGTTGGGAGGTTTAGTTCATCGTTCCGGCGTTCCTTGAGTGTTAGCCGTTTGTCCTCCTCGGGGTTAGGTGTGGTCGGAGTGCCCCACGGCCATTGGATGCAGCGTTTGACACCTCGGGGAGGGTGGTGTGATTGCCCGCTACGAGGGGGCGTGTTCTGACCTCCACAGGTTTGTCGCGCTTCCCACGGGCAATGCATCTGCCTGGTAAGTTTCTCTAACTCCCCTATTAGGCGTTAGTTGGTGAAGCAGTCTTGCTCCTTCAGTCCGTGTTGGCTGCATCGTCTCCTAGCAGCGCCACGGGTTTGTTGTCTACGTCGCGGCTAGTCTTACGTGCGGAAGGATTGGCATGGCTCGTACTAGTATTCAGCGTTGATACCATGGGTTCTTGAAGTCGGCTTTATTTGTAAATGGTATTGTTTCCACAGTGGCCTTGACTAATATTGATCGTTTTAATGGAATTTGGTTGGAGGCGTGTTGATAGAGCTTGGCAGAGCGGAACATTGTTAGACTGTCAGTAACTCACGAGCGTTGGACTCCTCTTGCAAAAACAAGAAGAGGATCAGCGGAGCTGCCGGTGCCGCTCAGATGCTAAGTGGGTTCCTCTTTGAGAAATATCCAAGCTTAGAGGCGAATTTTTGTGTACCTTTCACTTAGATGGGGGTGGCACGGTATTTATAACATGTGTTTCACGTTTGATGGTGGTAAGGATTCTTTCCCATTGGATGAGGTATTTTCTGCCTTTATCGCTATCGGATTAATAAGGGATAGTGAGGGAGCAGTTATTGTGAATTATCCTACTTCCCTCATTGGTGAGATTCGGTTTGATTTATAGGATAAGTTGTTATTGGGAATTATCCCTAATTCGCTGCGGGTGAGATTTGAGTTTGATTTGGGCGTAGAACTTGGATTATGTATTGGCTGCATGGGGCGAACAAGTGGGCTCCCATTTTAACAGGTCGATGCGGGTACGGGCGTTTCACTGGACTTACCTTTTCCTTGGGCTTGGCGAGTGGGCTTGCACGCTTATTTTTTAAACCCTATCATTTTCTTTTCAAAAAGGATAGTGAGAACGTTCTCGTTTTCATATTAAAGGAGCAAATTTCATGAAATTATAAAGGCCAAACCAATTTAAAAAAAATTTATTTATACTCATGAGAAAGAGGGGCCAACCTATATTTTGTACAAATAATAATCAAATGAAACTCAATTGTCCGTCAAAAAAAAAAAAACACACACACAATCAAATACACGGAAAGAAATAGTTAGTTACATTAAATTAAGAAAAAAAAAGATTAAAAAGGAATGCTAATCATATCTTCTAGCCATTTTCTTTCAATGCATAATTATACTGTCAAATCCATCACATAGCCAGTCATTGATTTATGGCAAAAGTTGAACATAATCTTAAAAATAAATTTATTGTCTAGCTAGTGACGAAAGAAATCCTTCCCGCTTATGGCTTTCACAGTGGAAAAAACAAAAATCTGAATTATCAACTTTTTGATTACGAGTCAAGATATCATTGCCGTACTCCGAAGGCAATTGTTTTTGTTCAAAGAATTCAGAATTGCATTAAATGTATTGTCTAATCTCACAAGGGCTTGAGGATGATATGTTGAAATTTCAACCATCCTATGGAAAGATCTGCCACCATCTCTTCAATATATATCGTTTTAGTTTTTTTTTATAATGTCTAGACCAGCTTAAGGGACTTGAACCATCACCATTAGGTTAAAACCTAAACTACCAACCGAGCTACCCTCGTGTTCTCTTCAAAATATAACTTAACTTACAGGAAAAAAGAAAAATATGTGTCGCACTTTCATAGAGAAAAATAGAATGGCTGATCAGATGGAAATAAAAATAAATAAGAACAAATATATAATACAATTCAAATTTAATAATTTGGAAGGAAATATAATTTAGAAAGTAAATAAATTTTCAGTGACATAGATGCTACCATTAGGTTGAATATATATAATTTTCAAGTTGAGAGCATATAAAAGGTAAATTATTTTCGAAAAACTAAAAAAAATTTCTAATGATATGTGGGCACTTCCTTCTTCTTCTTTACTTGAATGTATAGTTTTTATGTCATTCTTTTCATAATCATCAGCTTGTTATTTTCTAAGAGTCAGTTGGGACTACCTCCGGGCCATTCTCCTCAAAAAAACGGGTTTTGCCTCAAGATGGTGGAGTTGATGATGTTTTGTGTCTCAAAGGTAAAATACAATATATCAGTGAATGGAGAGTTGGTTGGACCGATCACTACTAAGATGGGCATCAGGCAAGGCGGTCTATCTCCTTAATTATTTATCCTATGTACGGAAGGACTATCCGCTCTCATTAGGCAATCCATAAGTAATAATGCCATCCACGAGTGCAAAATATGCAGAGGAGATCCCAGAATATCCCACTTGTTATTTGCTGATGACAATATTTTTTCTTCAGGGCTAACACCATAGAGAGCCAAACCTTGAAACACATCCTTGCAATATATGAGAGAGATTTTGGCAAGGCCATCAACCTTCCAAAATCAAAGATATTTTTCAGCAACAAGCATTGCCTATGAGCCAAGCCCACATCTCCGAACTCCTAGGCATAATGGCGCCCTAACCACAGGAGTTTGCCTTGACTCCCGTGTGGTGGGAGGAGCAAGAGGGAGATCTTTGCCTATCTGTGAGAGACTAAGATCCAAAACCCCAGGCTGGCAGGGTAAGCTTCTATCACAAGCAGGAAGGGAAGTTCTTATAAAAGCAGTAGGACAGTCCATACCTACCTACTGCATGGGCGTGTTCATGCTACCCAAAACCCTTCTTGAGGTGCTCCGGAAAATGCTAAATACCTTATGGTGGGGAACTAAGTCCGAGGGCAGAAGAAAGAGAAACTGGGTGGCTTGGGAGGAATTATGTCTCGAAAAAGACCAAGGTGGGATGGGATTCAGGCTGTTAAAGGACTTCAACCAGCCATGTTAGCCAAACAAGGGTGGAATATCCTTAAGAAACCCACCTCCCTCATAGCCCGGCTCCTTAAGTCCCGGTACTACCGTAATGGAGAGCTACTAAAGGCTAAACTGGGCCACAACCGGATCTTCTCGTGGAGAGGAATTTGGAGCGCATTGCCCATTCTTGCAAAGGGATGTGGGTGGAGGATTGGTGATGGTCACACAATTAATATATGGACCGATCCTTGGCTTCGGAGAGACGAGAACTTCTATATGGAAACCTCGTAGAGCCCCATCCTGGCTTCGCTGCTACCCGACCTATGGATTCTAGGCCACAAGGAGTGGGATGTTGAACTCTTACAGGAACTGTTCTCCGAACTATTGTTATCCCCTTCAGCCAACACAACCACCCAGATACCATCATATGGGACCATGGAAAGAGAGGTCAATACATGGTGCGGTCCGGCTACCACGTAGCAAGGAGTCTGTCAGCAAAAGCTATCCCCCTACAGAGAAGATCAAAATGGAGAAGACCCTGGAAACTCCCTATTCCCCTGAAAATCAGGCTGTTTCTTTAGAGAGCATTTCGAGGATGTCTCCCAACCAACGAGTTTCTCAGGCAAAGAGGGATCCCGATAGTGGACGCTTGCTCCATGTGCGACACCTCCGGAGAAAACTCATCCCACCTGTTTATCTCATGTCCCTATGCCACCCAATGCTGGTCCCAAGCGGGTATGAGAATTTCTGACGAGGGGGTACCAACTTTCGATGACTGGTTCCTCAGAATTATTGAACAACAGGGTGACGAACAAGCAGGAGCCATTGGAGCAGTAGCATGGAGCATATGGAATCAGCGAAATTCCAAAATATGGAACAACGCTTCTAGAACCCCACAACTATGCGCTCTCACGGGTCTCCATTCTGCACAAGAATGGGCAGCAGCACGCCATAAGGCCCCACCGGTACTACGCAACAACGCATCCCAACAGACTACAACCTGGAAGAAACCACCATCGTCCTCACTGAAGTGCAATGTAGATGCAGCTATAGACATGGTCACAAAGCGTGCTGGCATTGGGATGATCCTTACGAATGCGCATGGAAGCCTGGTACGTTGTAGAACCATGACCATCAACGACAATCCCTCACCTAAAGAAGCAGAAGCTATTGGCCTTCGGGAAGCGGCAGTTACAGGATCTCGAAGATCAGAGAGTGATTATAGAAGTAGACGCAAAAACAGTACACGACGACTTCCATGCAGCTCAAAGAGACCTATCGGAATATGGTCTTCTATTGACACTTCATGTTATCTCATATATCTCGAACAGCAAATACAGCTGCAGATACTCTAGCAAAAAAAGCCCTCACATGGATTGTAAACAGAGATTGGACTGAGACACCTAAGTTTCTCAGACATGTATTATTCACCTCTCTGCTTCTTAATATATAATCATATATTTTCTTTCAAAAAAAAAAAAGTGTTATGTGGTGTAACAACTAGCAACAAAACAAACAAGCCAAAGATGGTATGCTGTCCTTCAGCTTGGTTACTAAATAATTGTGGGGATAGCTTCTGGGAGAAGCATGCATCATTTGAACAGAACATTAGCCCTCTAGATAAACACCAATGCTGAAACTATTAAGTTAATTTGTCTTTTTTAAGTCGACAGCAAATCAAGAGTCCATTAGAGTGGCAAAATTTGCTCATCTGCATTTTCTATCCTACCTGGGAAGTGTGGCAAAAATCTTTTAACTCACACCACTCCTGAGGGGAGGCGTAGCACAAGCTGTCCGCCTACAATGCTGCAACCAGAGGAAATATTTGTCAGGGTGTTCTAATCAGGAAACATAAAATAAGCATGGATTTTTGGAGAATGAAGACAAATATCGCAAATCGCGCACCTCTTCACATAGTAATAGCAGAAGTCTGCTAGAATAAAAGTCTGAACAATTTCTGAGAAGAGAACCAAAGAAGGCCATAGTCCAGATCCCAATGCTGTTAGTATACGTCCCCGTGTATCCATTACCTGTATCAAGGAAACAAAAGTCAATCCAGTTAGATCTATTAATAACATTGGAACAAGACCAAAAACTGAAGGGGAAGGTTGAACAATAACCCAAACACTGATAATTTGCTACCGTAATGTCTATAATACTAATAGAGTAATGAAATGTTTGTGGCCATCTGCCATGCGATGGAGAACACTTCCTAACATGGATATCCTAAGGCTCAAAAAAGAACCAGACCCGGCCATCGAATCTCAACCTATTTCGCTGCATTTATCTAACTCATGCGAACAGAAAATAGCTAACTTTCGAGCAGATTAAGAGTTTGTTTCCCAATGAGTCAGAAAAGCGGAACGACCTTTTCTAGCATGCGAAAACACTTCTTGTGATAAAATTTTCAAGCACTAAAATGGTTATAGATACTTCCCCATCAAACAAATTCTAAATATCATATTAAGTCCATAAATCCTCTTGCTCAATGGCCAAATCTTTGCCAATCAATACAATTGTCAACTTCATGATACACAAGGATTCCTATAACAATTCTCAAATCTGCTATGCACACGATGCACACAATTGCACGCCAACACACACACACCACACACACACACACCACACACACACACACACACACACACTTAAATATAGTTGTTTGGGAAAGTGGCATAATTATAGAAGGGCCACCTCTGATAAAAAGTCTAAAGGTAGTGATCAGAATTTAAACCATGTATCTCTTTCAAGGCACCAATTCATCTTAAACATTGAATAAGAGAGTAAAAATTTGTGCACATTTGTGAACAGAAAAACACTTAAGAGGGTGTAAAGTATAGAAATATAAAGAATGCATGGTACTGTTTCTACCCTGTTTTTCTCAGGAGTGTTTTTAGCAAAATCTTATCAAGGGTTTTTCTAAAAAGTACTAAAAGTGATTCTCCAACACTATAAGTTGTAGTTCAGATTTTTAAAATTGCTTCCTTAGTTTTACCAAACATTTATTTAAAGAAAAAAAAAAACTCTTTTTAGGCTAAAGGTGCTTCCTAGAATTCTTGTCCAAAAGATTCTAAATATGTTTGCTAAAATTACTTTGAAAACATTCTGAATTATTTTGAGCAAAAAAAATTTAATACCTGACTGAAGTAAGAATTTAGTAATAAGTTTTAAATGTAAAAAATATAATTCAATAAAAGTTATATGCCTATCAAAAAAAAAAGAAAAAAATCAATAAAAGTTATCTTTAAATCATAAAAAAAAACATTATATTCTACCCAACGCTACCTTCAGATCATGCTTTCTCAACATATTTCGAAATAAATATTAGTTTGCAAGTCACCAAACTAAAATAAGGCATCCAATCATACCAAAAAGATCCCACCACTAATTATAGTATCTAGAGGTATACTAATACTGACAGGAAGGATTATTATACAACATAAGTTTCCATGAACCAAGTTACATTAAGACAGATGGATTCGTAGGAATTATCTGTGAGATCAAACCTGGAGGACCCAATGTGCACAACTCAAGAACCTTGCAACTCCCAGTGCAAATACATAATGAGCTGTAAATGGCTCAACAATCTGAAAAAGAGATAGAAATGAGAGAAAATAGTTACATAAATCATATGCTTAAAACAAGAGAAAAAACAACTGAATAATTATGATCAAGGATTTAACTAGATAGGGCATTCATTGTAACAGACATCTTTGAAAGGATATTAATGGAAAGTTTACCAGAATAGTTGTACGCATCATTTCAATTTATAGAGTTCAAAAAGCAAAGGGGATTCCATTTAAACCCCACTTTTTCCCCTCAAATCCCTGAATGCATTTTTTAAATAATAAAGGATATATGAAGATACAAAAGTATCCTCATATTATTCCCCTATATAAACATAACCCTCCCTCTCTCTCTCTCTTAAATTTAACATGGAAAAGGATGAATGGGGAGGATAAAAAATGAAATGGGGCACAGGTAGAAGACAAGGGAAAAGAACAAAAGAAAATGGGATTTTAAGGGCTTGGAAATAGGAAGAATCTTGAGAGTACTTCCATAATTTCTTATATCATTTTTTTTAACAAGAATAACAGAATTTAGGTTGGTTTGGATGAGTAAAATGTGGGGTTCAATAAGAACATCCAAGGAGCAAATCACTAAGGTGGCATGGATATAGATATACTATTATTTTTTGTTTTTAGAAAACAAAAAATAGAAAACTCTTATACGACTAAAAATAGGCTTAGCTTAATAAGACAATGACTTTTAGAACAGTTTAAATAAATATAATAAAGTAAAAAAAAAATTGAAAAGATATAACCTCAAATGCTAAAAATTTTGATAGCAGTTTTCAACAATATATGGAAATTTCTATTTTTTTTTGTTTAAGGTTCCCTACGTAAATCATTCTGTTATTTTTTCCTTAGTGAATAAACAAAATAGCCTTATTCTATTTCTTCTTTGTTGATTCAGATCCATATATTTCTCCATCACTTTGTACTATACCTTCGTGTTCTGCATCACACGTAGTTGGGGTAGCACAGAGACAGCTTCCAAATAAACACAGAAAGCCCAACAAAGCCTGTTTATAATATGATGTGGAGTGGATGGATGAACAATAAGAGACAGGAGGGCACAAGGTATGACCTAGATCCAAACCAAAGAAAACACATTAATTAAGGAAAAAATTAAATGATCAATTGCATGGTTGTTGACTAATATCATTTGGTCAGGTTGGAAATATATCTTTAAAATGGTATGAACTCACCACATAATAAATTCTAAAGTTGTCCTTGTCATCCATGTAGCTGGACATCAGTTTAAAACGAATCATATAAATAACCCACAGGGTCGTTCCTAATGTAGCTGAATCAAGTACGGTGTGTATATCGTATTCCATAACCAAACTGCAGTACAGTCTAACAGCTAAAAACATAGCAGTTAGTTCCTGTGATTTTAGTGAAAGTCCTGCAAAGAGTTCAAAACAATGAAGGACCTATCAAAGAAGTGACAAAACATAACAAAGCCAAAAGAGAAAAAAATGGAAGTTACAATAAAGATCTATCAACAGCCATATGAAAATAATACCAAATAATATGAATTAATCAAAGACCCTGTTGTGTAGTTTATCTATATTTAGCTCGTTGGATGATAGAGCTACAATGAGACATAATGTGAAGAATGTCATACACACAATAGGCCAACAGTTATGGCCAAAATAAAACATTTAAGTATACCACTTCTGCCTTGGTCTAATTTGAGTTCAAGTGGTGATGGCAGAGTTTCAACATGTTTATAAAGCAGATGTTATTTAAACCTCAGGAAACTTTCATTTAAATATAAAGCACCATGGTGGTATGATTTATGGTACAAGAATAAAATGTGACATTTTAAAATTGAATGGGCTGATAGATCATCCGCCTAAGGCAATTGGTTTTGCATATGACAATTTGTCTTCAAAAACTTTCCTATTGATGAACAATAGGATTTCCCTTGATGATGGAGTAGTTTGAAAATATTAAAGAGAGATTTGTTTTTCTAAATTTCTTTTTACAAGCTTCTAATTTGCCTACTATTATAAAAAGGCTTCCAAATATGAAAGAACATAAGGCCGTATTGTGGACAAAAAGTTAGAAACCTGTGGTGTTATCTCTCATCTTGTAAAACTCCAACCCTCTATAGTTAGAGATCAAGTTTTAAATTCACCTTTCAAGAAGAAGAGGAAGAGGTGTTCAGTCAGCATGCTCAAAAAGAACAGGAATTTTCCATGTGGAGAATGTGAGAAAGCGTGAGCATGATCAAGTAAAAGACCGTCAGGAGGAGTATCCATCTCAAATATGCTAAAATTTCATACCCCAGGCTTGAGATTTAGTTATTGTTATTGTGGCCAAAATATGGACCCAAGATTTTGTCCCAAAGAAAAGACATTTCCAAAGATGGTGAGCTTTATGTAGTTAGCTACTTAGCTTGCTTTTGTTAGTATAATCCTTGAATATTAAATCCTAATAGAGATTACTAAGCATTCGTTTGAATAGACTTTGTTTTTTATTTTTAAAATTAAAAAATAGTATGAATTTCTATGTAAATAGAATTTGTTAACAGCATATTTTTAAATCGTTTTAAAAGTTATTATCTTTTTATATATATCAGAGACGACATAATAAAGATTGAATTTGGATTAATGAAAAATAAATATAAATTTTTTATAAAGGCCTATTCACTTCTATCTACATAATTAATTCATTGTGAAAGAATGAGCATTTATCTAATACACACTCAAATGAGAATACTCCACAAACGGCAGAAGGGTATGGTACTGCAATTAAATTACTTCATAGAGGTTCGACCATCCCTAGGCCTTATTCAATTGAGTTGCCCAGTTCAGGGTGATCCTATTAATTATATAACCTATTAAACTTTTTTTTTCTTGGAAATACTTCTCCAATTAAGGCAATCTGACAGAAAGATCTAACGAATTCTTCCAACTAACTTTGAAACCTAACCTATGTTGAATCTGGTTGAGCTTAACTATCACTGGCAACATAGAGTTTGAAACCGTGAGATATCTACAACAAGGAAGCCTTCAATGCTCACCCAGAACATTAGGCCACAAAGCATTGTTAGAATTGATACATTCAAAGAAATATATTCGCCAGGAAAGATTCTTCTATTGTTTACGACGCCAAGTTTTCTCGTTCCAGATTTTTCTTTATTTAGGCTCTGTTTGTTTCGGTAGGAAACATTTAAAGAATTCAGAAATACAGAACCATTCATTTCAATAAATAGCTAATGACAAACGGAAGAGACGAATGTCACATTGCACGCTCGATTCCGAGAATCAGAGGAAAAATAATGACTTTCGAACAAATTGCCTTCTTTTCTTTTCCTCAGGAAGGAGGTACACATCAAAAAAAGACAGAATGCCTCCTAATAAAACTAACTTTAAACATGCGAGGAAGAAAATAGAGAAGAATAACAATCAATTAAAGAAGAACAGAAGCCCTACACAACAACACGGAGACCAAAAAAAAAGAATTGGGGATTAAAGGAAATGTAAGAAGGAAAGGAGAAAGTACCGACCACACAAGTCCTCTCCTTGGTGACACGCAAATGAGAATAGCGATACCGAGGGCGTGAGCAACCTCAGCAGCAACAAAGACTATCGTGATCCCGAACAACAATTCGGAGGAATGTGACAGCCGCAATCCCCGAAACGACCGCCAGAAAAGTCTTCACCTTTGGCGGTTGCTTCTTCACCCATGTTACCACTGCGTGGATCGGCGTTCTCGCTCCCTTCATCTCCCCTCTAGCTTTCCTCTCTTTCCAGTTTCCAACCACCTTTTTAGCACTGCTTGCGGCCTGCGAGGGACGCAAATCTTGCAGAGAGTTTGGCTTTTTCCCAGAAAGTTGACTTGAGATCTCGATCGTTGGTTTGTATCTGACGGTGTCGGTTATCAAAGTTGAAGAAGATATGCAGAGGCCTTTGATGATTTAGAGAATTTTAATTTAATTTGGTTTCCAAATGCTTAATTTGAATAAATCAGTCAGCGGTCTTCAGTAGAGGATGACGTCTGGCCTGGGCTGGTCAGTCAGCTACTTTGGCCCTACCTACCCAAAAGAGAAACTTTTGTTTCTCATTTTCATTTTCTTTTGGGTTATTTGATTAAAATTTAAAAGATATCTTCAATATGAATTTTGGAAATCCTCTATCAAATTTTTTCTCATATTTAAACAAAAATATCTTTATTGTTTTATTATAAAAATAACTCTCTTTTTCCTAAGATACGTATAGATTCAGAGAATATCTAAAGGAAAAAAAGGTATTTTTAATCTATGAGTTATTTTTAAGAAAAATGATGAAATATTGATTGATTTGGTTTATTTAGAAAGAATAAACAAAATACTTTGTACCAAATAAGGGTGAACCCATTTCAAAAATATTCAAAAAACATTACATGTGATTCCTAAAATGCCCTCCAGCACATTAAATGCAAAAATCCTAATATCAATCTCAAAATACCCACAATTTTACTTACTAATTTGAGAGGAAGTAGTAGAAGATAAGAGAGAAGATGGGAGGATTTTGTAAGATATTTACAGAAGTAGAACTGAGGTAGTACTCATTCTTTATTCAATTGATAAGAAAATCAAAGTGATCTCAGCCTACAAACAGAAATCAAAGAAAATGGAGAGATAGAGAGAGAGCATTTTGGAAGAGAGAATAATTATCTTCAATGAAAGATACATTTCAACCTTACCCTTTATAATGTCTTGTTTTTTTCTATGCACAACATTTGTTTCTTGTGATTTTCCCATCTCAATAATATGTATGCTACATGCTTGGTGCATATTCATGAATAAGATGAGTTAGGATTCTCAAGTGCGAATAAAACATAATTAGACTCAAATATATCAGATTGATTTAAAAACCCTATTGAGAAGGAGATTAACACTCGTCGAAATCCAGAAATTTAATTCCAAATAAAGCTTTCATGATAGCACTATCTCTAGCCATCAAATTTAAATAATTTAAACGGCTTGGTAAAAATTAATTGAATTGGGGATCTTTTGACTCTTTTCCAAAAGCTTTTGGATGGTAACAATCAATGTATTTTAGTCAACTTCTCTAACTAAAGACTGACTCTTGGAAATTGTTTCCTACTCTTATGGTCCTTCTACATTATATGTCTATGTAGGGGTGTAAATAGCCTTTTCTAGCCAACATGTATTCTTTTTTGTAACGTAATCCTTGATGAAAAAGATCTAGTTATACATGTGTTATAGTCTTGTCACTACAAGGAAAATATGAAATAATCATACTTTTTAAGTGTTATGGAAAGTAAAAGATGACACTTTTATTAAACATGGTCTACATAATGACATTTATATGAAACATCGTCTTTGACAAACAACTTCGATCACATTTTAAAAAAACATCAAGTTTCAATAATGTTAATAATGACACTTATAAAAAGTGACATCTTTGAATCAAATTTCAATAGAGTATTTTAATAAATTAACTTTTACAAATTGATAAAATAACGCATTTAAAAGCATCATATTTGAACATTTTTTATAAAATAATATTTATATATTCTTATCAAAACAATGAATTTTATATTATATATAGATACCAAGAATTGAATTAGAGAATTTTACTAGTCAAATGTAATCAAATATTTATATAATAGCCAAATTAAAAATATTATACAATTAATACAACTACTTTGATACATTCACAAAACATAGTTTAAACATAATAATGACTTAACTTTATTTTTTGGCATCTTTTCTCTGAGATCTCTTCTTTGGCTTGGAAATCATTTCTTTTCTGGCCTTGTAAATAAATATAAAAGAATAAAAAAGAACACACTTAAAATATATATGAAATAATCAATAAACACAATTGAAATTATAACTTTTATAACCATCTAAAGAGAACAAAAATATTAGAACAAAAATAAAAGGAAATATAAATAAATTTGAAAAATGAACTTTCTTACATTCTGTCTACTCTGAGTATCACCAAACAAAATGAACTTTCTTATACTCATCTACCAGGTTATCACCAAAGAAATAAGCTTTCTTACTTTCATCAAATTTATCCAATTGAAAGAAAATAGAAGATTCAAACTATATTATAAAAAAACTAAGAATTACAAATAAGAATTCAAGTATGTTTATTGATAAAAATGATAATCTCTTAATGAACCAAAGTGGAAGAAATGAAAAGCATCTTTAATCCAATCAAAATCAAATCATTTACCACAAAGGGGAACCTTTGTGTAAAATCAAGAGATATAGTGATTCACATATGCCCACAAACCCACATATTTAATCCAAAAACCCAACCTCTACTAACAAATTTTGCCCAATAATGATAAAAAAAAAAAAGAAGGTTTTCGATTTAGAAAATAAAAATCAAACAAAAAACAATAGATCTATGAATAACTAATTTTTATTAAAAAGTAAAAATAAAATATGAAAAGAAGAGAGAAGGAGAAGTTAATCTTATAAACAAGACCCAGAGGATTAAAGAAGAGATAAAGGTCAGAAACTGTGTGGAAATTGGGAGAGAAGGAAGGCAGTTGAAAGAGTGAAATAAACTAAAATTTTAGTTGCCTTGCCTTTCCCACTCTTCCACTGAGACATCCACTCAATTTTTTAAAAATAAATAAATAATTATTTATTATGAAAAAAATAAATATAATTTACATTCTAAATTCTAAAAAGTATATATTTGATTTTGTGTTAGAGAATAAGTTTATTGTAAAAGAAAAATATATTTAAGATATTTTCAAATTTTGCATTATTTTAAAATATAATTCAATATAGTATTAATTATTATTATTTTTAAATTATGTATTTGGTTAAGAATTCAATAAATTAAAATTTTAATTATAAGTTTAAAATATTTAAAACTATTTTATGAAATACTTATGAATAACTATATTTAGTTTTTTTTTAAAACAAAACCTTAAAGTTAGATGGTCAAATTTATTTATATTTTATATTAATTTTTTAGAATCTAAACTTATTAGAAATGTTTGATAAGTCTTTTATAAATATTATTAATTAACAAAAAAATACTTTAATTAAATACATACTCAAATAAAAAATCTATATTTTAGTGGTAAGAAGAGAACAAATAAAGATTACTAAGAGAGGAATTTAACTAAAACAAATGTAAAAATGACTTAAAATAACTTATTTTTTAAATTTAATCTTAAAGGAAAATATAAAAACTAAAATTATTTATTTTAAATTAAATATTTGAATAATTTTAAAATTGATAATAGTTTATTAATTTTTAATAAGCATTTTTAACTAAAAATTGATAATAGTTTTTGTTAATCTAAAAGGTTAAGAAAATAAAAGTAATAGATAAAATTGAAATTAATATTATTTATATATTAATTTAATTTTTTTTGTCCTTATCTCCAACTATAATTTCAAATTTCTTTAATTTATAAATTAAATAAATTTGAAAATATATGAGTAGAATAAAATATTTTAAATTCATATCTAACTTTGTAATTAAATGATAAACATATATATATATATATATATATATATAGTTATCTAACTTGATAATAAATATCATAATAATATTACTTTTAACATCAAATATAAATATTTTTATAAATATTGTATATATAAATAATATATTCTAATAGCTATAGTTATTTTCATATATTAAATTTATTGATTAAAATTAATTAACTTTATAATATATTTGATCCAATTCATTTTAAAATAAATATGTTTATAAAATTTTATTATCAAAAGTTTAACATTGGTTAAAATGTTATAATCTAGTATTTTTAACTTTTCTAAATATAAAAAAAAGTATTATATGCACTATATGACAAATTAATAATATTAATATTTATTATATATTAAATTTGATAATATTTTATGATTTTATGACACTCTAAATAAGAGTCATCTTATACCAATATACATTGATTAAATAATGACGCTTTAAAAAATGTCAAGGTTTAAGATTAATACTATGACACTCTAAATAAGAGTCATCATATACCAATATACATTTATTAGATAATAATGCTTTAAAAAATGTCAAGGTTTAAGATTAATTCTATGACATTCTAAATAAGTGTCATCTTATAACAATTGACAAACATTAGATAATGCCGCTTTAGAAAAGTGTCAACGTTTAATCTAAAATCTTATGACACTCTGAATAAGTGTCATTATATATTTACTTTACATTCATTAGATAATGACACTTCTAATACATGTCATCAATAGATAAATATTATATTTTATAATGACATTTTACTAATAAGAGTCATTGAATATAATATTATAATAAAAATTAATGACATTTTTCTAAAGTATCAAGGAGTGGTATCATCATTTAAATTTTATTAGTGTTAGGAAGATTATAAGAGAGGAAGCACTAGTTGCAATTTACTTGAAAAGCTCATTTATCTTAGTTGAAAAGTTTCATCATCTACCAGTGGATTATGAAGACTTGGAGTTGGCTACTATGAAACTTATAACTGAATTGTGAAGCCTAGCATTATTCTTTAAATTCTTTGCATTTCCCTTGATCATCATTGACTTATTTATTAACTTGAAATTAGTAATGCTTTTCTTTATGGATCACCCTATGAAAAGGTATCCATGTCTCAACCATATAATTTATTTGTTAATCATTCTACCAACATATGTTTTCAAGGTCCTACATAGATTCTGTAAGGATTTATATTAGTAAACTTTTTGTGGCTTTGTATGTAAAATTTTCGAAAAAGAGGTTGGTCATATAGCTGATAAGTATATGGCTTTGAACAGCATATTTGGAATTGAATAAGACGAGTTTATAAACTTGGGTATTCATCATAGTAGAAACCCATGCCCTTCATTTTGGGTTGTCCAAGTCCTTGGGAAAATAAGGCCAGAAACTCCAAGTGACATGATATCTAAAGCAAGGGCTTTAGACCAACATTCATTATTTTGTCCTTTGATGGAGTTGCCCTTGGTGCTGTTGTTCTGAATTATAGATACTACAAGTTATTGCTATTTGTTTATTCATTAATTTTTATGCACAATTTGGATTTGTGAATTGAAATTGACAATATTAATTTTTATGTATATTTCTTTTCTTTACTTTGAATTCTCATGAATCTATCGGCCTTTTGTTTGATGGTTAAATGTGATTAGATCATGATGTTGCAGCCAATCTTTTTTTATCTAGTATCAGTAAGTGAATCATGTCCATACACATTTGAGATTTTTATGTTAACTATTAGACATAAAAACGGTCCTTGCTTTATTTTTCTTCGTGATCTTGAGATTATTTCATAGAAATCTTCCTTTGAACTTTGAACTTTGATAGCTAGTTGTTGTTTTTGTATAGTCAAGGAGCCTAGGAGGTAGCATTTCTTCTCACGAGGTATTGGTAACTGACATGCCAAGACATATGGGAATGAAGTCAGGAGGAAGGCTTAGTCTGACTCGTCCCTTTTTAGTACATCAGAGGCGTTTGATAGACATAAAAAGCATTTCATTTAAAGGACAATTCTACTAGGAAGAAATGTTGATATTCTATTGCTAAGGGAACTAGACATTGAACATTTATTTGTTTGACTTGAATGGCTACCATTGGTTAAATTGATTGAGCCAGTCTATCCAACATTGGTTTGTGCGTTTTATGCTAGTGCTAAGGTTTATATCGACGTGTGCATTGAGTGCACACTTAGAGGCGCTAAGATACGTCTTGATGCGAATAAGATATGCAAGATAGTCGGAGTCTCATCCGATGGCTTAAATGTTGATGACATGGAGGTTTGGCCGAATATCCTAGGATTTGTTGTTTCAAAGGCCATTCATTGTTTATGTGATCTACTGACTACACATGTGACAATGAAGCTCAAAGCTCAGTCTCTTTCATTGAAGTCTCACATTCTCCATCATATCGTGCTCAGCCTACATCCCGCCCAGGAGAACACGAAGCAGGTCCTCTTATCTAAAGGCATTTTTGGTTGACTCTATTATGGTTGAGCTACAAGTTAACCTTAGCCATATAATGCTTAATCATATGATGGCTTGTAGTCAAAGCATGACTCAGGTTCTCCCTTATGGACGCTTTCTCACAAAAGTCTTCAAGGAGTTTGGTATTGGCTTGAAAGCTAAGAAAGAAATTGAGAAGTCATCTCCTTTTGACACTTATACTAAATCATCTATGGGTAGGATGAAGTTTTAGAAAGGAGATGGCCCGGTGTATGTTGTGAAGGTCGATCCATAGCCAAATGGAGTTGATGATACTTGTGGCTAGCCACTAAGCAGGGGTGTCAGATTGACAACCGGAATCAACGCATGGAATACTCGTGGATGTTGGGTAGCCTACGGAGCATTCACGAATCGGCGAGTCTCCCTTTGTACGGGGGCTGCCCCGAATACAAAACACATCCCAAAAGCAGGTTCACCCAATGACCACCACGGGGTTTCTACGTCACCGAGGTAATATAATGGCAACAGGCTTTGCATCAATACCTCACAAATATATCCAAATACATCAACTATACACAATAGTTGAAGTTAATAAATTACTCTTTATACAAACATATAAAATTACCACATTCTAATACATGTTATACAAAATCAAAGCCACAGTAAACAACTGCATTTGTCTCGATCCCGAGAATCTTTGGAGTGATACGTCTTTGTACATATTTGTGCACGAAAAGGGTCCCACGGCCCGGGTGAGCAAAGCGGTATAGATAATCTCTACTGAGAATTTGCCACACACAAGTGTCTGATAGTCGCGTAATCAAACACACGTCAAGTGCAACATACACATGTGCACGAATGTCATGCTATGAATAGACACAGCTCACCATGCCTACGTGTACCGAGGCTCTCGCGGCTCCATCACTCAATGTCATTTGGGTAATATATCTGAGTCACTCATCGGCTGAGTCTCACATCCATGCACCAAGCGTGACAAGCGTCACTAGTATTACCAATGACCCAGTATCGAGCCTCACTTAGGCTCCATTACCCAAATACAGTGTCAATGGGAAACCAATCCCAAGTCAATCAGAGCTCTATCACACAACTCAATCTATGTGATAAACATGTAGTGTGTCTTCTTTGGGCAACATAAATTTTTCGGGTGATACACTTTATGTCTCTTACACCCATACTCCTCGAGTTCTCACTAACTCCCTCGAGCATACGTGCCGTGAATGAAAACCATTTTCCAAACAAAGGTCTTTGTTTTAACTTAGTAGACCAACCCTCAGATATAAATAATGGACGGAGACTCAGATAATCTATTTTGTGGACAACCCTCGTGTATATCAGTGGGCAAACTCCGACGATTGATATTATATGGGCTGACAGATGTTGTAGTGGACACACTCTAGATAAATAATATTGTTAATTGACCCTCCCGAGCAATTCTCTCAGTACCTCATGCACTCACTCTTATTGTTCTAGGGTGCCCCAGTGCATATGAAATGCAATGAGCCAATTTTCATTTTCTTAACCCACATGCGACTCATTTGGACATTGTCTTATTAGTCGAGCAATGTCGACACCTACGGTGTTGATCCGCCACGATATTACTCACGACACCATCAAACACCTAACCTGATATCTGATCTCAACTATGCCTTTTTAATTTCTAGGTCGCGCAGTGCGTATAGAATGTGATCTGGGAATTAACACATTCATGCTAATAATATATTCACGTACATATATATTAACTTAATTAAATCACATAAAACATGTTTATGCGGAATTCACGATCAATTGCAAGTAGCTCACATGGGCTAGTGTAAACACGATCAATTCATTTTCTAGTAATAACACACAAAATGGCCCAAATCTTGGACCCATATAAGCAGGGGCACTTCTTGAAATTCCCTTCACGGTTCATCAGAGATATTGTGATGCAAAACACACCGAAACACGAAGACATCGGTTCAGGGGCAAAACGAGCCTCAATATAGTCAGGAATTTGCACAGAAAATAGTCCCAGAATTTTGTCATAGTGTCTAAAAACGATGCCAGTGGCCAAGGCTAATAAACTTGATCCAGAAATTCAACTGGTGTCAAAAATAGTCCAGAAAATTCACGAAAAATTCCACAAGAATTCCTACACTCAGTCAGAAATTTGAGGAATGAAATTTGTCCACGGCCTCGCCAATTCCAAACTATTAAATAGCCTTTAGGCTAGAAATGCTACAAGTAGAATTCCCTACTCGTGGAGTTTAATGAGAACTCAGAGATTTTCAGTGTCGTGGCGTGGCTCGTTGCGATAGATCAGCTTTGCCGGTCTCGAAGCGAGCTTACACGATCGATTTTTGCCGTCTAAAAAGAAATGAAAAGAAGAAAAAAATAAAAAAAAAAATATTCTCTCTCCCATCCTCTTCCTCCAGATGCCCTCTCCCGATTGATTTTTTTTCATTTTATTACTATTATAATAATAATAATAATATTATTATTATTATCATCATTTTGAATACATAGTTCAGATTACTTTATTCGAGTCCATTTTTACCTCAAAACAATTTATTTCTTTTCAATTCACTTTATTTTAAATGAATAACTTAGTCATCTGCAAACTACAAAGATTTTAAGTAAAAAATCTAAGTGTAGATATTGGCATTTCATATTGAAAATGGTAAAAAAATATTAGTTGCAATATGAGTTGTGACTTTTCTGGGTTACTAGTTTTCATGGGGCGAATTACATGGCGCGGATTATTTCATGTTGTCAGATCCCAAAGAATTTCAGTTTCAATTAAGTTTTACTTTTTAGAAAAATTGAATTTTTCTGGGTTTCAATATCTAGCATAGATGGATCTCTCCCATGCACTATTATCATACTCATAGAGGATTATCAGATCTGCAGATGATTATTTCATATTCTCCTAAACGATCTCATTGGCGGGTTCAAACGTTTGGCAAATTGATCGAGTGGAGTTGAAACTTCACTCGTTGGGATTGAGTCGTTGAGTGACATCATGATTCATTGACCATTACGCCGAATGATGATTTTCTTCTCTTCCACTCCACCCACCTTATATCCGCGTTCATATTGATAAAATACGATATTTTTGTCAATGGTTTCAGTTTGCCCCATTTATGGTATATTGATTTAATATGGGACTATTGATTATATAAACTTTTATAACTAATAGTGTTTGATTAACATATGATGTGGATTATATATATTAATGATTGTTTTGTACTCTTTATGTGTATGAGTTTTATATGATGAATTTGATTTTCTTTTATATATCATGACTAACGACTTTATTTTAAAGATAGTGATTCATATAACATCTGTGAATTAAACATATAGCATCATTGGTGACATATATTATATGAATTCTTGGTGACGGGCGTTGAGGCACCTCAATGGTCAGATGAGCATCTCGACAGTTTGCTTGAGGAACTTTAGACAAGCCCTTGCTCAATCGGTTGAATTATGGTTTCTCAACCAGTCTACTGAGGGGAGACTTGGCTGAGAGTCTCCTCAACCGCCCGAGATAAGCTTCCTCAATCGGTCTATTGAGAGACGACTTGATCGAGAGTCTTCTCAACCGGTCTATATAAGCTTCCTTAACCAGTCTACTGAGGGAAGGCTTAGATGGTTTCCCTCTCAAGCTTCAAACTTTTAAGTAGGAGAGATAAGATGAATGAGTAAAAGAAGGAGAGATTTTATTTACACCCTATCCATTTCTCTATACACCCCGTTAGAGAGATGGGGTGTAAAAATGGGTTGTGTGTGATATGGGGTGTATAGAGAAATTCTTGGGGTGTAAATAGAATTTCTCTAAAAGAAGGGGTTTGGGGTAATTTGGGTTTTTTGAGATTGACATTAGGGTTTCTTTTGCTTTTAATGTGATGTCAGTTGGAGGGTATTTTAGGAACCGAGAAAAGGAATGACACGTGCTACAGTGTTTTTTGAATATTTTTTAAATGACTTCATCATTTTTGGTAGAACATCTATTGTTTATTATTTTTTAAATAAAACCAAATGAATAACCCATAACATCAGATTCCCGATTTTTTATTCTAAGGGCATGGTAATTTAAATGAAGTAACAAATGACCTCCTCAGTTTGGTTGGTTTGTAAAAGGATTTTTATTTTTTTTTTGTGAAAGGGTAAAATAATCATTTATTTACAAAATTAACTTTTTTTTTCTCCCAAATTACCCCACAAACAAATATAAAAAGAAAATTAATATATTCTGTTAGCTCAAGGAGGCATCTAGTTTTTTATGATAGTAAATCAAGACTTAATTAGTTATTTTTATTTTAGCTTGAGATGCTTAAAAAAAAAACATTTAGCTTAAAAGTTAGTCCGGTGTACTTGATCAAGTGTTTGAAAGTCAAAGATCATTCATTTAAGAAGACAAGAATCCAAATACAAGTATGACAAGGAACATGAAATCCAAAACTCAAGAATGATATAGACATGTCCTGGATAGGACAATGAGCGGGAGGAGTAACAGAAGGAGGCACATTCGTAGCGGGAAACGGGCGAGTGGACTCAGATGGGACAGGTTTTGGACTTTAAATTTTTGGTAATTGGGTCTCAATTGGAAATAAACTTGTTCTAAATTAATTGCCTAAAGTTTTGAAAACAAAAGAATTGAAAAAGGGATCCAAGATGGCCCTTGTAGGATTCATTTGAAATCGGATAATTAAGGAACGATTCAAATTGTCTGGACCTCGTTTGGATGAGGTTGGAAGTTTGGCATAATGCTAGTTGCAAAAGACCATCGCCGTTAGGGGGCGTTTGGTTATGGTTTTCAAACATTACCTTAGGTAATGTGATTACCTTCTCCCACATTACCAAGGTAACGTGATAAAAAACATTACCTAATGTTGTTTGGTTGAATAATAGGTAACATAACATAAACTTGTTTGGTTCAAGGTTTTATTGTACTACCAAATTAACCATTTGACTTAATTGCCGTTATATACATATAGCAATTATCTTTCTAGATATTTTTTCTTACAAGCATTGATCTATATTCTCATTATGCCTACATCAACTCCCTACAAAGAGTAAGGATAAGTAGTGTTTATGAAAGATGTTTTCAAAACTAACAAAAATAAAATTCGAAAAATAAAGAAAATGATGTTATCATTTTAATGAAAGTAATAATCTTCGAGATATTCCAACTATCTACGAAAGCAAAGCAAAACCATATATCGTCGATGGTGTCTGGGTTTATGTCGCTGGAACTCTGTGAGAAGGTTAAGGAGAGAAGAAATCATACTAGGAGAGAAGAACAATGGCTAATAGGAGGCGTTTGAAGAGAAGAACATATCGAACTTGTGATAGGGTTTTGTTAATAAATATAGGTCATTTTGTTATTAGTTGTAATGTAGGAACAATTTTGTCCTTAAGGGCAAAATTAGGGGACAATATTGGAAGAAAAAAAAAAGATTACCCTGAAATATAACATTACCTAAAAATTGGGGGTAATCATATTTCGAATAATGTAACCCAAAATGGTGATGTGGTGGTAATGTTTCATTACTTGGAAAAATCTCATAACCTAAGCCAAACATTGTAATCTAACATAACCAGGGTTTAAAATGTCGCGATATATTGAAGATATATCGTCGATATTTCGGATGTCGGTCGACTTCGACATGATATATGGCATCGATAATCAGTTGAGCGAAAAATCGAAAAAAATCGGACAATATCGGTGATATATCACCGATATATCGGTATTACATCAAAATATCGGCAAATGTCGTCGATAAATCGTGACTCCCATTTCCCAAAAAAAAAAAACCTCGATGATGAGCAAGAAATTCTAGGCACACATCCAACTTCCATTTCGAAAAACCCCCAAATTTTTTATGATGAGTAAACAGTAAACCCATTAAAATTCCAAACACCCACAAAAAAAAAACAGAGAACCATAAAAATTATGAATCAAACTCACCTACAACCCTAATCTTTAAAATCAACAAAACCCCAAAAACAAAACAATGAAGAAAAAATAATAATCATGGATTGTTTACTGACTGGGTATAGGAGACGACTAGATGAAGAGTGGCCTACCTCTTTTTTTCCCTTTTCTTCATTTTCTTCTTCTTTTATGATCCTCTTTTTTTCCTCTTCTTTTTCTTCTTTTTCTTCCTCTGTGATCCCCTTTAACATCAAGAGAGAGGGGCAGAGAGAGATGAGCAAGACCGAGAGAGAGAGGCAGATAGAGATGAGTGAGACCAAGAAAGAGAGGCAAAGAGATGGGGTGAGAGAGGAGGGAGAGATGGAGTGAGAGATGAACGAGACCGAAAGAGGCAAAGAGATGGGGTGAGAGAGGAAGGAGATCGAGAGAGAGGCAAAGAAATGGGGTGAGAGAGGAGGGAGAGAATGGGATTAGGCAATTTAGGTGATTTTATTAAATGACCTTTTGAATATCCAAAACTTGAAATCTTACACTTTATTAATTTTTGCCTATTTTGATATAAATGTCCTTATTTTCATTGTAAAAACAATCCCTTATTTTGAAAGATAATGTAAATACATGAAACAAAAAAAATGTATATTTTTTCTAAATAAGTTATTTTCAGAAAAATGTGAGGAGATATTAGATTCTAAATTTAAAAATTATTTAATTAATAATATTTTAACTAAATATTTTTTAATTATATTCACCACATCCACATGTAGCCTTATATTATTAATTTTCTTTTCTTTGAACTATATTTTATCCTAATTTATTATATTATTATTTGTAACTCCAATCACTTTAAGTTTATGTCTTATTAAGCTCAACAAAAATATTTTCAAAAGTGAATCTAAATATTTATGTAAAAATCTTTTATCATTTAAAACATTTTAAAGAAAGCTATTTTTATGAATTTTATATAAATTTTTATTTTATCGATATTCATGTAAAAATATCCACCGATATATTCTTATATATCTATAAAATTCATATCGATATAGTCGTCAAAACTAATATTTTGATCCTTAAACATAACCTTAAGCAAATTACCTTGGTAATGTGATAAGACCCTAACCAAACGCCCATTAAAGAGTGTTCAGGATTTACCCACTTTTTCAAACCCCAATTATTTCTCTGTTTCGGGAAGGGAACATCTTAAAAAAAAAAAAAAGAGAGCTTCCATTAGAACAATTAATAACAAAGAAAGATGGGACTTGGTAGTTCTATCATACAAAGTTCATAGTAGATGCCGTTTCCTGCTCAACAAGTGATCAAATGGAGGTTGACAAAATCCACCATGGATAAATGAATCAGCAATCACCTTGTCCATGGCATCTGTGAGGTGAACTCCATCCCAATTGATGTACTGAGAAGGATTCGGACAAGCGGTTGCAGAAGATGAGCCGCAGGTGGCAGATCCATCAAAATTATAGGGGTCACCACCAGATCCACAGCAAGCTTTGAATGCCTCCTTCAGACCATACCTGTTTCTATTCTTCACGATGGCGCGGTAGGCATTCCAGTAATCGGCATAAACAATGACAGCATCCGGAAATTGTAGCCCGAGATCATGAAGCTTAGCTTGGAGGAGGGTGTTGTGGCTGTAGCTCTGCTTGTTGGCACTCCCAACACACCCCATTGCATCTCTGTCATCATTAGGAGCCAGTGTCAAAGGCAAGTGTGGGAGGCACCCAGTTGGTGAGCCTTGAACTACTAGGTACTTGCCACCTTTGTTCAACAATGCCTATAAACCCGCAAAAACAGTTGTTTGGAACTCGAAAAATACAAAGTAAAAGAAATTTTAAAAGAAAATAAAAGATATAAATTAAATAAACTAATTCTATATGTTTATTCAAACTCATTTTATTTATTTATTTATTATGTAAAGACAAAGAAATTTCAAAATATGTAAAATTTTGAGAAATTTTGATTATATTTGATATTCTTTTATATTTTTCATATGGTAACCAAATATGAGAAAATCATTTTTTTTTGTATTTTATTTTATTTTCTTAATATTTTTTAGGGGGTTTCAAACGGAGCCTAAGGTTGAGTTTTGAAACCGAAAAGTAATAAGGAAAGAAAATAGAGACAAAAAGTGGAAGGAAATAAAATTTTGAGGAAAATAAAAATATCTTTAAACTTAATAAATCAATTTTTATATGTTTTATTTAAACTCGTTTTATATGTTTCTTTCCATTATATAAAGATTAAGAAATTTAAAATTATAAAGACTAAGAAATTTAAAAATATTTAAAGTTAAAATGAATTTTGATTATATTTAATTTTTTTTATATATTTTTCACTGAAAACAAAGAAAATAGTTTTTTTTTTTCTTTTGCTTAGTACTTTCCAAGTTTTATACCTAGCCTTAATCAATCAAACGGGTTAGTTCTTTGATTTATTCAGTCCAATTGTTAAATGATCATGATATCATCTTATGGCTAGGAAGCAGTTGAAGTTCTGTTATTTCAGTACCTGGAGAAAGCTGGTAATACTCTTAATACCAAGCTCTTGAATGGTGCTTCCTGGCACAGAAGATCCAACGGTGTATCCATAGTCATTGGCTCCAATCTCGCCGACCCAGAACAATGTATCATCAAATCCGCAGCCCGATTTTATGGCGGCCCCTTCACATCCTTGCTCCTCCAAGAACTTATTGAACCAATCGAGCTGAGTTTGGATTGAGTTAGGACTAATATCACGAGTGAGATTGTTCTTCACAAAGAACTCATAAGGTATAGCAGTGGACCCTGCAACTGCAAAGTTCACACCACTGGATGTGTTAGCCGTCTTGTTGTGGTAAGGCGGCAAGAACGGCAAAGACAGCGCCTGAGAGACGAAGTCGATCACTAGCCTTCCGTCGGAGTATCGGTTGGTGGGGTGATGAAAGAAAGTGCTGCCATATGGGAGGTTTGATACAGAGGTGAAAGCATTTGGGCCACTGGATGACTCAGTGTTGCCTGTGTCAGTGTATGAGTCTCCAAAGGCATAGATCCTCTCGAAGGGCGGAGAGTTAGCCAAACATGAGGAAGCAAATAGGATGAAGATGGAGGTGGTAGAAATCAGAGAAGAGAACAATTTGGAGGAAGCCATTGTTTTAGGCCTTGCAGCTTCAGAACTTGTTACTTTCTGCTTTTGCTTTGAGTCTTGTTATATATTTTCTGATCTCTCCTGAAATGTTGAGAATCGTTTTGATTTTAAGAGAAACTCAACTTTTTTCCTTTTTTTTTTCACTCCATCTGATTAAAAAATATGCATTAAGTATACTTAACTTTATAATATTCATCAATGAGTAACTTCTTATAAAAAGTTCTGTACGTGTAGTCTGCAATAGCATTTGTTTTTGAAATAAAGAAATTTTGGGAAACCTCTTGATTGTAGTAGTCTTTCATCTAACTTTGAGAAAGAGGTAGGAATTTGGAAAATTTCACTCTTCTTCGTCAACTATAAGTCTATGAGTATGGTAGTGTTTGGTACATGGCTTCAAATTTTCCCAACTACCCATCTCGTCTACAGGTAGCTGAGCTAATGATTGGGGGCAACAGCCATGCATTCAGAAGTCTAGAAAATTGCTTCCACCTCAGCTCTTTTGGTGGGCATTTTCCCTATTGGGACTACCTATATCAATTCTAGTCTCTTCATCAACAAAATGCAGGCTGCTCAGCTAAATGCATACTTAGGCAACTACTTGCTGAGTGGTTCCAATTAGCAGTTGTTCCTTATTGGGATTGCTGATAACTGATGCAGCTCTGGTCCACATGGAGCAGCATTGCAATCCTATGTAAACTATGATAATCAACAAAAATTGAAATCCCTGTAGTCTCCAGAATCTTCGGAGTCACTGGATTGTCGGAACATACACACTTACGACAAGCGCAAAACAAACAACTAAGATAGCGTGGGGGGAGGAGGTTTCGCCGTCGCTTTCTTGGCCTTCAGTTAGAATCTCTCCTTCTCTTCCCAGAATTCGAGGTCTTTTGGTTTCGAGAGTCCTTACCTTATTTAACGTCATGACCTCCTTTTATCAGGAAGGAAGGGGATCTACTTTTCATGGAAAGTGGATAATTACCTCCCAAATCGGAAAGGGAAGGTGACGTGTATCTCGTATGTGCAGACTGGTTCTTCCTTTTAAATGGGAGATCGGAGGAGGAAGGTGGCGTGTATCTCGCATCTGAGACGGATTCTTATTTTAAGTGGACATATTCCACTGAGATACGGGACCAGGAGCGTTTGTCGGAGGAATATCACGGCGCGATACTTGTCAAATAAATCCTCTCCAAGAGATGGCATTTGGGGAATCCTCTCTAGGAGGTGGTATCCAGGGAAATGTCTATCCCTTCTCGGCTATGGGAGGATATCTAGATTTTAGCTCCTGGTTGAAATTTCACCGACTTGACCCTTTAGGCCCCAGTAGACTCTTGGTTAAAGTGCGGATGAAAACCATGGCACCCACAATGCCCCACTTTTCCTCTCTTGGGAAGGTCGATCGTCCGATGAAAAAGACATGTTTGAACGTCATATCACGGGGAATAGTAGGCCATTAGTCTTTGGTATTTTCGATTTTGGTGCACCTAACTTTGTTGAATGTGCATTAGATGCCATACGGTCGCTTGAGTTGGCCCTGAGATTGGAGGCTGCTATAAAAGGCTAGGGGGTGACGAGGTTCGTTGTTCCACCGGTTATCCATGTTCTTCCAGCAGAGAAGGATAATTGAACGTTTCTGAGAATCAAAATTGGCGGATTGAGGAATGAAGGATGATTGTGATCGATTATTTGAGCGTGCTTTCCAAGCATGAATCGGACCAAAGATGGCATGGTTTGAGCGGAGTCAGAATTGTTCTAGGTGGCCTTTGGGTGGTTCTAAAACTCGAATGGAACCCTCTGTATCCAAATACACCACTTATCCAAATCAGAGGGGCTTTTACTCTTCCTGAGCCTCCTTTCCATCTTTTTTTTTTGGTAGCGATGTTGCTACTGCTTCTTGTTCTTCTTATTCTTCGACTCCTGCTATTGCTTCTTGTTCTTCTTCGACTCTCGCTATTGCTTCTTCTTTGGCCTCTTCTCAGTATCTGATTTGGGCGAACTATATAGCCGTTTTAATACGACTGCTTGGTTGTCTCTTGTAATGACATGAATGTAATGATAAGTGCCGTTTGGCATAGTCAATAAAATCGTACTCTTTGACATTTATGTACTTGGTTCTACCTCTATATTTATGTCCTTTACTTTCTATCTCGAGACAGGGACCAACCCATTAGCCATCGTTTGGGACGATCAGGGGATCCCGGGTTAATGGAGCGACTTTTGGTGGGGGCGACAAGTTAGGACGCAACACGAGGGCCCATCGATTTGGCTTGTATTCTGCATTGCCCGCCCATAGTTGGGCGTCGCCCGGGGAGCGGGCGACTAGTGGAGTGATGAGTTAGCGTCGCATTTAATGTGCCCGTAGGTCCTAGGCGGTTGGTATGTAGGGATTCATCATTTGGCTTTTCTTTTTCCATTCTTAGCATCCTTGGGCTTACACATCTTTCGCTAGTTTGAGATCTTCTACGCATTCTGCTGCAACTGTGTTTGTCTTCGAATCGTTCTTCCAGTCGTTTGTTCAGTTCTCAGTCTTACATGTAATCCTTATTTCCGTTGGAAGTGCGTTGAATCTTTACTACTAGCCTTTCTCCGGCCATGGGGTAGGTCTGGGCAAGGGTAGGTTTAAGGCTTATTAGGCCCGGGTGGTTTATGCCTAGTTTTGGTGATTTTGCCCTTTTTTTTTTGTTTGGTGTACGACTTGGGGCTGATACTCCCTCTCTCCCCTCCCTCTGATATGTTTGTAGAATGACGAGAGTTGAGGAAGAAACTTCCACTAGTCAGGCCGTCCGCAGACGAGGGCCCGTGCGAGGGGCGCGTTCTACAAGCCATATCATCTCGTCCTTGACAATGGAGGAATTGAGAGTCTACTGCGAGATCCCCGATAACATTGACTTGAAGTTAATGGACAAGCCGGACGAGTCCACTTTGGGAGGAGAACACACAATCTTTGTATTTTTGCGAGGCAACTTACGGCCCAGAACTTCGTTTCCAGTGGCGCTCGTCATCGAAACGGTTTTGCATTTCACCCGAGGGCTATTTGCCTACGCCCGTTCTGCAACATAATCGATTCTAGCAGGATGCGGTGTTACGAACATCTTATACGGCTCGACCTTTTGCTTGGTCGAGGGTTCACCTATACTTTGTGATGGGTGAGAGAGTGGGATGTGCTATGTCGATCCTGGATTCCCGGTTATAGTTCGTGAATGGACTCCTTGATTCTCCTAAAACATAGGTAAAGGGAGTTATTTTAGTGAGGGGGCCTTGGGATGAGACTCCGTGCTCTCCCGGCCTACCGTTTGATATCAACCGGTCACAGTCTTTCCCAGGTGTGTGTAGGGACTAGGGAGTGGGTTGAGCTTAGATATGGATGCACACATATGTCTTTACGTGCGACTGATTGTGCATCATTGGTGCAGGGAAAAACTGGAGGGGCAAGTTAGTGCAGTGGGTGGAGAAGGTGTGCCTTGAAAAGATTCGCAGACTGTTGGAGGTTTCTAAACAGGAGTGCCATTGCGAGGTTCTTCTCATGTTAAAGAACCTTGCTGATGTGAGACAGAGCCTAGCTCCCTACAGTCTTCTAATTATCCCTCGTTCGTTGTCGTTAGAGATTGTAGAGGGAACATAGTTACCTACGTATGCTAGAAGTTTGCCTTTGGGGCCGTGCGATCCCTTTGGGGATCCCGGAGGGCCGAAGCATCACCTGAGGAACAAGCGTCATGGGCTTGTTTGTATCGTCGGCCCTAAGTCAGGATTCCGGCTCAGCCTCGAGGATCGGTCGGGACAAAGGGGTATCACTTGAAACGAGGCTTCCTTTACCAATAAAGGGGACCGGTTCTACTCCCCGGGTTCCATGAATCGAGAAAGAGAGGAGACGGGCGGGTGAAGAGTGCTCAGGGGCCCTAGTAGGGCCACATACCTTGGGTTTTGTCTTGAACCCAATGGGCCTTTTGCTTCGAGAAGGAAGAGGAGGAAGAAGAGATGGCGGGCTGGATTGATCGTTATGCGCCGGGAACGGCGCGAGAGGATGTCGGGGAGGGGGGCGTCAGGGCCGGAGGGTCGAGGCAGGCTCCTGCGGATGGGGGTTCAGAGATACAGGCAATCGTGATTCCGGCCTCTCCTGAAATGGGCTCTAATGTCCAATCGAGCTCGGAGGAGATCACCATGGAGAGCCACGGGAGAGTACCCCCAGGTGCCTTTATTACGAGATGGTCCTCCTCACAGTCGGTCGGAAGGTTGCGCAGGGCGTTGCTAAACTGCGTTTGTCAGGGCCTGGCGGCAGTGCAGGTGCGACCAGCATCTTTGCTAAACTCTTATCTCCCTCCTCGCGACCCGGCCAGGCGATGGAGGTGACAACACCGGGGCGGCGGCGTCGGGCTCCGCGGAGAGTTTGGATGCCTCTTTAAAAGAGGTTCAAATGACCGCCTAACGCCTGAAGCTAGAAGCTAAAGAGGCCACGGATAAGGCGGCTCGGGCGGAGGCGGAGAGGGATGACGCTAGACATGAAACGACGATGGTGCGGTTAGAGATTGAGGCGGCGGGCAATGCCTTAGCGCAAGTGGAGTTAGGTATCAGGAGTCGATGCACTGCGGCTACATCGAGGTGGCCGATTGAAGGTTGGTCGGAGCTTGACTGTGTTCGTGACCCGGCTGGCTGCGAAGGAAGCCTGGGAAGCGGAGGAAGAGAATGAGTCGCTGGCCCGGTGAGGCGGCTATCTTTGATTATGGGTTAAGGGGCCACAGGGGACCGCGGCTTTCGGAGAAGAGTTCACGGAGGAAATCGGCAATGGAGGCGGGTTGATCTTGCGGTGATGTGATTTTCAGCTATGAGCTACAGTATTGTGCCTTTGCGCGGTACTATATTTGTGGAAGCAAGCCCACGATCCCGACGAGATGCCCAGGACTCATCGTGCTTTATTTCAAGATTTTTTTGTGAATCGCTGATGCGCCACAGACTCTTTCATGTCTTGCGCATTGCTAATCTGTCGAGATTGCGGAAAATTTGCCGGCCAAAGGATCTCTCCCATTTCAGCGAGGGCAAGGAGCCCGAGGTTGGCTGAGGGAGCTGGGTTAGAAATCGCCCTTCGCTCGTCGAGCGTACTCTTTACGTGGGACATGTTATATATATATATATATATATATATATATATATATATATATATATATATATATATATATTTTATACCTTGGCACATTTTTAAAAAGCACTTTTGCAACATACGTTTTTAGAGAGAAATACTTTCTCTTGGTTTAGCTTAGTAGAGTTATAACTATCCCAACTGAACGGGGATATCACATTCTACAATACCTGTCCGAGATTTTATGCTGAAAGTTGAGTGCTATCATTCAGGATGCGTTGTGAATTAGACGCAGCTTGCCTTTATCTGTGGATAGGTCCCTATTATCTTGTGTCCAGGACTCTCATATAGACCTTGTGAATGTTGTATATTGGTAGGATGAGTTATTCCTCTTGTGCCACCGGGCTTTAAAGTTGACCCGATTAGGGTGTTACTGGCGGGTACGTATGGAGTCATTTTGCAGCGCAGCGAGCTTTAAATGTTGACCCGGAGTTAGGTGTTACTGGCGGGCGTATCGTCATTTTCTTAGCGCCATTCGGGCTTTAAATGTTGACCAGTTAGGTGTTACCTAACCAGGCCGGAAAGGTCATGTTTCTATGTCATTCGAGCTTTAAATGTTGACCAGTTAGGTGTTACCTAACCGGGCCGGACATGTCATTTTACTAGGCCATCTGGGCTTTAAATGTTGACAAATTAGGTGTTATCTAATCGGGTCGGACATGTCATTTTACTGGGCCATTCAGGCTTTAAATGGTGACAGTAGGTGTTACCCTAGCAGGGGCGGGAGAAGGTCATTTCTTTGTGTCAGGAAGAGCTTTAAATGTTGACCGCAAGGGAAACAACGAGCGACATATGTGTTTGACATTGAATCATTCTTTATTGATAATACCTCTTTGGATGCGTAGCGTTCCACATTCTAGGTACAGGGGTTCCATCGAGTTTGTCCCAGCAGCGTAGATGCGGTTCAAACAAGTGTTACCAAGATGGTCCCTCCCAGTTGGGTTGGAACTTTCCTGCATTCAAATCAGTTGTATTCTCAAATACTCTTCTTAGGACCCGGATTCGCAGTTTGGAGCATGAGTCGACCAGTTTATTATAAAATTTGCTTATGCATTTGTTAGGATCTTTATGCAGTTCAGTGACTCATGGTCGTTGGAGTGTGTGCAGATCCTTGACCCATTAAGTTGTATTTGACGAGGATGTTTGTCGGGATGGTAGGCATACCAATTTACATGGGATTATAAGCTATCCCGTAGTGTCCTTATTGAGGATATACCAATGGGTTTGCGACAATAGTTACGTAAGCCTAGAGGTACCAGAGTTCATCTACCCATTTGCCTTTGTCGAACCAATAGCTTCTTAATCTTGTGATGAGGTTTTTGTTTGGCTAGCACACTTGATTCGTTGCTCTGCGGATACCATGGGGATGAAGTATAGATTTTTATATTTAATTCGACATAAGTTGATGGGCTTGGGTTGTGGTGGGGCCGTTGTTAGACACGATTGATCGGGGATCTTGGCCCAGGCGCGCGTGTTCTTCGGATGAGCGAGTGACGTACTTATCTTTGATCGAGGAGAATGCTTGGGCCTCGATCCATTTGCGAAATGATCGGTGGCTAAATAATAGCAACTTCTTTTGGGCCGGGCGTGGCGTGGTCGATATATCGATCCCCCATTGAGCGAAGGGCCAAGGACTTGCAATAGAGATCAGATCTTGCACCGGTGATTTTAGGAAGGGAGCAAGCCGCTGGCAGCGATCACACTTTTTAGTATAATTGGCAGCATCAACTCTCATGGTTGGCTAATAGTACCCTTAGGTGTGTTTTATAAGCCCAGGTTCTCTGTGGGACGATTCCCACATATTCCTTCATGCGGCTTCTTGCTAACCTTGTGCGGCTCTGTTGGGGTTGGAGGCATTTCGGTCTGAGGGCCGCCCAAGGATCGCGAGATAGTTGTCGACCAAGGAAAATCTAGCTGACTGGACTTGAAGTTTGTGGGCCTTGTCCCTCTCACTTGGGAGTTGTCACGTGCGGCTAGATATAGTGTAATAGGGTCCATCCATGAAGGGGGGAGTCCTTGTCCACTGATTGTTGTGGGGATACAATTGGCCAGTGGTGATAATAGATAGGCAAAGTATATGTTCGTTGATTGGTAGGCGGCCATAGAATCGAGGCGTCCACACGAGTCAGAGGCGTCACCTTGATAGGTTTGGGAATGTGCTCCGGCTTCCATCTTAGGGAAGCTACTGTGTTTCACCAGAGGCGATATTTTTCTATTCGGGGTCTCGAGATTCAAATTCTCGTTAACTTGCCGGACCTGGAGTGGGAATCACTTTTGACTAGGAGCTTCTTGGTAGATAAAATGTTTAGTTCGAACCTACTAGGATGGCCTCGTATTCGACTCATTGTTAGAAGCCATTGAAAAACCGGCCGTGGCTGTTAGATCTTATCCTTTGGATGGGGATTTTAGCGTAAACAGCGCTACACTTGGGTTGTGGGGCCTTCGAGTCAATATTTAGAGTCCATTAGTCCAAACTATCAGGACGGGTTTCCGACTGGGGGAGTTCTGCTATGAAGTCAACCAGCACTTGCCCCTTTTTTGAAAGCCTTGGCTTGTATTGAATGTCATACTTACTTAGTTTAATTGCCCAACGAGCCATCCTTCCCAATAAGTCAAGCTTATGTATGGTGCTCCGGAGGAGGGTCGGTGTCGATAATGGGGTGTGCACAGAAGTAGGGCGGATTTCTTGGCACTATCCGGAGAAATTTGCGGCACCTTTCAGATGGCTATAACGGGTCTCAGCGTGGCTAAGGATTTCTAGCGTGAAGAACCTGTGACTTTGTTTTCGAGTCTTCATTCTCTTTGGACAATGCAGCACTAACTAGCGTATGCGGGGCCCGCCAAGTAGACGAAGAGAAATCGACCGGGGCTTGCGGGGTTGGGGCTCGGCTAATCTGACGGTTGGGTAAAATCCGATCACACTCCTCATCCCATCGAGGTGATTAGCTCCCTTAGGGTGCGAAAAATGGTTTTAGGCGTGCGTGAATAGAAATAAAGCGAGTCCCCAAGCGGTAATTGACTCTCAGTGGTTGTTGCACTTCTTTTCTAGATCTCGGGGTTGCAGACTCCAGGATGGCTTTAAGTTGGGAAGGGTTGGCCTCAATGCCCCTCTGCGTCATCATGAATCCCAGGAATCGTCCTACACTAACCCCGAATGCACATTTTGCGGGATTGAGCTTCATACCACCAGGTCACGAGGGAGGTCGAACACAGCTGCGAATGGAAGTATTATGATGTCGCTCTTTGCACTTTATCAACATATCATCTATATAGACTTCCATAGTCTTCCTGAGTAGTGGTCGGAACATCTTGGTTACCAGCCTCTGATAGGTGGCCTCGACATTTTTAATCACAGAATGGCATTCGTTGTAGCGAGAATGGCGAGTGAGGGGTGATAAAAAGATGTTTTCCTGACATCCAGGTGGATCACAGTGGGGATCCCAATGGTGTTTGGAGAATGCATCCCAGAATGATAACATTCCGTATGGGTCGATCATTGATGATCGCGATCGATGCGGAACGAGGGAAGCTATCAGCAGGACATGCATCATTAAGATTCGTGTAGTCTACGCATACTAGCCATTTGCCTCCTTTCTTCGGAACTACCACCACATTAGCTAACCCGTGCGGGTATTTGCTTCTCACGATGAACCCGACCTCGAAGGTTATCTACCTCGGCACGGATGATAAAATTGTGATGCGAATTAAACATACTTACTTTCTGACGGGTAGCGGATGGGGCGTTTAACTTTGTAGGAGCGCTTGTAGGTACGATCCTATCATGCGAATAGACTGGCGAACCGTCGGCGTTAGCCTTTAGTACTTCTTGCAGTCGGGCCCCTTTCTTCATGATCCCGGAGATTTAACATAAGTGCAAGCGTAGGACGCCTGAGCATGGGTTGTGGGGATCTGCGCGATTGTTCCTATCTTCTATAGCGGCCCGGGCAGCGGGCCTTAATTTCTATGATGATGGATGAGTCATAGTGGGCGAGCTATCGGGGAGCCCCGCTACGCTTCGGCTCATGAGCCCCGGCGGTGATGTAGCGACGACGACTAATTGGCGCACCATAGAGGTCAACTGCCCAGGGTGCCGTGAATGGCGATAGTTTGGTGGTAGGTTGAGGAATTGCTTTCATGGTATCTGTTGAGTTCGACTACATTAACATATAGACCTTAAATCTTCATTCAATAAAAAGTACTTGTTGAGGTTATTGATTCACTGCCTTGAGCAGAGAGCAATATCACCCACCATCAGCGTGGTAGACCCATTGAATCGGACAAGACTTCTGCCCGAGGCGGGGTGTAATTTGGCGGGCTTTCATCAGCATAAAGGCTGGAAGGTGCAATAGCTCGATATTTGCTGGATCAGCGAGGACCACTGTGCACATCGAGCTATGAATACCTGGTGAGTATAAGTGCATCATAATGAAATTGATGACTTGCATCAGTGGGTTCTAGGAGAAGGATATGGGCCCATCGATTAGGTGAGCAGTTGCACTACTCACGTAATCACGATAGTATTTACTACATTACGGCGAGGCCCGTGAAGCCATTTTTCGTCTCTTGTTTTTTTAGATTGTAGCACTAATCATCGATTAGGCCTCCCAATCTGAGAAGTTTTGCCAGCATTCGAGGCTCGACGGATGCTCGTGGCAACAGCTCACATGTTTGCGGGCGGGTTCAGTTTCGGGTTGGCTCCGAATGAACAACCACGGTGCCTGCTTTCGGGATGATCTCTCTGCTGGGGCAGGCTCAGCAGTGATTTGTTTCATGGCGGTAGTCCACCGTGATAGTCACCTCGGCCCGGCCAGGTTGCGTTGGTCCAAATTTTCCCGCATGGGTGGGGGCCATTTGAACTCAGGTGATCTGGATGAGGAGACGGCTTGATCGTAGAGATGGTGGAGTGATGTAAGACCAGAAATTCAATTTACGGAAGAAGAGACAAAATTGTAATTTCGGTTATAAGTATAATTTAGTTAAAAATCCAAAATTTATTCTCTCTAGATCTCGGATGATGAAACTGATTTATAGTTAGAATCGTCTCGCGGGAAATCTAGCTAGCACGTCAATTTAAGTCGAATTAGAGGCAGTTGGAATTTCTGCAGCGTTTTTGCGTCGCGGTTCGGGTGTGCTGTAAAAGCGATTTTCGATGTGTAGTCACATATAACAAATACTCGCTGTGTACCAGTGGCATGAGTAGAGAAATGATGAAAATGGACGGGCGAGATAGTGCCGAATGTCAAAACTAAGAAAAGATGACAAAATTGGCATTTTAGAATTTGTCTTAAATGATAATAAGACAAAAGTTTGCATAGTCTTCATCTTACTCCAAATTGAAAAAGAAACGTGAGGAAGCGGGGAATCTTACATTAGCTTTGATTTCATTTTCTAGAGAAGTGTCTTCTGCTTCTCTCACGGGTTTTTTGAGCAATCCCAGGCCGTCGACAGTCTTCGGGACAGAAGGAGAAAATTTGCTCTCACAGCGGAGGGCTTCGCGTGGAGTGCCGGATTTAGGGAGTTTCCTCAAACTCAGAGGTAGAGTTCTCCACTACTTAGGTTTTATTCTTTATTTAAGTACTTTGTTAATGTTTGAGTTGAATGAGTAGTGAGGGGCCCGTTTGATGATCCCCGAATCTTGGAACTTATAAATGTTAGAAATTTTTTTTTTACCCATTTGTGTGGTCGGAGTGGCGGTCTTGCTTTATTGTTGGGTTGGAAATTGGGTGAATTGTGAAATAAATCATGTATTGATTGGAATGAGGCCGGAAATGGCCGTGAAATTCGGGTTCACAAAGTGAACCTATGATGGATGATTTTTAGGAATAATGTAGAGGTTTATTCAGAGAATAGTGTTCGAAATATAATTTTGTGAAATGTGTTTGGTCGGAGTGATTCAAGGTCAGATTGCTGGAGTGTTTGATCATTAGCCCATGTGGTGGTACAGTGTGATGAAATGCGTAATTACATAACATGATTGTGTGATTGAATTTTATGTGAATATATGCATGTTTATATATTTACATGTGACATAAACATGTGGAATTGGCATCATGCATTCCATATGCATTGGGAGCACCCTAGGATGATAGGAGTGAATGCATGAGGTGAGTCTAGAGTGAATGGTTTCAGAGGGTTGTCTAAAACTAAAAAAATGATCGGAGGGTAGTCCATAAATAATATCAATCGTCGGAGACGGCCTAATTGATATACATCGGAGGGTAGTCCATAAATAATATCAATCGTCGGACACGGCCCAATTGATATATACACATCGGAGGATTTTCCACAAACAAATAAACATAATAATTCTCATACGAGGCTTAGGTGAGTGTGAGGGAGTCGGTGAGGACTCGGGTACGAGATGATCAATTAGACATTCAAGTAGGATCATGCATTTGTTTGGATGTGTGTTTATTTTTGGAGCATTGCGCACTTAGGTGGAGTAGCCAGCAGGGTGAGATTCCACTCTGCGGGCATTAGCTCACCTGTCGAGGAATACTATTTTACAGGTATAGGGAGCGTGCGAGGACGGCTAATCTGAGACGAGGTTTAGAAAGCCGGATTGTGGCTTTGGGTTATGATGTATTACATGTATTAGAATTCTCTAATTTTAATATATGTGTTGTATAAAAGTAAAATTTGAACTCTTGAAACTATTGGATATAGTTGGATATATATGTTTTATGAGTATTGTTCATGGGCCCAAGTGGTCGTTTTACTCATGTTATTGTTATATTGATGTTTGGGACATGTTATATGCAGGTTTTGTATTTGGGTAGAGCTCCCCATCTGAGGGCTACGCCGATTTTTCGTGGTGTCGGGTCACCCACTACATTCAGGTGTTCCGCGGGTTGTGGTAGTCAACGGACCCCCGGGTTTTGGGGCTTCACAGCTTGGTATCAAAGCTTAGGTATACGAATACCTAGGGAACTCGGGTTTGGATATCCATCACCACTTGGGTGATTTGATGTAAGGTATAGGTATATGAAAACCTAAAGAATGAGGGCTTGGGTTTAGGCCATAGTCTTTAAGGTGTAAGAACATCACCACTAGGTGTGGTTGATATAAATTCGGAGTATGAGATTACAGAATCTGCGGGACAAAACTAGGACACTACATGCATGTGTTTTAGGTGATTGTTTGATAAATGATGTGTGAACATGTGAATGTTTGATGAATGGTGTGTATACCATGTTGTATGTGTTATGATTGTTTGTGTGCTTAGTACTTAGCACATAGGAAAACAAGTGATGTGTTAGAAACTTTTAGAAGTTTTTACAGTGTGTAAAAACTGGAACAAAGAGAATAAATGAAAATAAATTTCATAAATTTATTTGGTTTAGAGGTGAAGAAAAATTAATTTTTAAGGTTTTTGTGAGTGTAAAACGAAGAAAATTGAATAAAATAAGTACATAAATTTATTAGAGTATTACAGAAAATGAGAAAAAAAAAAAAAAAAGATAGGTATATAATTTTTTTAGTGTTTTCCGATGGTACAGAAGAAATGTGAAAAAAAAATTTTATGATGAGAAGAATTTTTTTCTCAGTTCACAGTGTGTAAGTTAAAAAAAAAAAATTGAAAAAAATAAATTTTCTGTTTATTTGGGGTGTCTTGGAGAAAAAAAAAAGGATGAATATAGTTTTTGGGACATTTTCCAATAGTTGGAAATAATTGGAAAATTTTTTTTAATGAAAAACGAAAAAAAACAAATTTGGTGTAGAAAATGATTTGGAGCTCTTGCCAGTGTATTACAAAAGGAAGGAGTTGTATCGTAGCGAGAAATTTGCAAGGCTAAGTTATGCGGGATTTGTATTGCAAAGAACTTGGCCCCGCATGAAAATTGACCTGTCCTGATATTTTGTGTGGCTGCGAGAGCGTGGCTGTAGCTGGATGCCAGCTCGCGACACGGGGCCGCGTTTCACGGCCCGGTCAGTCGCAATCACGACAATAGCAGCGTTGGGGCGCGTGCGCGGCCAGGCAGGCGGGCGGCGGTGCGAGCGGCAGGGCGCGGATCTTCAGGCGGCTAGGGCGCCTTGGCGTGTGATAGACGACGTCTTGAGCGCGCGGCGAGGGCCTTGAGGCCGCCGCGAGGACCGCGAGGCGCTCGGCACAGGCGTCTTCTTGGGTTATTAAATTTGTGCACTTGGTGCACAGGCCCCCAGTTTTGACAGATTTGACTCGATGCATTCTTTGAGTCAATTTTGAAACCACACCATTTTGAAAAAAAATTAAATAAAATAATATATATATATATATATATATATATATATATATATATATATATATATTGAAAAAAAATGGAAAAAAAAAATCAAATAAAATTAGGCAAATTTTCAAAAAATAAAAATTTCAAAAAATGAATTTTGAAAAATAAAATTTTTGTTGAAAGCGATATTTAAATACCCAAAATTGATTGTCTTGCGTACTGTAATGCAAGGACAGTATCTGCTTGATTTATGTGTATGATTGGTGTCTCAGTGCGTTTATGCCTGAATCTTGTATTGAGATTTAAGCGCATGTTAATTGTGTAGATGACGCTGGTAGAGGGACGGGGCGTGAAACGTCCGCGAGTGCGGTCTAGGGCACCAGAGCATTTGACCCGACCACGATATTTGATCGACGGGCCTTCGCAGAATTTGTAGGTGTGCGGCGTTTTGCTGTCGCTGCAAGCTAGCGTACTTGAGTTGTCGAGGAGGTCTAGTAACCTCCCGGAAGGTTTGTGGAGCACATCATCCTCAAACGATCCACGGGGAGAAGTCCGTCAGTGACATACCAGTGGTTCCTCTGAATCGAAGGTGTTAGAGGCTTTGTGGGGAGCCTCGACACTCTGAGGGATTAGGTATTTGTGTTCCAGCTAGAGAGTGAGGCCCAAATATGGTGGAAATGGGCAAGGACCTCTTGAGACCTTAGAGGAGCCTTTGTTTGTGAGTTCTCCCCTAGGGATTAGGGCGAGGATTGGGATGATATGTCGAGGTTGCGAGTTGGAGATCTCGGGGACTCTACTCACAGTGGACCTGAGGATAATGGACATGTTAGAGTTCGATGCCATCTGAGGATGGTGGTGTGACTTCTGGTCGTTGTCGATTGGCGATAAGGAGGATTCTGCTTACACGTAGGGCGGTACTCGTGTGGTATTTAAGGGGTGAAGCATGACATTTGCCCTGACGGTATCTGAGTCCCAGGTGTCGAGGAGACGATGCGAGTTGGCCTAGCGAGCCTTACCACTGGGGGCGAGGAGGAGGAGGGCGCCAGGACTTAGATCGACCTTTCAGTAGTTTGCGAATATGTGGATGTTTTTACAGATGAGCTACAGGTACACAGCACTCCGCGGAGGGTAGTAGACTTGGAATGAGTTACACCCTGGTGCCGCCCATCTCTATGACTCATAGGATGGCCTTAGGTTGGTTGCGGGAACCCGAGTCCGGCTACATGAGCTCTTCGAATGAGGATTCGATAGGCCAAGACACTTCACCATGGGGCGCTCGGTCTTTGTTGCGAGAAAAAGAAAGACAAGACCGCCCATTTGTGCATTGATTCGCAGACGGTTGAGCAGGGGTTATGATCGAAATCGATACCCGTGCGAGGATCGATGACTTGTTTACAGTCGATTGAGAGAACACGAGTCTACTCAAAGATAGGCCTACATGCTTGGTTACCATCAGCTGAGGGTTAGGGATACGGATATCACTAAGATAGCGTTTAGGACGCGTTATGGGCACTGAGCTTCACGGTGATGCCCTTTTGATTGACGAACGCCCGGCGGCATATTCATGGATCTCATGCATAGGATATTCCAACCCTATTTAAGATCGGTTTATGCGTGACCGTGGATGACATCGTGATCTACTTCTAATCAGAGTGGGAGCATGATTATCACTTGAGGATTTTGTTATAGTTGTTGAGAGACCATCGGTACATGCGCGAAGTTGATAAAGTGCGAGTTTTGAAGCTAGGTGAGATTTTTTGGGACACGATGGTGTCAGCATTAGGAGTGTGGTCGACTAGAAGGTTAAGGCAGTGATGAGTTGGGAGAGACCGAATGCCAATTTTCGAGATACGAAGTTTCTTGGGATTGGCTGGGTATTACAGGAGATTCAAGAATGGGCTGAAGTTGTCCATTTGGGGTAGGATTGTAGGATTTTGCCTACGGGACATGGACCCCATGGTTGGGACGGCCCTGACCATAGGGAGAGAGATTGAGGATGCTCGGAGCGCTCAGGATGCGAGTGTTGGTAGCAAGAGGGAGGATCAGCCTTCTTCTAGTTCGGGGAAGGCGAAGACTTACGCTTCACACGGGTTCGGGGCCCAGGGCCGGGATTGGGCATGTGAGATGGGATTGCCACTAGAGATAGGGATCGGGGCTTTGGGGCAGCCTTGATCCCGATTAGGCTGTAAACGAGGAAGTATACGGTTTATTCTCTACACTACAATGCGGGTCGTAGGAACCCGTTCGGTTTGAGCTGAAGCACTCCAGACAACCTGCGAATGGGCGAGAGGGGCGAGTGTGGGTGAAGTCGAGGGCAAATCAGGAGTTACCTGTTGTGAGCGTGGTGAACCTTAGGGTGGTAGACATTGAGTTATTGATGTCGGAGCTTGACATGGATGAGTTGTGACCATCGGGTTGTCGACAATTGGGACATGGCCAGGGTTGTCTCATACCCAGAGCCATTGGATTTGAACCCAGAGGTTAAGGCCTTTAGAAGCCGGTGTAGATGTTCTTCCTAGGATGTAGGGTGAGAGTTGATCGATGAGGTTGGGATTATGAGTGGGAGTCTAGAGATTACGCTCATGGTGGACCCCGGTGGGTGTCACGATGTGGCATTATCACGTTCGTGTACCGCGGTAACATCGCGTCGAGTTGGGTGTGGGCTGATACGGTCATTCACCGCTCTTGGTGAGTGTGGATTGAGTTTGTCTTTGGGGTATCGATGAAGACTCATAGTTCGATTGATAAATGAAGAGTAATTAGAGTGTGTTGAAGCGAAAGCAAAAAAGGGGGCCGTGAAATCCCCAAGGTGAGAAGCATGGAGGGTTGGGGTGTAGGGCCGGGGAGATCCGAATTTACGTGGGTGTAAGAGACCGGGGAGATATCCTGTTGCGTGTGAATGTAACGAGGCTCGAAGTGTAAAAGCTAGAAGGGTTATGTTGCGAATGAAAACCTGAGGTTAAGTTATCACGAAGACTTAGAGTTAAGTGATAGGAGTCGAGTGTGTCTCGAGATTTGGATACTCCTTTGGAAATTGCATTGGGTGTTGTTGAGCCGGCAAGGGCTTAGTATATGGATGTCATTCATGACATGGACTAGGTCGACGGTCCATTAGATTGTCAATGATTGTGACCTTGGAAAGGTCAGCGTTTACACACAAAGTAAGGGTTGTGTAGGGTTACACGTTGTGTGGATTATATATAAGTGTTAGAGGACATGCTGCGAGCATACGTCTTGGGTCGTAAGAGGTAGAAGGCATTTCTTGGCTTGGTGGAATCGCACAGCAATGGTTATCAGTGGTACTCAGTCAGCTCCATATGAGGCATTGTATGGGAGGCCATGTAGATCAGATTATGATTGGACCGAGATGGAAGGAAGCTCTATCATGGGTCTGTCGATTAGAAACACCTCCGAGAAGGTGAGCTTGATACGACAGCGTCTTCTCACGGCTCAGAGCCGGCAGAAGAGCTATGCGGATGTACGACGTCGACCCTTAGAGTTTGAGGTTAGGGATCATGTCTTCTTGAAGGTTATGCCTAAGAGATGAGTGGTCAAGTTCGACAAGCGCGGGAAGTTATTGCCGAGGTTTATTGGGCCTTTCGAGATACTCGAGAGGGTAGGCACCGTAGCGTACCAGTTGGCGTTCTGCCCGACATGGCCAGTGTCCACGAGGTATTTCACGTCTCGATGCTTTCGGTATACCCGGATCCATCTCATGTAGTGGATTGGGGACGGTCGAGGTTGACAACGATGGGACCTTTGAGGAGGGACCGATTATGTATTTTAGATAGTCGTGATCGGGTTTCTGACCTTGAGCGTGAAATTTAGTGAAGTCTTATGATGATAGCCTTATGGAGTGGAGGAGTCGACATGGGGAGCACGAGGACACGATGCGGACCACCTATCCCTTCTTGTTTAGGGATGAAGTCACGTGGTTTTTAGTCGTTTAAGATTTAAATGACTATTTACATGCATAGTGAGTGCCGATTGCATATCACGTGTGAAAGTGATTGTGATAGATTCGAGAATTTGGGACAAAATTCAGCACCCAGGAATGTAAGACAGAAATTCCAATTTACGGAAGAATGACAAAATCGTATTCCGGTTACAAAGTGTAATTTAGGTTAAAATCAAATTTATTCTTTAGATCTCGGATAATGAGCAGTTGCACCATTGGAATCGTCTTGCGAGGAAATCTAGCTAGCATGTCGAATTTCGTTGGTGGGAACGATTGATTTACACATTTTTCGAGTACTCGTTCTGGTGTCAGAAACGATTTTCGATTTGCACGAAAGTCACATATAACACGCACTCAAGGTGCCATGAGTGGCATGAGGCAGAGAATGATGAAACCCGACGACCGAGAGAAAGGCCGTAATGTCAAAACTGAGAAAAGATGACAAAATGGGCATTTTAGAATTTGTCTTTAAATGATAATAAGACAAGTTTCAGATAGTACTCACTTTCAAATTGAAAAGAGAAGAAAACGTGGAGGGTGCTGTGAGTCTTACAAGAAGTTTTGATTTCATTTTCTAGAGATAGAGTGTCTTCCTTCTCTAGGTTTCGAACGATCCACTGGCCAACACTGACAAGAAGGAAATGCCTTACGCGAAGAGGCTTCACGTGGGTACCGGATTTAGGAGTTTCCTCAAACTCCGAGAGGTAGGGTTTCTCCCTACTTGGGTTTTATTCTTTATTTACTCGTTAATGCTTGAGCTGAATGGCGTCTGTGAGGGGTTACTTTGATCGTCCCAAACTCGTGAACCGAAATGTTAGAAATTTTTTTACCCATTTGTGGTCCACTGTGGTGCCACTACCAAGAAGGCTTTGGGTTGGAACGGGGTGAATTGTGAAATAAATCATGTAATGATTGGAATGAGGCCGGAATGGTCATAATTCGGCTCGCAAAAGTGAACCAGACAGATTTCGAATAAGAATCGAGGGGTTTCTACTTATTCCCGAGAATACTGTTCAAAAATATAATTTGAAATGTTTGGTCGAGTGATTCAAGTCGAATTGTTTGTTTGATCATTAGCCCATGAGCTAATTTTGATGTGATGAAAATGCGAATTACATAACATATTTGTGATTGAATTTTATAATATATGCATGTTTATATATTTACATGTGACATGATCGTAATGAATTAAGAACATGCATTCCATATGCACCGTATGCCACCGGTGATGATGTGGAGGAGTGCATGAGTGAGTCTAGAGTGAATGGTTTCTGAGGGTCGCCTAAAACTAAAAATGATCTGAGGGTATCCATAACAATATCAATCGTCAGACGGCCCAATTGATATGTTCAGAGGGTAGTCCATAATAATATCAATCGCTTCGAGACGACCCACCCGATATATACACATCTGGTTGTTGTCCACAAACAAATAAACATAATAATTCTCACACGAGGCTTTAGGCGAGTGTGAGGGAGTTTGGTGAGGAATTCGCACAGATGATTAGTTAGACATTCAAGCAGTGAATCATGCATTTGCTTGATGTGTGTTTATTTTCTGGAGCATCAGACCGCACTTGCTGGTAGTGTTCCACTTAGGGTGATTCCACTATCGAGCATTAGCTCACTCTTCGTCGAGTGATACTAGGCCTTTGCAGTAGCTGCGTAGCGACGAGGGGACGCCGTCCTGTAGGATCGAGGTTTGTAAGAGCCCATTGTGGCTTTGGGTTATGATGTATTACATGTATGGAATTCCTCTAATTTAATATATGTGTGTTTGACAGAGCAAAATTTGAACTCTTGAAACTATTGAGATATAGTTAATATATATGTTTTATGAGTATTGTTCATGGGCCCAAGTGGCCTTTACTCATGTTAATGTTATATTGATGTTTGGGGGACAGTTATATGCGTTTTATTTGGGTAGAGCTCGTACAAAGGAGACTCTGCCTCGATTTTTATGAAAATGCTCTGTCACCCGACATTCATCGTATCCCGTGGGCCGACGAGTAGTCAACGGACCCCCGGCTTCGCTTCATTGTGTGAATCAAACCCTTTTCTTCTGCCATTCTTGGGGGTGCTTTTGCCCCATTTTGACCTCCTTCTGCTCAAAGTTGGCCTTGCGGGCGCTTTACTCGCCTGGCAAGCATTATTACCATTTGTGAGGCGGCCCGAATATTATCCTCCAGAGTGGAGTATTTGTCTACCCGCCGATATAGTTCTTCCATGGTGGCAGGTGGGTCGAGGGAAAGGGACTGGAAGAAAGGAGTGGTCGGCCCAAAGCTTCTTCAGAAGTTCCGTAAGATCAGATCCATACTATAGTATCAATTTGCTGTACAACTGTCCAAATCTTCGTGAAGTCTCGATGGATTCGCTGCCCCGCCAGCATGGATCGAGCGAGCCGGAGCGTTTCCTTTCTACCGAACGGAGCACAACATCGAGACGAATGCGCCCATAATTCGAACGAAGCCAGAGATCCTCTGGGGAGTTTATGGAAACCAAGCCGCATGTGATCTTTCAGCAATACGGGAACACTTTGGCTTCAGTGAGTCGAATGCCCTTAAATAAGTATGATCATTGCTCGGCTAAAGTGCAACATATAGTCATATGGATGAGAGAAGCCGTCATACATAGCAAATCCATGAAATGACAAATCATGAGAGGCCTATAATCCAAAATATGTCAAGCCTATGGAGAAGATAGCATATCGCATCACCCCTGGACAGATGGGGCAAACGTTGCATGCAAGGCGGGAGGTGCCTCGATCGGGTGTTACTTAGGTAGAAGGCCATACCCTAACTGGTAGATATATGTTCCAGGCGCCCGACGGCGCTTTGTCCTCATCGGGCCTCTCTTCTCGTGATACGGCAAGGTACCACTAATACTCGACCGGATCAAGTAGGAGGTTTCTTCGGATTCGCTTCCGCATTGTTCTCGGTGGCGAACGATGGGGAAGTGGAGAGTCAGTTCAAGAGAACTCGCCATCCGTCATCACTATTTGCGTAGGCGGCCTTACTTTATTCGCCGGCTTGGGGTATAGGTCGGGCAACGCCTTGTGGGTTTTCACCCGCCGGTTTCAAAACCAAGCGCTTTTGCCTCTCGCGATAATGTCGCATATTCACCCACCCGCCATGACGCCCCAATCTGCTCTCGCCTTAATTGCCACCTGCTTAACCTCAAGGAATATCCGTGTCTCAGCATCATGACATGTACATAAGTAAAAACGGCCACTTGGGCCCCTACATCAATACTCATCAAGAATACATCAACTATATACCATAGTTCAAGAGTCATTACAATACTCTTAACCACAACATATATCAAAATTTAGAGTTTTAATACATGTTATACAAATGACTTACCAAAAAGCCACAATCCTGGGCTTTCTAAATGCAACCTTGAAGAAGGCTGCCCTCTTGCAGACACTGCACTTCGGGGGCCAGTAGATTCCTTCACAGTGGTGAGCAAAACCTGCAGTGACAATTCCTACATGGATTACTTCCCACCTAAGTGCAGCGCCATCACAAGCAACCGTAAACACACTCAAGCAAATACAAGATCCTACTTTAATGTCTGCACGCCCAACCGGCGTCTCAGTCCTCACCAGAACTCCCCTCAGCCACATGCTCGCTTCAACACAGCAAAATACGCAGCTGTTCAAAAGGTTTTTGTTCTCAAAACTTCCTCACCGAGCTCAAATATATCGGACTACCTCCAGCACCGTCAGATACCATTTCCAAAATAGTCATGGTCCTGCCTTCGTGGCTGATTCATTGGTCATAGATAATATGATATCCTCCGACGGTCCGGTGGGATGACCGGGAACTACCAAGCTTTCAGCAAAAGAGATCACTAGGAGGATGAACCAGCCTAAGATATCGCCTCGAGATCTCACAGCGCTCCACGCATCGCGCCAACAGTCCTGGGACATTCGAGTCATCATTAACAAAACACACATTTGCCCCCTACAAACCCGTAAAAACAACTAAGATAGCATGGAGAGTTTCCCGCTTGTCGCCCGACGTTTCACTATTAGGGAATCTATCCTTCTTCCAAATCTGGAGTCTTTGGGCTCTTGAGAGTCCTACCTTATTTCATGTCATGACCTCCTTTATCAAGGAGGAAGGTGTGATCCACCTTTATGAAAGTGGATAATTCCCTCCCAAATCTAAGGAAGTGTGCGATATCTCGCATGTGAAGACTCGGTTCTTCCTTTTAAAATGGGAGATCGGAGAGTAATGCGGCGCAGATCTCATATATGAGATTCTGTTCTTCTTAAGTGGACATACGCCCCTGAACATAGGACCCGTGAGAACGTTTGTTCACCTTGAATTCATGGTAAGGCATGTGAAGACGATAGTACCCCTCGAGAATCCATCCAAGAATACTTGTCAAATAAATCCTCTCCAAGAGATGGCATCCGGGAAATCTTCCAGAGGTATCCGAGAAATCACTCATCTTCCCAAGTAGGAGGATATCCTGACTTTCGCCTCTAAGTTTGGCTATCTGAAATTCTTGCACCCCCTTTAACTCAGATTGGGCCTAACGTTAAAGGGTCCGGATCGAAACCACACACCTACAATCCCCCGGTGAGGACCATGAATTAAGGACGAGAGTTATAAAATAGCTTCCAGCAGTCGCTAACGAGATGAATTTCTATTCACTCAAGATGATAATGAATTCAAACGAGTCTATTTATACCAATGTATCGCTATACTCCATAGAGTTGAGAAAATTAGGAGAGTACTAAGACACTCTATCACTGTGAGTATACAAGGTTCATACCATCCAAAAGGAAGCTACGTTAGAGTTTGATAATTTCTAAATTTAAATAAATATTAATAAAATTTAAGATGGGGAAGAGATTACACTATTATCATATACCTTTAATTAAAAGATATACTGATATGTGAATCTAAAGAGATCTTAATATATGTCCATCATACCCAACTCATGTGGTAGAATGCTTTCAATACTTTAAAAACAGGATATAAGGAGGAAATGAGTCCTAGTTCAATCCCAAAAGAGAAACAATTTACTACCTTGTAAATTCAAAATATTTAATCATAAAAAAGATCTCAATATATATATATATATATGATATATATATATATATATATATATATATATATATATATATATATATATATATATATATATATATAAGTCACATGGGAGAAATAAAGAACCATAGCGGCATTATCATGGCAATAAAATATCATGTTGTAATGCTAAAGATCAAAACCTAAAACTATAGATGAATGTCAAAAAAGGAATGCAAATCTGCACCTGTGCTAGACTTATGGAACAAGAGGTATTTGAACCTCCAGCTCAAACACCCAATAAAAGCCTGTAGATATAAATAGCTCGTGAGAAAATGAAATAAAGAATATATTGTCTTAGATATAAAGTATGATTTGTTGTTCAAGATTTCTCAAAAGAAGTAATTAGGCCATGAAAAAACTTATTCCCTTTTAATTAATGGATGCAATCACATTTAAATATTTAATTTTTACAAGTCTGTAAAAGACTAAATATGCAACTCATATATGTTATTACAACTTGTTTATATGGGTTTATAGATACTAACAAACATATGGAATTCCTGTAAGGATTCCAATTGCCTTAAGCAAATGGTTCACTACCTCCAAGAATCTATTCGATCAAACTACAAAGAGCTCAATAAAGATTGAAACAATCCATACGCCTATGGTATAATTGTCTTGTTGGAATTGGGTAGTGGGTTAGGTGCCCATATGCATTGACCCAACCTAACCCAATATGTTAAATATAAAAATGGAGTGTTTTCTGGGCGTTTCAAAATATTGCCCAAAAAAAATTGTAATCGGAACATTGGATTCAAAAAGAATATTTTTCCTTTGTTTTAGAAAAGAACATAGAAGAATCCTTTGAAAAGCCCTCTCACTTTGATCATGTGTTTTTCTCTATGTAATTAGAGATAATTGAAGAAAGAATCGTATTTATTTATTGATCACAAACAACCTATTTATATATAAGACAATCTCAAATCAAAAAAGAAATAATAAAAAGTTTCTAATTCTACCTATATACAACTTTCATTTTCCTAACTAGTTTCTAATTCTACAATACTATAACACTCCTTAATTTGGAGCATAGATGTTGACCATATCCAACATGTTACAAAGATAACTAACTAGATTTCCACTTAAAGGTTTTGTAAAAATATCTCATAACTGTTCCTCGGTATTTATGTATCCTGTAGAGGTTAACCCCAACTAGATCTTCTCACGGACAAAATGACAATCTCTGCCAATATGGCTTGTAGTTCATGAAATACGAGGTTAGATGTTATATGCATGGTAGCTTGGTTATCACACCAAAGCTTAGCTGGATTTGAAGTTTCGAAGCCCACTTTGATCAACAATTGACATATCCACATGATCTCACATATAGACTGTGTCCTGGCTTGATACTCTGACCCGCACTAGACCACGAGACAATACTTTGCTTCTTATTCTTCCATGAGATCATATTTCCTCCAATAAAGACACAAGATCCTAAGGTGGATCTCTTATCTTCCTTAGATCCTACCTAGTCTGCATCTGAAAAACACTCAATTCTGGTATGCCCATGCTTCTTATACAGTATTCCACGTCCATGAGCTTCTTTTAAGTAGCATAGGATATGCTTTACAGCTAGCCAATGATTGATTGTGGGAGATGACATATACAGACTCAACACACTTACTGTATAAGTAATATCAGGCGAGTTACTATAAGTAATTCAATTTCCCAACTAATCTTTTGTATCTCTCAGGATCTTCAAATAGTTCTCATTCCTTAGTGAGTTATACGTTAGGAGCCATAAGAGTACTAAATGGTTTGGCGCCTAATTTTCATGTCTCAGATAACATATCAAGTACATATTTTCATTGAGATAACATAATTCCCTACTTATTTTTCATGATTTCAACACCCAAGAAATATTTCAACATTCCTAAATTTTTTGTGTGAAAGTGACAGTGAAGAAAGGATTTAAGAGATAATATATCTTTGGAGTCACTGCTAGTGATAACAATATCATCCACATATACTACCAGTAGAATAATACCATAACTTGAATATTTATAAAAATAGAGTGGTCAGACTTACTCTTCTACATGCCAAATGTCTCAACTGCCTGATTGAATTTTCCAAACCAAGCATGGGAACTCTATTTCAAACCATATAGAGATTTTTGAAGATGACACACCTTCCCTATCTCCCCTTAAGCAACAAACCTTAGAGGTTGTTCCATGTAAACTTATTCCTGAAGATCTCCACATATAAAGGCATTCCTTATGTCAAGTTGATGCAAGTCCTTATCATAAGAAGTAGCAAGAGAAATAAACAGATGAACAGATGTCAGGTTAGTTACATGAGAAAAAGTATTAGAATAATCAACTCCATAAGTTTGAGATTGCCTTGCAAAGACATGCAGCTAATCCAGCCACAAACCATCGGTGTAAACTTACTGACTGTGTATTAAAGCCTTCTTGCCTATAGGTAAGGCACCAAGTCTCACGTACCATTGTCATCTAAAGCCTATATTTCATCACCAGCACTACTAGCAGTGAGATAAAGCCTCACGGACGGAGTCATTAGGAAGAGATAGAATCAAGAGATGCAATAAAGGAACAAGAGGAAGAAGACAAATGGTTATAGGAAACAAACGAAGAGATTGGGTGAGCACACTTATGTTTACCTTTACGGAGAGCAATCAAAAGATCATTAGTTTAGACTGAATCTGATGAGGAAGCAACCGGTGTTGGACTAGAGACTAGAGGGTTCTAACTCCAAGAATATACCTAAGTAATGTGAGGTTTAACATGAACGAGAGCAAGTAGGTGAGGAAATAATGTGCACTAATAAATCATCATCCTCCCCTTGACTAGTAACAACAAAAGAAAGGCAAAAGGATGGTAGTCTAAAAAAATGTAACATCAATAGACACAAAGTATCATCGAAGAATAGGACAATAACATTGATACCCTTTTTGAACCTGAGAGTAACCCAAAAAAAGGCCTTTAAGGACTTCATATCAAGTTTAGAGACTTGTGGATGACAATCCCTAATAAAACATGTGCATCAAAAAACCTTAGGCTTAATAGGAAATAAGGGATTTAGGAAATAATTAATGATAAGGATATGCTCAGTTTAGAGCTAATGATGGCATCCTATTAATTAAGAAATAGGCGATAGAGACTGCAATAGCCCAAAAGTGTTTGGGAACATGCATTTGGAACAATAGGGCTTGTGCGGAGTCTCGAGAAGATATCATTCTGCTCTTTTATTCTGTGCCGAGGAGGGTGTATTCACATAAGAGGTTTGATGGAGAATCCCATGTTGTAATATGAAAGATGGAAAAGGTTCAGATAAATATTCTTGGCATTATCACTCCTTAATATTTGAATGGGTACATGAAATTAGGTTTTAATTTTAGCATAAAAGGCAATAAAATGAGAAAATAACTCATAATGACTTTTCATTAAATAAAGTCAGATCCTGCAGGAGAGAAATCATCAATGAAAGTAACAAAATATATTTAAACCTAGTAGGAGACGATTGAATGAGGACTGAACATTGGAATGAATAACAAAAAGGAGCGGGAAGCTCGTTTATTGATACAGGACTCAAATCGCATGATGAAGCTTAGCATATTGACATGACTCTGAATTCAATGAGGAAAGACTAAAAGGCGAAATACTTCTTGATAGAAGATGGATGACTGAACAACGATGAACCGTGTGGTTGGCAGTCAGCTAACATCTGACCGGCTTTGGCAACTCTGAATCCCGAATGTGAGGCCTTTGACTCTGTCCTGCTAAATAATCCACTTCAGATCCTAAAGCAGAGACGATGGCGGAAGAATGAAATGTGCGATTAAGTATTGAAGTAAGTTTACTCACATAAATTAAATTAAAGGAAGCATGTGGTAAACATAGAACAAAGGTCAAAGTGATGAGAGAAGTAGGATTAATTGTGTCTGACCTAAGAACACATGATTAAGACCCATATGTTAGGGTGATTGTAAAAGTAGAAAGGTGTGATTGAAATGTGGTATCTGGCTAAATTCTTGCGTGTGTGGTGGTTAAATCAGTCGATGACCCATTTGGAGAAAGAGGACATAAGGCATTTGTCAGGTTTACTTGACTCGGCAAGTGTAGTGGTAGGAGTAGAGTAGGCTTCCATAACTTGGCATACTCATTTGCTTAAATCACAACTGATTGCTCTAAGTATTACTTGTGGATGCAACGTGAGCATATTGAAATCTTCAGTTTTGATTTAGTAGCTTCCTACACTTCCGACATGTATGTCTTTGTAACTTGGAAAATACTATGGATTTTTGTAACACACAATTATCTGCTAACCAGGTTTTATAACGTGTTTTGGGTATAATAAACTATAAAAGTATATCCCAATTAAGATAGTAAAAGATAAAAACAAAATGAATATATAAGTTCAATTACAAATAATAAGAAGGATTTATTTGTGTAAAATATTATAAATTGAGTTTTGCAAAATCATGTAGGGTTGGAGACTGAAGTAAAATAAAAATGGGATAAGATCAAATAAGGATAAGACCAAAGAAATATCTTATTTTGGTCTTGAGAAAGAAGGCAATACGGACAAGAGAGAAGAGAAAGAAGAAGAAGAAGAAAGAAGATTACTGGTGTAGAATTACTAAATATGGAGTATTGGTGGCATGGAGTTATGATTTGGTATAGAAAAGTATGGAACCATGAATAAGTGTATGTAAACTATGGGAGTATGGAAGTCTAGTTTTTTGGACTATAAAGTTTAGATACATGGTTAAGAACCACTCTATTTTGTATGGTTTGAGTTTAAGGAACTCCTAAACTCCTTTCTTGTAGGAGTTAAGAAGAATTTAAGGCCTAAATATGTGTTTGAGAGGTCAGTTACAAATTGAACCCGAGAAAATTCCACTGTTTAGATCATATCACGGTAGTTGAATCTTAGAACAGGTTTTTGAGTAAGAAATAAAGAATTTGGTAGTAAGTCCTTCTATAAAATTGTAGCCACATCAATGAGCTTGATGTTAGGCTTTTGAATTTATGAACTCACAGCAGACGGGATTGCCAGTGCTTTTTATACGGAGCAGTCAAATGGGTGATGGGTCGTCCAACAGGGGTCGTCAAACAAGGGGTCGTCAGTGAACAGTGGTCGTCCAACAGGGGTCGTCAAACAAAGAAGTTTGTCGATGAAACGATTGTGCGATCGACAAAGTGCGTCGGTGAGCATTAATTAGATCAGCGGTGGCCGTCCGGCGAGGGTGCGTCGGTGAGCAATGGTCGTCCAGCGGTGGTCGTCAGCGGGGGTAGATCAACGGGGGTGCCGATCAAACAAGGGGTCGTCGGTGAGCGGTGGTGATCCAACGTTGGTCGATCCAACGAAATTCGTCAATGAGCGTTGAGTGCGTCGGTGAGCGGTGATGGTAAACAGTCGTCGGTGAGCGTTAGTGCGTCAGCGAAGTCGTCAGTGAGCGATGGTCGATCAGTGAGCGGTGAAATTGTCGACAAAGGAAATTCGTCGGTGAGCGGTGGTCGATCCAACAATGAGTCGTCAAAGAGTCGTCGGTGAACAGTGGTGGAATCCAGCGTTGGTGCGATCAGCGGGGGTAAGATCCGATAGGGGTCGTCGGTGAACAATGATCGCCCGACAGGTGGTCGACTCGTCGAGTATTTGCGCGCCCGACTATCTCCAACCGGAAGGTCATATCTCCTTCGTTTGAACTCGATTTGGGTGTTCTTGGACTCTATGGAAAGCCCATTGGTCAGAATCCATCCATATGCCTGAAGAAGATATTAGATGTCAGACCAAGGTGGTAGGCGGGCTCGTCACTTGGTCACGGCTCGTCTCGGATTCAGTCGGCTCGTCGAGGCGTGCGCATGACCTCCAGCCGGAAGGTCATATCTCCTTGATTTGAACTCCGATTTGGGTGTTCTTGGACTCTATGGAAGCCCATTGAGTCAAGAATCCATCAATAGACAGCTTGATAAGATTGGAATTTCATATTGGATTTCATAAAACACGGAAAACAGTAAAGCGGTACAGGTAACCATAGTTATTTGTATTAGGAATGCCTAATATGAATTTATAAATAACTCATAAGCATACATGAGTAAGCATAATTTATTTATGCGTATGAGATATGAAAAATGAAAGATATGGATAATGATTATGTATTTATATATCACATATGTTCAGAATGACAATAATTATTCGGGAATATGAGATATATACTGAACATAAAATACACATTGATTGTTCGCTTAGAACTTGGTAGAGGGATAGATGGGCAAGCCTATTAGGAAGAAAGTGGAGTGCGCAGCATATCGGTTATGTTCGGAGCGGGACCAGGTGTGGGTCGATGACATAGATCCGTTTGGATCGGGTGGCCCCCAGAAAGGGTCACCACAGGCGCCTCCGGGCCCTGTGGAATGAGTCCTTTGTCTCGGGCCGGTGATGATACCTCGGGTATAATAAATTAAAACGCCTACGGGCCTCGTGGATCCTTTGTTTCATACAGTGAATATAACTGTAGTCCTCATGGATTATAGTATTCTGTATCCACTCCTAAGGTTTATGCGAGACATGAAACATAAAGAAATGGCAATTATATGCAAAGAAATGAAATATGGGAAGCATAGCCTTTGCTATGTGATGATAGTATCGATTCTGAAACGAAGTAAAAGTACAAGATTACATGAAGAAGTATACGGAAGATGATATAAAATGGCGGATTTATGATAAATATATGAAAATACAGAATCTGTCTTTATTATATGTGTTATATGCATTTGTATAAAAGTGTGGTGACTCTTAATAGAAGTGTATTCCACTAAAGCGTAAAGCTTAGCACGGGTGTTCAATCGTGTAGATGCGAAGAGGAAACAGGAGGACGGGACAATCCACATCGGCGATCCAGTAGCGCGTCGATAGGTCTTGGCTGGAAGACCTTTGGAGTGCAATTTTGTATATGAAGTGTAAACTGATGTAAATATTGTAAATGTTGAACATTTTCCATATTTGGAGCTTGTATATATATTTTGTAATCATTGCTCACGAGAATGTAATATAAGTTAATGGTTTAACATTATATGAATATGCAAGTCGTAAAGGTTATAAGTATGATAAAAGAGTGACCCTCACTTGACATCCTATCTTGGGAATTGGGGTGTTACGGGTTTAATTAGTATCGAGGCATCCGGTTGGTTCGGACCTTGATCGAGGTCGGATCGGAGAAAGGGTGTCACAGTTTTATAACATGTTTAGGGTATAAAATAAATTAAATTGTATTTTTTTTCCAGAGTTTAAATTGCTAAAAACGAAAAAATGATAAAAAAAATATACCCGAAAATTATACAGGAGTTGAATAAATTTCGTAAAAATGTCAAATGAGGACCTAAGAGTCATAAATGAAAAAGAATAAATGCCAAGTGAGAATATTGAGAGTGGAATGTCAAACTAGGGAGAATAGAAGTCTTTAATGCAAAAAATGAAAAAAAAGATGATTAAAATGTTAGCCCAGGCCTTGGCCTTACACATAAAATGGGATAAGACCAAAAATTGGTCTTAGAAGGAGCTCATTTTGGGCATTCACATTTGAGAGCTAGGGCTCTCACGTTTTGAAAAGGGAGAAACCTTGTTGGGTTGATTGTCCTCAATTTGGTCCAAGGTTTTTCAAGCAAAGTGAAGGAAAAGAAGAGAACGACGAAAGAAGAGAAGGTAAAAGGGAAGCTAGGGTTTCAAGTTGCAAGAGAATCAAGGTTAGAAACCATTCTTGATTCCATATTTGTTTGTTTTAGGGTTGTATTGGGTTAGCTTTCAAGGTGTATTGTGGTTTGAATTGGTTGTGGTCCTCAATTGAAGAATTTTTGTATAAAGGAAATGTTGGGTTTTTAGGGGAGATGCTGTCAAAATTTTCCAAAACCCATGTTTTTGTTTTGGCCATAACTTGGTCATCCCTCATCCAAATTGAGTTATTCAAATTTTTGGATAAACTAGACTTCTAGGAGAGAAAATCTCCCTGAAATAAATGTATTCAAATTTTGACTCCATTAGACCCAAAAAATTGAAAATTAGAAGTGAGGCTCGTTTCGGGTCAATTTGATTTAGTTACGTCTGATTTTGGTGTTCAGACGGTTTTGGTATTTAAACCATAGGTTGAGTTTCACTCATTCAAATTGAGTGATTCAAAATTATGGGTAAACTAGACTTCTAGGAGAACAAATCCCCTTTAAATAAAGGGATTCCAAATTTAGATCCCATTGGACCCAGAAAATTCGTCAAAGTGAGGCTCTGTTTTCGGTCGATTCAGTTCCAGGTTACGATACGAGTTTGGTGTTTGAGCAGTTTTAGTATTTAGGCCATAAGTTGGGCTTCACTCATTCAAATTAAAGTGATTTCAAATTCATGAGTAAACTAAACTTCTAGGAGAACAAATTTCACTGAAATAATTATATTAAAATTTGGACCCCATTAGACCCAGAAATTCGTCTAAAGGGAGCTCTGTTTTTAGGCAAATTCTGGTTTTGTATTGACAATAGAATAATCCCGGATGTTTAGGACATATATGGAGTTTCGGTGCTCCGAATTGGATAATTCCAATTTTTGAATAAAATAAATTTATAGATGAACAATGGATTTGAAGGAAGTTGGGTAAAATATGACTCATTTGTTCCCAGAAAAATTTTACAAGTGAAGGTGTGTTAGGTAGAAAACAACCCTAACTAGAAACCTAAATAAGTCAACTGATAATGTTCTCTGTTGTGATGGATTGGGGGTTGGCGGCGAGGAAGGCTTAGGATTGAGTCGAGATTCCAAGGATAGGAATCAAAGTGCGGCGACCTTTTTGGTTCGTTCTCTATTATTCTCTTCTTATTTCAAGTATCAAAATTGTTTGCGCAATTAATGAAATGATTTGCAATAAAACTACATATTGATTGATTTTAAGTGATTTGAGAAAATTGATTGTGAAATGATTGCCATGAAAAATTGCATGAGTATTGAAATGTGCTATTTGAGTATAAATATAAATGTATGTACCCTATTGTAAATTTCTATGACTGATTTTTAATGCCCTTAATAAAATGTTATCCGTCATATTCGAGTTAAGGATGGATTAATATACCAATAAGGGTCAAACTAGCAGTAGTGTGAACGAATGTAATGTAGTGTCACTCTGATTCGTAGCCCAGTGGGATAATATCGGTAGTTTTCATAAAAAAATTTTAATAACCAGTCAGCAGCTCAGCGGGACCGTACTGTGTTATAAAACTTTTTATATCGACCTGTAACCCAGCGGGACCGTGCTAATGATTCCGTTATCCTATGCACTGAAAACATTGACTAAATTCATTCAAGGGCAAAATGATAAGAATATTTGTGAAATGCATGATTTGAGTTTTGAATGAGTTATTGCATATGAAAGTGCATATTTTGAATGATCAATGAATTGTAAATGAATGTATATGAAATAAATATATATACGTATTATATTGCATTGATCATTCAATAAGGTTCAAATGCATTACTTTAGAAAATTTGCATGATTTGCGTTAAAATAAAATGAAGAGTATAGAACCACTAAGCATGAAAATGCTTAGCGCGTTGTTTTTATCATCGTGTAGGTATCGAGTGAACATGTTCAAAAGCAAAGACCGTACAAGCGCAGAGTCATCGTCAAAAGCCGCACGGAATAAAAGTAAAGCTCCGACCATGCATACATGAAACCCCATGATTGCTTTTTGATACTTTTTGTATTAAAACTATGTTGTGAAAATTTAACTATGATAAATGTTTGTAAATGTTTCTTATATTTAAAACGGCTTATAATGATGTAATGTATAAATGTGGGAAATGAAGCAAATGGGCATATAATGCCATATTGACTGAAAATGTGTATTGAGAACAAAATGATGGGCCCCCATTAAGTTAACGTGATATATACATATATATTTTCATAAGGATAATTATCCTTTACAAATGAGTATTTGAAATGTGTTTTATTGAGAAAATGAATTGTATTAAGTTCGTAAAGAGAGGACGCGTCGGATACGGATTCGGCCTTTGGGTGGATCGGGTGATGGGGTCTGGCTTAGCCCCTACGAAATTCTGAGATTATGACAATAATATACCACTCCCCATGAGGACTAAATGCCCGATCCACTACTCTTAGTTTACTACTTCATCGACTCATAATTACTATTTTTATTGACCAATGCATTACTCATTTGAATATATGGGAGGGGGGCGGTCTTTGTACGTAATAATTGGTTAAAAGGATTATGTAGTGAGGAAATCTCAAGACTTGAGAGAATAAGAGATTTGGCCGTATCAAATTCTGAAGAAGACTAGCTAGAAAACTCATAACCTCCATCTATTCTCTCTGAGTTTTCTGTACTTTGATATCGACACTAAAGGGCAGCAACATATTCAACTCCTCATAATTTTTCTTGAATTTCATGAAATGGGCATTAAGAGACCTATCCCGTTTTTCATGTCGATTAAAAGGCTTGCACACCTTGAATATTCGTGAGACATTCCCTTTCTTAGAATAAAAAAACTCCAAGTAATCTATATTCTTTAACAAATTCACAGTGATAAATTAAACCAAATAACTCACTGGCAATTGAATTACGAATTTGTAGATAAAGACGACATCTTCCTCTATTCCTTTGTTCTTTTCGAATTCTGGGTGGTGGTCATGTTGAGATGAGCAACCATACATATGCTCCTTATATAGATGCGAATTGTTTTACTCAACTCCAAATAATTGAGACCATTCAATTTGTGTTATGTGATTTTGGACATCATCATAACCACTTCCGGCACTAAAGCATGCTTCTTATCTTCAGACACCATAGTAGACTTCTTATTGGTTGTATCAATCATTAGAACTACTAAGAGAGCACCTTAGAGACAAGTAACACAAAATTCCTCAAAGAAACCCTAGGTCTCGCAACGGTTTTTCACTTAAAACACCAAAAATAGTTGGAGTTTGGCACCACCAACCAGATGGATGGACTCTCGAGGCCAAGACACCTGTGTAGTCATTGAGACCTTAGAGATACACGCCCCCAAGCAAAGTGCGTGTGAAACATATTGAAATCACTAGATTGGCGTGTGTGTCTCACGTGCTAGGTTTTCGGCAACCAGACTTGGTGGCGGTGGTCATCGGCGGCCGACGCTCCTCCTCAGGTGGGCAGTGTCACCCCATGTGCCCTTAAAGTTAGTGTTTCAAAAAACACCCCCACGACTCTTCTATACTCTTCTGAAAAGCCCTAAAATTTTTCCCTTTTCTAGGACAAATTCAAAACCTTGATCTAATACCAATTGTTATGATTATGGAAGCTTTGATGCACGAGAATATCAATTCAAGAATACAAAGATAAAGTAATCAATATAAAGGTGCACAAGAGTTTTAACTTGGTTCAATCAGTTATGCCTACATCCATGGATGAGAGATGATCTTTCCACTATTCTTGAAAACATAGAGTACAAGATTTGAGTATCAAAAGTATTGCGGTGACTAAGAAAAATTACAATATCACAAAACCCCAATATGCCCACAATACCAAGAAAATACTTCACAAAACTCATAATATTTCAAACTCTTACATCTCTGCACACACCGAATAGTCTTTACAAGTCCATCTCTCTCATAACTTTTTCCCCTCATGACCTAAAATATTTATAGGGATATTCCTAACAACTTTCTTTATTCTATAAGGAAATAGAATATTACAATAATATAACAAGTAGGAATTATCCTATACAATATTTTTTTATAAAAAATGAATGAATACTAATCAAGAATTTGAGACATATTCTAACAAATCTCCACCTTTGATCAAATTCCATTTAGTCAATCATTTAACACATCTTGATGAGACAATAGTTAATGAGTACACTTTATACTCATTTTATCCCTATGTTTTACTTATATTTTTAGTAGTTTTATCATATAAATAAGTGATCAAATGCTCTAAATGTTCAATTTATGATTAAGTCAACCATAAGCCAATATGGAGCAAAAACAAAGAGATAAAGCCCAAAAATCAGCAAACTACATATGTAGTAGTAGCTATTGTGATTTGATGTTTTCAACTATAAGATGAACTCAAATGGATACAATATTTATATGGATGGATAGGAGACTTCTCATGCTTTCCAAAGATATCTTATTCACTCCATTTGGACTTCAAATGATCAAGTTAAGACTCTTGGTAGTTGAAGGAAGAAGAGAAGAGAGATCAAAAGTGACCAGTTAGAGAATTTTGTACATTCAGTCTTTATAATAATTTCTAAAGTGTTTTTCCTGGCCATATCCAGATTCTACACTTCAAGATCTTTTCAACGGTACCAAGAACACCCAAATTGAAGTTTGGATGACAAAGTTATGGCCTTACGAATTTGGAGTAAAAATAGGAAAGCTACAACAACGTCGTGATGTTCCAACGTCACGACATTGCAAAGAGGTGCAAAAACGCAGCATCTCGATGTCGCGATGTTGCCAAATGACGTTGTGATGTTCGGGGTTGGTTTTGGGTTAATTTTCAACCTATTTTGAGCCCGGATTGGGGTTTAAAGCTTCGAACCCCAAAGGAAACAAAGGGAGGCGAAATTTAGGGGCACCGGAGGGGGGACTTTATTATAACTGGGACGAGGAAAGAGGTTGTGAGGCTGTTTTTGAAGATTTGGGAGAAGATCATGAGATTTGTGGAAGAAAATCGAGAATCACCATCATTTTGATCATTAAGTTTCTTCTTTCTCTTTTCTCATGTTTTGTCCTAGGATTTATGATGTCGAACCTCTATTATGTTCTAACTTTGTAGTCACAGGGTTTTGGTTGATTTGGACATGACTCTTATATTTATTTATTGTTTTCCTTTTTCTATTATTGTTTCTATGATTGTGCATCTATTGATTCATGCTTGGTTCTATTTACATATTGATTTCTAATTTAATCTCAATATAGTGAGTGGTTCTTTGATATGCGAGAAGGGAGTAAGAACTAAACATAGATGAATCCAGCCTAATTGGCTTGGTAGTTTAGAAATTACCGGTAATTAGGAGGCGTAATATTCTTCGATCTTAAAGCATCTCTAATGTCTTAAGGTTGAAATTTGAGAAGCAAAGACCTAGTGATCGTTAGTGAGTTATCTGACCTCGAGAGGCTTATAATTAAATTAGGCAAGAGTCGCCTTTGAAGCCTTTTCAAGAGACAATAGAATGAAATTTTGGCCTAAACAAAGGAGGATTGTTCACATGCACCAAATACCCTAGAACTTTATTATCTCTTGGCATCTCTTAGTTGCAACGTTTAATTAGTTAGATATAGATTTGTTAACTTAGTTTAGCTATTTGTTTAAACCATCTTTAGTATTTAAATATTAGAAGGTATTATAATTTGTGCCATCATTTTCTGTAGATCGATCTTTGTACATCTCGTACACTGTATTACTTGACAAGCGTATACTTGCGCTCTTATAGGTTCTCTTTTTATATTTTTCCACATAATTTTATATACGCATCACAAAATACGCCTATCCATAGTAGACTCCACCTACATAATTTTTATTTTCATCTCGTGTGCTCTATAATATTTCATTTTTCCAAATATCTTTAATCATAAAGCTTTGATACCATGTAATCAGAAATAATTAGAGGAAGAATTGTATATATTCATTGATCACAAACAACCTATTTATATACAAGGTAATCCTAACCAAAAAGGAAAGAATAAGAAGTTTCATGATTCTACCTATATACAACTTTCCTTTTTCCAACTAGTTTCTAATTCTATAACATTATAACACTATAAAACATGAGGGTTAAGACATTTGTGCTATGAAAAATAGAATGAATTCCGTCATTGTGGTTCCTTTCATGACTTTCAAGCAAGAAGAGTCTTGCAAATGACACAATGAAGAAAGAATCTTGGGAACATACATCAAGAACCCAAAGAAAGATTTATTTTTCCTTCATATGTGATTAAAGGTTTTTTTTTTTTTTGGAAAGCTAAATACTTTAGTTACAATTAGTAAACTATCCCACTAAGACTTGAACTCAAGACTTTCCTTCTTATGTCATTGCCTTTTAAAACGTTGAGTGTTCTATCATATGAGAGAGACATGATTAAGTATTTGTTAAAAAAAGATATGTAAATAATCCATTTTATCAATCCATTTTCATCAAGATATGAAAAACTGACCTTAATTAACATGTGATTGGATATTATAAGAACTCTTGAAGAGCTCATAAAAATGGTCGTGATATTCAATTGTATTCATTGGATGTATAATTCAAATGTTTCCTTTTCTTCTTGTATTTATTTAAAGGTTGTAAAGGAAAGTGATTTGTCAAATGAAAGAACTCATTAATTAAAAAGATGATGCTGATAATCAAGAAGATTAAATTAAGAAAATCATTAGGAGGAAAGAGAACTATACTTATGTGGAATGTATATCTTGGCATGTATATTTTATTAGTTATTCCACTACTATTTGTTCTTTTTTATAAGGAAACATATATTGTTGTTGAAATACTTTGATATGGTTAACATATTTGTATATGATTACTATTTGATAATTGATATTGATTGTATAAACTTATTTTGTCTCCATTAATATTTGATTATAGTTTAATTAGTAAAATTTGACTTAATTTTTGGGAATATTTGTTTACTTAATTATACATGAAATTCATTATTTTAGTAATAAAACATAAATATTATTTTAAATAGAAAATATTTAATGATGACCCTTTTAAACGTGTTATTGATAAAATATGTAAAATATGACACTCTTGTAAGTGACATTAAAATGTTATTTTTAATAGAAGACGATGCTTCTAAATATTATTTTTTAATAGATTATACTTAGTGAGTTAGTGATGACACTTCTAAATGTCTCAATGATAAAATATATAGAAGTTCTCAATTACAATAACCACTTTTTGGAAGTGCCCAATTTGGTTGGGGATGTCCACAATATGTCCTATCTTTCCAAAGAAGGTATGGACACCAACAACAATGACTATAACTTCAATTAATCTCACTCTGCTTGAGAGAAAACTTGATCAAAATGATTCTTGGTCACTAAAAGGGACCCCATGAAAGAGCACACTGATCAACCTTAAGAGAATCACCCTCGAAAAGATGAGCATTAGTAAGGATGATATCACCCCAAATTGATGCTAATAGTATCTCAATTACAGACCAAAATTTGTAGCTTCTTGTAAATATACATTATACCCCTAGAACCTATTTATCTAGAAAAATAATAATATGTATGTGACTTATATAAAATAATTAATTTTATTGACGTGCATAATACGTGCAAAATTTACTAGTAAACATAAAAATTCAAACACACTGATTTAGTATATATATATCGATACTCAATTGATGAATATATAAAACAACCTATTCTTTGTGGATTAGATAGATATACAAATCTTTTTTTGGATATGATGTTAGTTAGAGTTTTTTTTTTTTGTCAAAATTATAATAATAATAATAATAAGGAAAAATACCGATTTAAATCTTGAACTTTCAGGACTTTGTCATTTATATTCTAAACTAAAAAAAATTTCTTTTAAATATATGTATTTTCAATTTAATACTTCTACCTAGAATAAATTTGAATTTTTGTTTGAAAAAGTATTTTTATTTTAAAATTAAAAATAATATTGTCAAGTTTTTTTTTAAAATGAATTAAAATCTTATAATATCTGAATTTACTAAATTCAAAATTAATTATTTAATTAAATAAAAAGTAACAGTTAAGTACAACAAATTGGTCGAATTATTAGTTTTGAATGACAAATTTGATTTTATAGATTAAAATGAGTGCAAATTAGAATTTAAATTTAAATATCAATAATCTAAAATTCATAATTAAAACAAATTAATAAAAAATTTTATAAAAAATTAAAGACTATTTTTAATATTCAAATTTTCTAAAAAATTTATTCAAAATTGTCAAAGTTAACCGCTCCCATTTCTAAAATCAATTTTAAATTCTTTTTAAATAAAAATAAAATTTTAATTTTAATTATGTGATAATTTGATTTTATTGAATTTAAAGTAAATTTTAATTGTGATTTGAAAGAATTGAATTTGGATTTTTAAAATTTGAGTTATTAGCAAATGACTTTAAATGTGTTTAGTACCTTGCAAATAAAAGTGTATTAAAAAAAAACTTTAAAATGAAAATCTTGAATCAAGAATTTTGGAAAAAAATATTTCAATTTTGAATATTAAAAAAATGATTATTTAGTTTTTATTTTTATTACAAATTTTTAGAAATGTTTAAATTGTGAGATAATTTAGATACTGATTTTAATTAAAATTTATTTTATTCATAAAATCATTGTCTTTCAAACTAATAATTTATCTTAGCCTCTAAATTTAAAATTCACATTTTTTATTTTTATTTACATAATTCATTTTAAATTTAGAATATAAATTCAGATTTTATGCAATTTTAATTCAATTTTTTAAAAAAACTTGACAATTATTATTTTAATTTGAAAATTAAAATTCATTTTTCTAAAACCTAAAAAATTCAAATTTATTTTCTATTTATAACACTTTATTTTCTCAATTCTCAACGTTTTTATTGTGATTAAGGATATCATAGGATAGGATAGAAGTGTCATTAAAATGAAAGTAAATATATTTAAAAGAAAACTTTTTTAATTTAGGATATAAATGACAAAGTCTGAAAGATCAAATTAAGTATATTTTCATAATAATAATAACAAAAAATAAGAAAGTTCAGGAATTTAAATTGTTATTTTCCTAATAATAATAACAAAAAGATGTTAGTTAGAGATCAAATCTAATAGATTAAACGCCCCTTTGAACCATATGAAGCAACAAAGCATGAATGAGCTCATATAATCTCTTGGTATAATAAATTTTAGATAATTATTATAATAATAATAATTTAAATTGGATATGGTCAAATTTTCATATTAGTATGATTGCAAAAGGTAATTAAGTTTTCTGGTTAAAACCCTTCATTTCTTTTAAAGACCCCAGTTCAAATCTCGTTAACTACCTTTAAATTAATTATTCTTTTTAAAGACAACGACAAAGAGCTTGTTTGGTTCAGCTGATAGTTGGTAACTAATGCTGATAATTGATGCGATGCGATAAGCTGATTCTAAATTCTCTTGCCAAAGTGTGTGTGTATATATATATATATATATATATATATTAGACTACGATTCTGTTTTTGAAAACTATTCTTAACAATAATTTTTTAAAACATAGAGAACATCATTTTGATATTCTTTGATAATTATTATTGTTATCTAACTTTTGTGTTTTTTGTGTTCTCAATGTTTTTTTGTTAGAACATTTATAAAAAAAACTATTTATTACATCTTATTAAAAGACTATTTATTACATATGTAAACACAAATTATTACATGAATAAATATTTTCAACATGATATTTACATGAATATCTTATTTAATTAAAATAATATATGTTTTATTTTATCCATTACTATAAAATAGTAAAAAAAAAAATCTATTTATGATAAAATAAAAAATAAAAATATTTGTATTAGGATTTTAATTTATAGTAAAATTAAAAAGTTTTAATTACCGTAATAAAACCTAAAATATTTTATAATCTTTAATATTCATTAAATTCAAATTTTACTAAAAATTATGAAGATAAAGGATTTTTTAATGTATTTTATAATCTCATTTATCTATCATTTAATAAAATTAAGTTTTATAAAAATTATTTATAATTATAAAAAGATAATTTATATACTATATAATAAGATTTAAAAATAAAAATAATCAAGTGAAATCATTGTACATTCCCATATAAATAGGGAGATAAAGATAAAAAGGAAAGTTTGATATTTGTATAAGAGTGTTTAAGAAAAAGCTATGATTTGTAGCTTTTTTCCATCGGCTCTTGATTAACCCTAATCAGCTATCAGAAGCTGATTAAGTATCTTTACCAAGCAACCTACAAGAGTTGATTGAGGGTGAATAAGTTAATCAGCTCCTGATAGCTACCCTAATCAACTCAATCAAGCAAGGGTCAAAGAGTAAAGAATATAATAAAGGATCTTGAGAGCATGAACTTGGAAGCACATGTCAAGGATGATGAATTTGACAACCTAATGAACTATATAATAGAAATCAATGGTCGCATTCAAAAAATTGTTTGGCAAGGGGGCATGTTGAGAAGTATTGGCAAATATAAGGCTTTAAGGTCATACCTCAGATTACCAAATGAACAGAGAATTCTTGATTCCTTATGGAATAGCTACCCTTATGATCACGTAAGAACTTATACAAAACTTGTTAAGGAATTCATCAGAGTATGTGAATTGGGTTTTTTAAAGAAGATTGATAGTCTTGCATGTGTGTTCATTTGAAAAGGAAGAAACCTAAAGCTTGGTATCCCAAGTTACCAAAAGTCAAATATGAATTACCTTTGGATCTGAAGAAAAGATTTGATGATTCCATTTCTGTTCATTTCATGCGATTGTCTTAACTTTATGTTTGTTAATTACATGAAATGTTTAACCGTGATTGTTAACTTTTATGTCTTTAGTTTGATGCATTTATAATACTTATCTTTGTATAAATTACCCCGCAATGCTTTGAATTTATTGCAGTAACAAGGACGATATCACCTCAACTTGATGCTAATAATATCTCCTGAAACCAAAATTGTAGCTTCCTGCTCTCTATGCACCGTCCCTAAGAACCTATTTATCTAGAAAAATAATAATATGTATATAAAATAACTAAATTTATTGATGTGTATTATACATGCATAGAACGTGCATTTTCACCGGTTACCTTAAAATTGAAATGCTAGTTATTATAATTTTTTATATTAGATAAATATTGTGATTTTAAAGTCAATTTCATGTTCATACCTTCAAATCTAAAGGGTTTTTTTTTAAGTATTTAAGTGTGTTCATTTTTCTATTATTTTTAATAGGAATATTTGATGATGACGGTCTAAATGTTTCATTGATAAAATTATATAGAAATTCCCTATTGCAATAAGCATTTTCTGGAAGTGTCCAACTTGGTGGACGTTATCCATAAGATGTGCAGCCTTTTCAAAGAAGGTTTGGACACCACCACCAGTAATGACCATAGCTTCAATCTCACCTTGCTTGTGAAAAAACTTCGTTAGAAGGATTCTTGGTCACTGGAAGGGACTCATGAGAGAGCAAACTGATCAACCTTAAAAGGATCACCCTCAAGAAGATGAGCATTAGCAAGGATGATATCACCCCAGCTTGATGCTAATAATACCTTTAAATTTGAAGGTTTGTAAGCATTCAAGTGTGTTCACTTTTATCATCTTCAACATCTTTCTAGTTTCCTATTGCTTTCTTATCACACATTTCTGTCAATACTTCGTAAGCGTCGAAGATGATGTGCTCTTTTATCTGTGTTTTCAAATCCACAACTACTAGCTTCTAATCAAACACCCCTTTACTAACTTTGGAAGTTTTTTACTCAGCAATGTGCACTAGGTACACCCCACTTTGTTATCATTTGTGGCAAACTTCCTCTTTTTGGAGAGGCGTTTCTATAGTCTTAACTGTCATTATTGTTTTCTTTTTCCTTTTATACGATGACATTCGTGAGCATGTGAGACAAATGCACGGAGTTACAATGCAATTGATGGGAATGGCCATAGTTATAGGAATAACTTCAGAATTGTGTTCTCCTATCAATGTCACTCTTGACTGCTCGATAGTTCAATATTCTATAAAACCACACTAATTCAAAAAAAAAATTATTGCAAAATTGGACTGGACATTAATTATCCAAAAACCTGTGGGCTCCTATTCCACCGTTTGTACGGAGACTTATCATTGGCTGATAGAGCTTCATGGTAGTAGGTGAAACACGACTAAGTGAGCTGAACAAGTGGCACACGCTTAAAACAAAGCCAATCATTATGGTTGGGAAACAGACCGGATGCGGATCAAATGGGTTGCGAGTCATAGGCCAAAATATGTTAAGCCAATTCTATTAATTTTTATTTGAGACAACTTTTTGTCATAAATTTGATCATATGTGGAACCTTGAGAGTCAAAACAGGTCAAATATTAAAATTTAAAAATAATAATAATTAATAATTTACAAATTTTATATTTTGTAAAATAAACTTTTCTTTGAAATGCTTATAGGTTATTCTTATTTAATTAAAAGATTATATAAAATAAATTATTTTAGTTATATTTATGTATTTTATTTTATTTTAAATCATTTTTCGTATTATTTTATTTTATTAAAAATAATTATTTAATAATTATTATTTTTCTATAAAAAAAATATTTTCTATTTTTCATAATAGAAGAACTAATATTTTTAATAATTAGAAAATATTATATAGTCATTAAAAATTTTAAAATAAAGGGCCCCGAAATGGGCTAAGCGGTGGGCCAGGCCAATCCCACAAACCAATTTAGGTTGGCCAAATGAGCGCCGGTTACATTCGGACATTTCAATTTATAATTATTCGGACCATTAGGCCCTAATTCTATTCGGCCCACTAGGCCCTGATTCTATTTAGGCAACGCTTTTCCTAGCCGATCCTCAAAAAATGTATGCCAAAATGGGCCAAAGGGCTCTACCAATCACCCACTAGGTTAGTGATGGCTTTATTGCTCATCTTCACAAACAAATAAATATTAATGATATGTATGCATATATTTATTAGATATATTTTCACATTTTAAAATAATATTAGTGATATATTTTCACATTTTAATATAATACATATTTTGTTCAAAAAATTAAATTATTAATATAATTATATAAAAATTATTAAATAATTTTATAATATATTTAAAATTGTTTAAAATTTTATTTTAATTTTTTAATAAAAGATAAATTATATATTTATGACATCACCGATTTGACTACGATTCGATCACTGATATGATCAATGAATCGTGAATTGATAACTTTTTAGGCTCAATCACCAATTTTTATTTTAAAACATTGATTTTAGTTGAATGGAAAATTAAAAATACAGGGTAGGGTTTTATTTTTTATTTTTTATTTTTTTACATAATAAGAAAGGAGTTCAAATATTTAGGTGAGGTTGGTTTGTTTTTCTTTATGATTTCTTAATAGATCTCAAAAAATGAAATAGTATTTAATTTTATTTTTTTGAAGAGAAAAATAATTTCATTTATTCAAACTAATAATACATTAAAAGAACCTTAAAATCGAATCGTAGAAAATCATAAAGGATGAAGCAACGTTCGAACAGCATATGAATTGAGCTTAAAGCTCTGCGTTTGATAGTTGAGAACTTTGCGCATTTGATATTCTTGTGAAGCTAAAATACTGTGTAAGGCAGGGGAAATTTAAACTTTTCCCAAAAAATGGCAAAACAATAACTTGTCATTATGATACGGGTTGTAAACTTGAAATTTTTCTAGATCTTTGATTGTGAAAAGGACCTCATTGTTGGATTTATTTCGTGAAATCTAGTTACCCATATGAATTTTGTCGAATTCCGAGATAGTCGAATTTTTCACATTTTTCGGGGCAATGGATGTTCGGTGACCCCCAAAAACGAGATTTTTAAGAAAATCTTGAAAGTTGAAAAATAATTTAAATAAAGTTCATATAAAATAATTTGAACTTGAATCGGGACGAAACTAATCGCTTTGGGGCAAAAAGGGACCCAGACAAGTGGCGCGACATGGGAGTCTTTAAGTTATGGATAAGGTTAGAAACATCAGATTTTTGGGGAGAACATGTCTCATTTTTTTGGTTTGGCCATGGGAGAGCAAGAGGGAGAGGAAGAGTCAGGAACTTAACAGCGATGCTAGGATTAAGTCGATTGAAGTCGTTGGCCAAGGCCCAAAGTTAATCTCGCGTGGGGCTACTCATGTACAAAACGAGTTTCAAGGGAAAGATTTGGGGAAATCAAAGGTTTTGGGCTTAAGAGGTGTTTTTAAGGCCTCTTACATTTCTACTATACTTAAAGAGGTAGGGTTCTTCCTACTTTGTTTTATTTCTACCTTTGGATTGTTTTAGGGGTTGTTTGGATTAAAAATCTGGTTTGTGGGCTGTTTGGATTTAAAAAAATCTTGTTTAGGGGCTGTTTGGATTAAAAATTAGGGAGTGTTTAAGGGCCTGTTTGGTTGGTTTTATGGCTAGTTTAAGAGCCTATTTTGCTAGTTTTATGGTCAGTTTAAGAGCCTATTTGGAGCTGTTTTTATGGCCTGTTAAGGGGCTATTTGAGGCTGTTTTTATGGCATGTTAAGGGGTTGTTCAGAGCTATTTTTATGGCTTGTTAAGGGGCTGTTTAAGCCTGTTTTTATGGCATGTTTGGAGCTATTTTTAGGGCATGTTTGGCTGGATTTATGGCCAGTTTAAGGTCCTGTTTGGCTAGTTTTAGGGCTAGTTTAAGGGGCTATTTGGGGCCATTTTGTGGGGTTTTTTTTGGCATTTTATATGTCACATTTGACCATGAAAGTTAAGGGTATTATTGCTTGATTTTATAATAACATGCTTGGTTGCTATTTATAAATAAAATGTTGATATATGTGTATCAATATATTGACATTGGTATGAGTGTTTATTTGGAGATTACATGCATATGATATAATTGTCCATGATACATGGTGAAATGTATGATTTATGTTGTCCATGTAGCATTCATTACATATGTGACATAATATTGACATGCAATGGTGCATTACATTACATATGTACGAGGACGTCGCATTTCATGGGTGTGAGTGCATGATTGAGATCAAACACCACATTTGGTGATTGATTGCTCGCTACCGTTGGACGAAGTTCAAAAGAGTTGTAGGGTCGCATTGACATGAAAAACTTGTGTCCGATAATAGCAAGAAGGGCTAGACACTATCTCGAGTGAAAGACTCGATTACTAGTTCATACACTCCGACGACGAAAGTCCAAAAAATGTAGTAGGCGTGCAGAGCTTGTGGTGAGACTCCAAAATCTTCTATTTAGAAAGACACATGGGTTTTGTTTATAAAGTGATTATTTGATGAAATTCAGCAATGACGGATTTTATACACGTTGGCATTGCATTGTTTGATGTGAGTTGGTAAAGACTCAATGTATGGTGCATGAGTGAGTCTCATCTCATTTTATAGCATGACATGTAGAATTTCAACCTAGAATTTGCATATTCTTACTTGGAATGTTGATGTGAATATGAATTATCAAGTGTGAACATTGCATGTATACTTAGATAGGGAGTAGCCTCTATAGGAATTACACTACTGGGCATACTCACATATATGGGAAAAGCATTCCAGGTCGCGGGATATCTGCTTAGGTGGGCTGATTCTCATACGGGAGCCACAAGGATGAAGAAAGTCGACTTGTGGCTTTTATAATTCTTTTGTAATATTTTTTTGAGGAAACTAGTTTTGGCATGTATTTTTATGAAAAAGAGTTGTAATTGAACTCATATGAACTATTTTTAATATACCTTTGCATGTTTTTATATAAATGTGGATAAATGGACCCGATATGGTCAATTTTTACTCATAAAACAGACCGTCTGATCATTGTGTTATATTGGGCCTGAATGCATGAATTAAATGTGATTGTATATTATACATGTTGGTTTTTGGATAGAGCTCTCGGTACAAGGCTAATGCGATTTTAATTCAGTCATGGATCCGTGCGTGGGGCCTTGGGGTGTGAGTATCGAGATTACACGATATCCAGCGGTAATAGGTGATCAAGCGGACCTCCCGAGATTTTGTGGTGTCAGACTTATAACTCCAGTTTTGTAGAATATTGATGACCATTGATTTGATTTCACATCTATGATCGGATATAATTTGCTCGTTTAAATCACCCAGGCACGCATAAATAAATCACACTAACCTGATAAGCCAAAATGTCGTATCGAGACGATACAACCGCATGCGCACCAAGACGATAACTAAATCATCAAGACACAACCATTTTATTAAGAAAGAAAATGATGGAAATAGGTGTAAAGAGGTAATTTTAGGCTAATAATGGCCAAAAAAAATTGAGAAAAAATGGCTAGCAAAGAAAAAGTTGAGAGAAAAAGAAAAACATTTTATACCTAACAAGTAGAATAGTAGTAGAAATCTATTCATAAGCAAAATCCTAGGAGGAAATATTATTTAATGCTGATAACAGTTGAATTTTATTTTATTTTTAATATTTCATTTCTATTAAGTATTAAACAAAAAAAAAAAGTTAATAAGACATAGCTCAAATGATTAAAAATTGTGAATATATAGAATTCTATAATGTAATACAAAATGAATAGATGTAAAAAAAAATCAATATATTCCTCTTTCCATTTTAAAAAACCTAAATATTTTATTTTTTCAGCAAATATATATAAATATAATTAAATTATGGAAAAGAATAGAAAAATAAATAATTTGTAGTCTTGATAGCAAATTGCTTTCCACTAAAAACTAAGAAGTAACCTTACCATGCATCAGTGGAAATATGAAATGTTGGAACGTAGTTAGAGCCGATATGAATGAAAAAAAAATATTTACATTGATTCGGAGAAACAAAATAAAATAGAAAAGATGAAGTCTACAAAGTTATCTTTTAACAAAATTAAAGACGGAGACAATGTCAAAAAAAAAAAACATTAAAGAGGGAGACCATTTTTGGAATCTGATAAAAGGTATAAAATTACAAATCCAACAAACCTTACTAATGCATGCACAGATACAGAGAATTAAGGGCGAACCACAAAAAAATAGACAAAGAAAATTAAAAAGAAGATATCAATGGGAGCATGACAAGGATCTTTTAAGAAGGGGCTTCCGCTGTTTATCTTCTTCCAGCGATATCATGCCCAAATGAGATGGATCCTCAAGCATCATCTTAGCTACCAAGTATCCGGCGATGGACCACGTCTGAAACTTACGAGCCTGCTTTCCGATATATACGATAAGTTTCCCGTCATGATATGACGTTATCTTTTGACAACCGACTCTCAGCCAGTTCAATGGCTCGTCTTGCAATCTGGGGACGTCCGGTCTTAATGCATGCCGCCGTAAGAAGCCATATAAGCACTGTGGCCAACCAAAGGCAATGTTAAAATATATAACATATGTATAGGTATACCAAAATTGAGTTCGTCCATATCTCCAAGCGGGGCTGTGATTTGGGTCTATCAACCCCAATCTCTTTACTACCACTATGGATACCAAAAAAAATTCATGATACTTAAGCAAACTTCTGAAGATTTGGATCATTTCAGCTACAATAAAATGACAAAAAATAATTACAATTTATTTGAAAAGCTGACCAAAAAACTTGAAATAGAGTGAATCAGCTAATTTAAAAAATATTTGATAAAAAAAAGTAAAATATTTGATAAATTGTCCAACAAACTTTTGATGCGATTTCAGTAATTCTTAGATACGAGATCGTAGTCAACACATATGATAGTCTATACCCAAGGTTTACAGGGGCTGGTTGGACCTTTCATCAAATACTCCGTCATCTTTATCAAATATTTTTGAAATCAATAGACTTGACATGGATTTTTGGTCTTTTAATCCAAGATTTTCAAATAAATTGAAACAAAAACCCATAACATAACATGGTTTTCCCAAACAAATTAAATCAAAATCTAACGAGTTTTACTTTTACCTGGCCAGGATCCACCATTGTGGTAACTCCACCTTGTATTCTTACAACCAGTGACAATTCTCCATTCATGACCTTCTAACGTGGGATAACAAATCTTAAGCGGCATTTCCCCAACCAACTCTTCCCACCGTGATTCAATAAGATCCATGATAGCCGAAGACTGCTCAGGGGTTGCCAAAGACGACAAGATCGCAACAAACATTAATTTCAAACAAACCAACGAACCATTGCCGGACTTACATTTCCGATGAAGTAACCACCACGACTGGGCATGAAATCGAACACCCAATCCGGAAGAGAATCGGGCATTACATTGAACTTATTAACCGCCGTGTGAGAATACTCCTCTGTTTTATACCGGTATATGTCATTGAGCTGCTTCATGTCAAGCCAAAAATAGCTCTGCATGTGGTAGCTTAAAGCGTGAAGGCGTTTAGCTATTCGCTCCGCCAACTCCTTTCCTTCATCATCTTGCTTAAGCAACAGCAAAGCGCACCTTAAGGCCATAAAGAAAAGTGCTTGTATTTCAATAGGATACCCATATACACCCTGAAAGTTACACCAAACAACAATAAACCGGACTAGAATTCAACCCATAATCATATCACAAACTCAAAGGAGTTCATATGACTAAGGGAAAAGTCTGTTTGGAGCACTTGATTTACAAATAATATCTCATTTTAGACTTAAATTTTTAAAAATTGTGATTTGATTAAAAGACCTTCTAAAAGCCCAATATCGAAAAATTTGACCCTTAATCCATTTTTGGCATAATTCTAAAAAACTCTTGTTTTCTTACAACAATAACCTGTTTTTAGAGATATTATAAATATATGAATAAAATGGGCATTTTATCCAAAATAGGTTATTTTTCAAGGAAAAATATGGGAAAAGTTTTTTTTTTTTTTTTTATAGCAAAATTATGGGAAATGTTAGAATCACAAATTTTGAATTATTTGATGTCTTTTAACCAAATATTTTTGTAAAAAAAATCCAACATCAATACCGTTAAATAAAAAAAAAAGATTTCAATTGGTTTGAGCTTAATGAACTTTAGGCACTACCTTTTCAAACTGCAATACTATCACAGATTATTATAGTAGTACCTAGGATTGACAAGCATATTTCTAAGGTTCATTAAGGTAATACCTAAAGTTCATTTGATTAAAAAAAAATTTCTAGCCTTATTGAAGCTGGATTTCTTTGAAACTTCAAATCTAAAATGACATTATTTGTAAACTTCAGTCTGTCATGTTTTCCCAGACTTTAAACGATTCTGCGATCGATCATACAACACCCGTCCGCACAGAGCAGAGTTGGGAATGTATCAAAGCCTTCGGAAAGACATAGGCTCAGGATGAGGCGCATCCCCCTTTGGCATTCAGGCATCTCGGCTAAGGAAGAGTCGCCTGTGGACTTTGTATAGGCACGAAGTAGTATGATCCACCAAAATCCTGAATCGACAGGGGTCACTCTTCCAATTGCACTCTCACCAAAGTCTGCAATTAGAGTCTCATAGTTCCTGACCGGGTCGTGAAATACTTTGAAGCTTGCTGGCATTACTCCTTCTCCTAGCTTGAACTGGTCAACCTTTTTCTCCCATGATTGGAGACGAAGAGTTTAATAAAATTCTTACTATTTCAGGCTCATCCATCAAGAAAGCCAGCACTAGGACAAAGTCCTCAAAAAACACCTACAAATAGAAGGAGTTAAAATTTCACAGCTACAAAGCATCATATTGTAGCGAAGCTAGCTTCAAAGTCAGATAATACTAATTTAAGAACATAAGATAAAGATGCATTATAAGATTAGACCAATATGCCTAGGATGAGAAACAATCTTTTTCACTATAAATTACAGAGAATATTACACAAATAAAAATACTTGTAATTGAGTTCGAAGCCTTCCACAGTCTGTAAACTCCTCACTCCATTGAGTATATCCAGTCCCTTTGTACTATACTCTTTTATAAGCTCATCTCTATCTCCTCTAACTTTTCTCATTATAATCCTAAATATTTATAGTGATATTCTTAAAAACTTTTTTTATTCTTTAAAGAATTCTTTACTTGTCTATAAGAAAGTTTAATATGACAATAACCTTTAGCACAAAAACCTTTTAAATTCGATGACGATGATGATGATGATGAAAGCAAAGTGACATCAATAGGTAGGGATGGCAACTGGGTGACCCTATCCCCGATCCCTGCTACAAGCCGTAAACGTGTATCACATGGTGATAAAATATCCGATATCGTAATATATAAGGATAAAATATCCCATATATCGGGCTTATATCGCCGGCAGGTCGGATATCGCTGATATTCGGCTACCTATATCGGCAATCGATAATCGTTTAAGGGAAAAATTGGCAATATCGACGATATATCGCCGATATTTTGGTTTTGGACCAATATATCGTAGAAATATCGGGTCTGTGGCACACACGCGCGTTAATTTAATTTTTCGGTAAAATATTGGAGATATATCGGGATATATCGAGGATATATCAACGATATATCGGGATATATCGGAGATATATTTAAATTGTCAAATTTGAAATTCTGACTTAATCCAATGATTATGGATTGATTCCAATAGTTTAAAGAAGATCTAACGGTCAGATTTGCACAAAAATTAAATCCAAAGGCTATAATTAAATTACAAAGATTTTTTGACCATCTAACGACTATTTTGATCCAAAAAAAATATACAAATACCTCTAAAATCATTCAATTTGATCACAAATTCTCTCTACTCATATCCAATCTTCATTTAACTCCAATTTTTTTTATTTGTGATAATTAATATGATACTTTCATATTTTTAAATTAGTTAATTTAGTACAATATTAATAAATAACATTTCAATAATAATATACACAAATGTTAGTTAATATTTGAATGGAGATGTCGATTTAACCTCTAATTTCCTATCCACGGTACCATGTCTTAGTATGAGTATTGTCTTTATCAAGATAGGATCCCTCTATCAAATTTTGCAATAGAGCTATTTCGATCTTCATTTTGATTTTAAAAGCTTATTGTAATGTAATTTCAATGTATGTATTTGATTACAATGTCATTTTTATACTTTTAGAGTTATTTCATGAATTTTGAAAATATTTTTAGCATCTACATCATATTCATGTAAAAATATCCACCATTTCTCCGATATATCCGATATATCCGTAAAATCCAAAGACTCGATATATCCTCGAAACTATATTTTCATCCTGACTATTAGCATGTTTGTTTGTCTAACTTTTTTTTTTAATGTTTAAAAATGTTAATTTTAATAATATAAAATAATATATATATTTATAAATAATTAAGTTTATCAAATTTTTTATAAATTTTTATTATAAATTTTTTATTATAATTACATATTTAAAGATTTAAATAATTTTTGTATATAATTGGGTGGGATGGGGATAATCATAAGTAATAACCAAACCCGTCCTGAGTCTAAGAAAAAAAATATAGAACCTGATAAAAATCCGATAAAAATCCGATTATGTTCATTCCATACTGTCCGAAAATCCCACACCATTGCTACTGGCATATTATGGAGTAATACCGATTTGGAGGGTATCAATGTGACAATTCACCTGATCGTTTAAGTTCCGTCAGAAGAATGGTCTATTGCAGCGACGGTCCCAACCGGTTGCCGACGGAAGTAAAACCAGTGAACGCCTCTAAAGCCTGCCATGCATCCGTGAACACTGGATGTGGCGCAAAGCAATGGTTCGATCTGGTAGTCAAACTAGACCTAACAGAAGGTGAAAATGCGTGATCCACAAATGAAGTATGATAAAGTGAAGACAATTCAAGATTGACTTCTCTTCAAATGACCTATTCTCTCTATGTTGATGGGTCTGGGTCTGTCCAATAACCTCAAAAATCAGAGTCATCGATTTGAACGATATTGTTGGACACTCTTCAGGATTTTCACACTTCCATTTGAATACAATAACGCATAACTGGAGACATTCTTGATATTTCAGAATCAGAGAGAGAACTAAGAAAGAGAGACCTAGGAAGCGCCTTGAAGCACGTGAGTTTCCGACAATTTTAATGAAAAAACTATGTCGGATTGCAGTTGGGTATTTATAGGTGAAGCCCGACCCTTGGTACGCCCGGACAATGTCTTAGGAAAAGCAACCAAGCTCTTGTCCTTTTCAATTTTGAACTATAAACCCGACCCGAAAAGAGTTAGTTACAGAATGGAAGGTACCGAATCTCCATGATAAACTTGTTGAGGGTGGTGGACAAACATAGGAAGGTTGTCCTTGTTATCAACGATCTTTGGAGATTCTCGGGAGGCCACCGCCGTCTACCTATTCTAATCATTTGACAACCAAAGTTTCTGTCAATTATGTCCGTATATTAGACATAAATAAGTAGTTTGGTATTTAATATATTTATATCAGTATGGAAAAGAGGATTTCATATTAAAGCCAAAATCTTGCGTGGCAATAGAGCTAGGATTCAATGTCAGTGGGGGTAAGATTAAGTTATGTGAGCTTTCATTATTTAACACTTCTATGTTTCAATACAATGTCTTAATCTTGCTAAGTTTCAAAAGGCAACTATTTATGCTAGGTTCACTTTTCCAAATGAAAAAGGAGATTTTTTTTGGAAATTTTTTTAGGGTATATAGTTGCACTTACTTACAAATCCTAACTTTGCAGAGCCATCTAACATGATATCAAATAGTTGGTTTGTATGGTTCAAACATCTCCCTGTACTTGAAATATTTGATCATCATTCATTTATTCGTTTCATGACGGCTCGTTGACTCTCCATTGTACGGCATCACGTGAGAAAAGCCGCTGAATATAATATTCATATTAAATCCAAATCCTATGAACTTGATATTTTATGAGAATTGGTCTTTAACCGACTTAAGATCATTGGTAGACCACAACTCCAAATTATAGGAGTTGGGCTACAACTTTGCTACATTATACATGTCTATAATATCGACTATCAGGTTAGACTTTCTTTCATGTCATAAGTGCTAATATGTCATATTTATATGATTACCAATTAATGGTTTAATAAAATAAAGAATAATATCTTTGGTCAATAATTAATAAAAGGTAATTTCCTAAATTAACACCCTGATGGAAGGTGTATTTAAAGAGAAACCATTATAGAATTTATCATCTCTCACCTATACGAAAGTTTTCTCCAATAAAGAAGACATGTCAAACCTAAGTAACAAGAGTGAGAACACAATTCTCAGGATTGCTCAGAACTACTATACTTGTCATGGATCAAGGTATACAAAGACTCTTGTTTTATTATGTGATTGTGAAAATCATTATGTTCAAAAATCTTAACTAGTCTTATGGGTTATGTATTATTTGATAACAAAAGGTTAAAGCTTACATGTGATATAAGGGCTTTGATTGAGCACTCGTGATTTTCTATTACAATTTATTATATTTTATGTCCACATGTTTTTTTATACCATACATTGTTCCATATTATTGTGTAGATTTTACACATGTCAAGATTCAAAACCTTTCTTGTCCTTATTTTATTATGTTTTATGGGGAATGACGTTAATATGTGAATGTTCTCGTGGATCATGCAAGTGTTAAAAATTATCTTTGTCGGATAAGAATAAGAGAGACAGTATGATGAAATGACATACTTATCATTAATTATGTTAACAAATTTTGTATTGCAAGTGGAAAGCAAGTAATGTTAATAAAAGGAAAGTAAGGTTGCATTTGTTTTTTTCACTTAATGCTGAATATAACTTTTTTTTTGAGCTTAATGCTGAATAGTACTTAATAGCATTAAGTATTAAGTTGTTTGTTTTTTAACATTAGGTAGTGAGTAGGGATGACAACGGAACAAATTATTTTAGGTTCCTGGTCCCTGTCTCGCCTTAATGACACATGTTTAATTTACTTTAATCGGGTTTTTAATGGGTTTGAGCTTATTTTCTCAAACTGACATGTGTTCGTGTATTGTTATCAGAAAAACCCGGTAAAATTGTAAATTTTCAAAATCAAGAAAACGTTAATACAAAACAATAAATTGCCATATGGTCATGAAGTTTAGGAAAATTTATTCTATAACTAAACTGATCGCATTGCTAAATTCGTCTCGCGAAATCTAGTAACTCAAAAAAGTTTCATCGAATTCTGAGACAAACGGAAATTTTTTCAATTTTCTGGGTGATAAGTTGCCAGTAACTCCAAGGACGAGATTTTTTTGATTTTCGAGGCGTAAAACTTTAATCTGAATGTAGTAATATTAACCATATATCCAAAATAATAATAATAAGCCCTCACTCGATTATATTTTAAAATATTTTTTATTATTTTATTTTTTATATTTTAATATAAATAATTATTATTATTATAATGTTTTTTAATAAATAATGAGAAATTCATAATATTATTTTTATGAAAATATTAATTTTAATATAATAAAATAAAAAGCAAATATAAAAAATAAAATTTAAAAAATAAAAACAAAAATAAATGTAAACGGGAGAGTTCGGTAATTTTCTCTATCTCCGTCTACTGCTTAATTTTTAAACGGCATGTTTTAATCAAAATAAACGAAGTTTGGTCGATGGGACCGCCCGTCTCCAAACCCTCCCGCTGTCATTCCTGCAGTGCATATCGCTAGCTCTTTCTTTTATCGACAACATCGGTACTTTTCTTATTCCTTGTGAAAATGACTTTTTCCGAATGTAAAAGCCAAATATTTTCACTTTTTCTCATTCAAAACTTTTTTTAAAAATTTCAAAGAATAAGTTATGAAAATTTTAAAATTTTAACGTAGTGCCTATTCAGCCAGATTAAGTCAAAAAACAAACGCCTACCTTAAGTCCCATTATCATACTATTAATTATATTTGTGGCAAAAAACATAATGTTAATAAAAGGAAAGCAAATCCCTTGTTCTAAATGACATTTATTGTTTTGAAGTTGAAATTCTTTGGTTTCTTTCATTCTGTCGATTTTTTCATCCACTATCAACTTTATAAATTACAACTTCAGTTAACATGCTTGCCACCATTTTCAAGGTTAGATTTTCAATGGATGTTTTAATGTTTCTCGATTTACGGTTTACAAGAGGAACGTATGCCTATGACAGATTCTTGATTTATGCTTTGCAAATAAATCTATATCTATGATATATTATAGATTCTCGATTTACGTTTTACAAAGGGAATATACGCATATAATGTTTTATGGAACTTTTAATGCTAATTGTATATGTATGTGTTATAAAGTTAATATTAAGATTATTATATAATTTTAATTTGATATCTATGTTATGTATAATTTGTTAGTCACCAAAGTACCACAAATTAGAAAGATTTATGGATGTCAAATTAAATATATTCAATTACTCATGTTTATGTGATGTTTATAAATGGAATGACATCATGGGATATATGAGATACATATAATTGATGATAATTAATGTGATTTATGTTACATAAATTATGATTTTGTGTCTATTATTAATTGCATTTATTTGCTATATAATTGTTAGTTGCTATTAATGTACAAACTAAATAAATTGAATTCTTTGTAGCTTTATATAATGAATTTGATACCTTTATGAAAGAATGATTAATTGTACTACTTGTGGTCATAAAATTTACATGGATTATCTCTTATGTTATGGTAACAGTAATAATATTATAAAGTTTATAAGTTATCTCAGGTAATTATCTCTTATGTTTGGTAATGATATTGTCAAGGTTTTACATGACGTAAAGTTTAATTTAATTTGATATTTATATTATGCATATTTGTAGTCATCAAAGTCCAAACTTGGTCTTTGAATATCAAATTATAAAACTTTCATCAATAATTTTGTTTAATTTGATATTTTGTAGTCATCTAAATGAACAAACCTCAATGTTTTGAATATCATAATTATTTATATTACACAATTGAAACTCATTTTTATAAATGGTCTGGTTTAACTAAATTAAAGTGATCGGGAATCTGAAGTTTTATGCACAATTATATAATATTATTATTGATTACCTATCATGAAATGCTTATAAATGATGTGATGTAATGTCATATAGAATTTGATCGAATTGTCATGAATTAAAGATCATTTCATTAAAAGGTCTTTAAAGACATCCCAGATGGCTACCAAGTCTAAATGGCGACCACTTGCCAGCCATCAAAAAGGGGTTTTCTCTTTTGGATTTAGGTATATAAATGAGCTTTTTTAGGGTTTTGAAGGGGAGCATTTATCTAGTCAGTGAGCCGTCACTTTGGAGAAGGGATCTTAGGACGAGAGCTTTTTTTTTCAAAAAAAAGAAAAAAAAGGAAATCCGTGTTTAAAGGGTCAAGAAGAATACAAGAGTAAGTAAGAGAGGAAATGGAAGATGGGTGTGTAGTCTTTGTTTGTAGATTCATGGATTAGAGAGACGCAAGAGGCTTCATGTGCATTAATTATATAATATTATTATGGATTACCTATCATGAAATGCTTATAAATGACGTGATGTAATGTCATATGGAATTTGATCGAATTGTCATGAATTAAAGATCATTTCATTAAAAAGTCTCTGTAGATGATGATGCCTTTTTCAACCAGAACTGGGCTCGAACGTGTTGATAACACTCGGGGCCGGAAATGACCGCCGTCGGGCCTGGCCCACCTGGCCCTGCAGACGCTGGACTCCCCACAAAAACAAGAAAGAAAGAGGATCATGGCTCGCCCGTCGCCTCCGATGCCTAAGTTAGTTCCTCCCCGTTAAGAGAAAAGATCAACTGCTTAGAGGGCGACGTTTTGCGTACCTTCATCGATGGGGTGGCCTGCATTTATAAGATATGTTTTTCCCAATGATCATGGTATGATTCTCTCATTGGATGGGGGATTTTCTGCCTTTATCGCTAAGTATCGATTAATAAGGATAATTAGGAGTGCTTATCGAGAATTATCATAATTTCCTCATTGGTGAGATTTGGTTTGATTTACGCATTACAGTTACTGGAATTATCCTACTTCCCTTAATGACAGAGATTTTGTTTGATTTTACGTGATATGAGCTTTCTCAGTCGTCCGTGCTATCGTCCTTCGGGGGGCTTAAACGAACTGCCTGCTACCTGCAGGCCCAAGCTCAATGAGCCTACCTTTTCAGCTTGATGAGTGGGTCCGCGCACCTATTTTTAAACCCTATCATTGCCCCTCAAACTGTTACGCAAGGAAAGGGTCAGACGTTAATCGGGTGCGACTTCACGTGGCTATTCAAGACTGTTTGGTTATGTTTTGTCGCCAACCCGTCCTATGATAATGATGACTTTCGACCACGCTCACTTCCTCTGGGCCTTCCGCTTCCGAGAACATCCTCTAACCGTTAAGATCACGCCCAGATAAAGCTTTAATCCGCGTAGTTCGCTTCATTCGTCACACTTCTATCAAGAATCTCTTTGGCATTTTGTGATACCTTACTGAGGTAGTTTTTCATTTATTCCTAGGACTGGTAAGGCCTTTCTTCCTCTCTAGTAGTCTTTTGAGTAATATAGCGAGACGCTCAGGCTGCATTGGTTAGGTCTTGTTCTTTCTAATTGCTACTTACGGGTCCGAGTCGTTCCTTTCCTCAAGGCAGCATAGGAGGTGACCTTGTTGTATCCGATTCTGTGGCAACAAGTGGTGCCTCCGATCGTTTATCTGGGGTTGCTTTTTCGAGACGCCCCTGAACTCCTTCCCTCGATAAAGGGGCAAGGGTAGAATCGACGAGATTAAATAATTCCAGGATTGAATATTTCCTGTCACTGCACGTCCCGGCTGGGACCTAGCAGAGCCAGCCTTATATGGTAGAAACTTTCGAGGCGTTACAGCCTCCTTTAGTGTCCGTGTCTCGGTCTCCCAACATTTTCACCTCCCACAGGTCCAAGTGCCCAAGATGGTGTGCTTCTTCTCGAGGTGGCCTCGACAATGGCCCTTTCCTCTACACCCATTTATAAAAGGGTCTTGCAACATTTCAACGTCTCGCTCTTCAACTTTCAACAATTTCTCGGTATTCGACGTCAGCCAGGTTTCTTTAGGACAAGGGCTTGCGTTCCAAAGATAGCCCCGTTCCCGGACTCCTTTAGTGTGAAGGAAGCCGAGGGCTTTCTTTATCTATCTAAGCGTGCCAGCGCTCCTCTGATCATCTCGATCTCCCATCTTCCCATAAATTTTGGAGATAGCATTACTTCTTTGTTAGTGGCCACAATTGGGAGTGATTTAATTTCGACAAGGAAGACACACTAGGCGGTCCAACACCGACCACTCCTCGAGAATCTACGTGAGCTTGGCTTCGCTTAGTTCCAAATTAGTTTCCGTAAGTTATGTGGCTTTCCTAATCTTGCATCGATGTGTTTTTTCAAGTATCATTCTAATCTCAAATTTAAAGACGTGGTCGTAAAGCTTTAAGCCTGCCAAGTGTCTTCGCGTGCCATCTCGAACTTATCAAGCTCTGACATTCCTGATCTTCAGTGCTCGAGGTCCTCCCATCCCGCTACTTGAGGCCTTTCACCCCTCCGTTATGAGTTCTTTTTCACCATGGGCCTCCTGTCAAGCCCACTAAGGAGAGCTTCGTTCGTGGACGCCGGTCTGAGGTTCCTGGAGTAGCGGAAAGCTCAAACTCTCGAGAAGTATCGTCCAAATTCGGGAAAAGTTCCGAGTGTTTCGTGGACGCCCTAGTCATCACCTTCACCCACGCCCGAGTGCAAGCGTCACGCTCCCGCCGAGGTTCCTAAAGTCCCAAGTTCGCAGCCCCGTTCTGGTTCTACTGTAAAGGTCAAAGATTCCTCGAGGAGGGCTGTTGAGCCTCCGTTGGAGGTTATGCCTATAACAGTTGAGTCCTTCAGCAGAGCGCAGCCTCTCCTCCTCGGGAGCGGGCGGAAGAGTCGGGGGAGGAAACGCCCAAAGCCGATGGAGATGGGGATTCCTCGTCTTCAATGATGGGCTCATAACGCGGCCTCGTCCATTCTCGTGGATTATGATCTTAAGAGGTCGTGTGCCTCGCCTTCCATCGAGGAAGCTCCCGGCCTACTTCCTTCAGGTAGCCTCAGAAGTTCCCGTGTCTGTCAGGTCCCATCTCATCTTGAGTCAGGTGTTGATTTTATGTCGGTCGCATGTGTACAAATCTTATCCGAAGAGTTCGCAAAAGGGCCATTTAACGAGGCCACGTTAAAGCCGCCGAGTCTGGCTAAAAGCGAGGGTGGTCGCCTTACTTCGAGCGAAATGCATCATGAGACGGATGTATCATGACGGAGGAGGCCGAAGCTTAAGTCCGACGCAGAGGCATACCACGACGACGCTGACGGCCGAGGGTAAAGAAAAGGCCCAAGATGGCTTAAGAGTGGCCGAGGGCGAGCCGAGGTCGTGGATCTAGCCCAGGTCGCCCAGATGACCGTCAGGCCGTGGATGAGTCAGAGGGTCAGCTTCTGCATCGAGCTCAAGTAGTCGTGATGAGCCGCAATCGCCTGCAACGAGCCGCGTAACTAGGGAAGAGCCGCGCGCTGGCAGAGACCCAGCCGCGTAATAAGGGGCCGCATTGGGACAGCCCGTCGCGGCTTCCGAGGCCGTGAGCTCCACAACGCCAACCGAGGAGTGCCAGGTTACGAGGGACCTGCAGGCAAGAAACCCGGTTGCTCAGCGCACTTATAGCTAGTTCGGGAGGATGAGGCCTCGCACTCAATGGGCTTCTGGGACGCCGCTTCGCAGGAAGATCAAGCACGCCTACCCGCTCGACCTAACTTTCGATATCCCTGCTGGACGAAGCCGAAGGGTCCTTCCTGGGCTGAATCGCTCGAGAGCGCCAAACACCCCTACGACCCGCTCCTTCCGCTCCGCTCCCTCTTTCCGACGTCTCGAACTCCTTCATATAGCTGTTTGTTTTCGTTTTTTGTTTTTTTGTTTTTTGTTTTTGTTTTTGTTTTTGTTTTCACGTCAGGCTTTGAACACTGGGGAGAGAGCAATGTCATCTCACAATGAATAATCCCATTTTCTATCCCCAGCTCTTTTTTTTTTTTTTTTTTAATGTCGCTCTTCTTCTACCGACTCGATCGATGGCTATATGGCCTTTGTTCAGCAAATAATTCTTCGTGAAACTAGGCTACTATGCTGCGGCCAATCTACCCGAGCTAGACTGGCTCCTAGGCTATTCCGCCTTCCGAGATGTTTATACTCCTTGGATTTGAGTCATTTGCTCGGCCGTTGCTACTAACTGAGCTACTGCTCAGAATTGAGCTGGGTCTGCGGGCTAACTGGCTTGCCGAATGGTTTCACGGTTATAATACTTTCCCGAGCAAAGGCGTTTCTTCAAATCAGCCGGGCCGAGGCTCCATGATGATCCGCCGAGCTATCGCTCGGCGGCCGATGACCTTTCCGAGCGCTGAAGCTTCGAAACCGGAAGCCACAGGCCCGCGGGCTAATATGCCCGAGCCGAATCGCTCGCGGGCTATATGGCCTTCCCGAGTAGTTAAGCTCAAAACCGGTTACCGAGCTCCACGGGCTAATCCCGAGCCGAATCGGGCTCGCGCTATACGGGCCTTCGGCGCCAGCTCAACCGAGCCGCCGAGGCCCATGGGCTAATTCGCCGAAGCCGAATCGCTCGCGGCTATATGGCCTTTCCCGAAAGCGCTTGAGCTCTTCAAATCGAAGCCGAGGCCCGGCTAATTCGCCGAGATGAACTGCCTCGCACCGACAATAAAGGTCATAAAAGTGCTATTAATCTCGTTTTATTATAGGTTTTGAGCACTTTTGTGTACTAATCACGTAATTAACCCGACATTTGCACATTAAAGTCTTACCATTCCCATCGGGATCGCATTTTGTGGCAATTTTACTTTTTTCGCGAGCTAATCGTACAAAAATTATCGAAATGATCCGTTACGAAAATTCGAGTCAAACTCAACATCGTAGATCAGAGACCAAGAGGAAAGAATAGCAGAAAACATAAGAAAATGAAGCACAGCAAAATTTTGGTCACAACTTGCGAAATTGCTCCTGCCCGCACTATTCATCATGCCACTGTTCACATTTCAGCATTGTTCACCTGCTTTTTGACGCTTTGATGTTTTTGTTTCTTCCAAATTTGTCCTTGTAATAGCTTTTGTTTCTGGTTCTTTTTGTAATTTCCTTGACTCTGAGCGTATATAAGCTTCAGTCAAGAGCTGTAAGAAAATCATCAATCAATAAATTTTGGGCGCATAAGCTTTCAACCCGCTTTTTTTTCCGCTTTTCATTTTTCTTCTTTCTCCTTTCTTTATTCAAGACTTTGTATAAACACCCTCCAGGATGACAACTCTGAGGGATGAGAGGCTAAACTTTTCCTTGGAGTAGAAGGCCATCAAGTGGGATCGAAGGTAACTTAAAGGTTTTTCCATGTTTTAACTGAGGTATTTACCATTTATGGTTTCACAAACGTAGCTTTATCCCTTCTGCGTTGCTTTTGAATTATTAGTATTTTATAAGCTTCGTCTATCGATGCTATCGGGTAGATCCATTGACATCCGTTAGTTATCATCTACGGTTATCGAAAGGCAATCTGTCCGATATTTTTATTTTCCCCAAATTTTAGGTTCGATCCTTCTGCCACTATAAATAGCCAATACTGTAAGTTTTGTGGTTCATTGTATGCTTATTGTTAGATACAAAGGACATTCATTAGTTATCATTTATTAGCCGTTGAAAGTGAATCAAGGTAATGTTATTCACTCAGTCTAAGACCATCGGGAGGCAAATTCAATTTTTCAAAGATAATTATTTAGGGTCATTTTTACAATTAAATGAAGAAACCTGCTTTGGGAGATGACTATAGTCATCCTCCCCTAACGCGAGGAAAGAACCCCGGAGAACCTCGCCTCCCAGACCTCAGCCCCAATGACCTAACACTGCAAGGAATTCTATTTTACAATTTTCTTTACTTATTTTATTTTTAATCTGCCACCATCCAACTCCCCTATTTTTAACAACAGCATTAAAATCCAAATTGAATTCACCATTTTGGCCTTCACTGTAAATCATTTGTGTGAAGAAAACTCATCCTTGTGTTCGACCTTTAGACACTATACTCGCAGCAGTTTGCTACTGCCAAAGAGAGACATTTATAAATTTTGTTGATTCCAATACACCTAATGGCATGAATCGCCATTATATGGCCTCTTGCGAACGAGCTCTTCGAAACCGAGCTACTGAGGCTCCATGGGCTGAACATCCACTCGAGCTGAACCGCTTTACTCGCTATATGGCCTTTCCTTTGAAACTGAGCCGCCGAGGCCCGCTGGGCGCCAATCTCGCCTGAAATAACCGACTCGCGCCTATATGGCCTTCCCGAGCGCGGCTCTTCGGGAAACTAAGCCGCGAGGCTCGCGGGCTAATCTGCCCGGTTGAACTGCTTCGCCGCTATATGGCCTTATCTCGAGCACCCGAGCTCTTCAACCGGGCCGCTGAGGTTCGCGGGCTAATTCGCTTGAGCTGAATTGCTCGGCTTATATGGCCTTTCCCGAAAGCAAACAGCTCTTTCAAAACTCGGGCCGAGGCTCCATAAACCACCGTCGAGCCGAACCGGCTCTACCGCTATATGGCCTTTCCCGAAAGCAAATGAGCTCTTCAAACTGGAAATGCCGCCGAGGCTCCACGGGCACCGCCCGAGCCGAACTCGGCTCAAGGGCTATATGGCCTTCATGAGCGCTGAGCCTTCGAATCGAGCCGCGAGGCTCCATGGCTAATCTCGCATGAGATGAACTCGGCCTTACCGCTTATACGGCCTTTCCCGAGTTGTCGAGCTATTCAAACCTGAAATGGAGGCCAGGTTAATCTCGCTTGAGTCAACTGCTCAGGGCTTGGCCTTTCAGCAAGCCAGCTCTTCAAACCGGAAGCAGCGAGGCTCATACACCGCTTGCCGAACCGCTCGCAGCCTATATGGCCTTTCCCGAGCACCGAAGCTCTTCAAAATCGAACATATGCTCCACGCTAATTCGTCGAAATAAATCGCCGCGACTATACGCCTTTCGGTTAGCTGAGTTTCAAAACTAAGCTGCTAAGTTCATGGGCTGATTCGCCGAAGCACGCTCGCAGCCTATATGGCCTTATCTGAAAGCGTACCGAAGCTTCAAACGCACGAGGCTTCATGGCCGATTCGCTGGAAGTTATCGTCACAATATACGGCCTTTCTTGAGCGCTTGAGCTCTTCAAACCGGTCGAGGCTTCATGGGCTGATCTCGCTCGCTATCAAGCCATACGATATGGCCTTTTATCTGAGCAAATGAGTTTCAAAACCGGTCACGAGCGCGTCATGACTTCCACTTCAAAGATGCGCGCCTTTAATGCCGTTTACGGAGAATCGAAACAAATTGCGCGATTTTCCGTGCTTCACTTCCTATAAATGGCGACTTCTTCACATGGAGCTCATACTTCGAACCTTCTTCCCTTGCAGTAACTGAATTCAAGGTCGATGTAGTTGGCCAAGGCTCGTCAGTTTTCACAGGGGGTCCGGGCTTAGTGATTCCCAGCTCTGGGCCAGTTCGATTCTGAAGTGGTCCTCATCGTGGAGTTGTGTTTTTCCCTAGTTTCTTTATGGGAGTTATGTTATCTCTACTCGTGCTAAGGAACGCGCCTGAGAGAGCGGTGTACTTTTAGTACCACTTTCTCCATTTTCTCCTCTTCTTCCTTCTCTTCTTCCTCTTTCTCTTCTTTCTTCTCCTTTTCCTTCTCCTTTCCCTCTCTTTCGCACTCCCTCTTCCTCTCTCTTTCCTCTCCCTTTCTCTTTCTTGAGATTTTTCCGTGTCGAGGAACTGCTTGTATCAAGTATTCCGAGATGTAAGGGATGGCACTGCTGATTGTAATCAATTGTACCTTCATTGGAATAAAGAAAATTTTCTTTTTTTTGAAGCATGAATTTGTGTATTCTAATGTGTGTAACTTTCTCGTTCGTTCCCTGGCTGAGCTGTCTGTTTTTCTTTTACCGAGGTGCCCTACTTTTTGATTTATGAGGATATTAAACAAAGTAATCGACAAACACACAGACCGTCATCTGAAAGCTAATTACAATCCGAGGTCTACTGATAAAAATGCTTAAGGTGCTCAGCGTTCCAAGAATGAGGTAGAACTTTTCCTTCCGTCCGAGTCAGATCATCTCTGGCCCGACGACTTGATATACGTACATAGTGGGCCTTCTGTCGCCCCGCTTATTTTTCTCGCAGCAGGAGCTTTTAAGACTAGGTCGCCAAAGCCAGAACTCAGGTTTGACTTTTTAAATAGTACCTCGTCTTCCTTTGGTAGCGTCTTCTATACGCTTTAGACTTCATCACGCCATCTGTGAGGTCCGTGCTTTCATGAGAGCTCTCTTCGTTATGTTCCACGCTACACCCGATCCTCGGGGACCTTAATCCAATCTCGACTGTGGGCCATCGCCTGCCAAAAGCTGTAGAGCTACCTGGTTTCCTGTTGCGCACTACAAGGTGAGTTCTCGTATGCCCATAACACCCTGGAGGTAGCCTCCTACCCATTTTCCTTAAGATCTTCTAATTCCGTCTTCAACAGCTTTAAGGGTTCCGATGGTGACTTCGCCAGCCCCATTGATCACAGGCATGAGTCAGATCAGCAGTGCCCCGATCCCAAGCTTGGCACAAAACTCGAATCCAAGGTTATCGAATTGCTTTCATCGTCTCGGACACCCGCAGCTCGATACTCAAACCCGCAAATTACGGAACGCTCAAATGAAGTTGCGCATCTTCTGCTCAGGATAGTAGCCAGCGTTCTACTTCGCCCATTCGTGAAATAATCCACCGCTATGATGATAAATTTATCGCCCGCTCCAATGGGAAGAGTGTCCTACTATGTCCAACCCCTTAATTACCGAAGGGCTAAGGGCTTATGACCGACGTCAATGGCCTGACGGAGGTGAGATTTGAGCGCGTTCCGACAAATTTTGCATTTCCCCGACTAGTTCTCGCCGCGCCTCTCGAGTTATCATGGGCCAATAATATCCCCTTGTCTTAAGGCTTTTCCCGCCAACGCCCGAGCTCCGATGTGATTTCCGCATACACCTTCATGTACTTCCTCGCACGAGGCTCACGGCTTCCCGCGCACCCTAAGGACGGGTGAAAACCCGCTCAGAAAGGCTTCCCGATGAATAAACCCGGCCGACCGGCCCTAAGCCGCTCCTTCGTCAGCCGGGCAGCGCCCCATTAACGTCCCAACGGGGTCCATCCAAATGTCTGATACGACAGAGACTGTCATAGAGATCTATAAGGGCTCTGCAAGGTGCCCGACAGCGCTTGTTCATCGAGATCTTCTCGAGAGGCCGTTGTCAGCTTTTGCTGTGTGGCATCCGCTTCCGGGTATGTGTCTCACCCGAATCCACGAACTTCCTCGCAATTCCTCGCACTCCGAGGTATAGATCATTTTTCACCTTCGCCTCGCAGTGTCTTCTATTCATTGCACTACCAACTGCGAAATCGCGACACCGTCGGTCGCTTCATTAAACGGGCAGGTTGAGTCTAGCGATGACGACTCATACTCGCCGTTTGTCGAGGCTTGGAACCTAAATCGAAAGTGCATACCGTATGATTCATTCCTTCAGGAGGTCGACTTAGCCCGACACCGCTTCCCGAGCATCGGGCGGCCTGCCTACGACAAACCTTCCAAAATGGGAGGCTCTGCCGTCAGATCCCGCAGTTTCCACCGGTGAACCCATGACAAAACTGCCAAGACCGCCCTTTATTGCGCTTTTGGTTTATATCCGATGCCGAACTCGCCAACTCTAAGTGTCCACCATCAATCTTCCCGAGGTCTCCGGTTTGTGCAAAGACTTGCTTCATCACCTCGTTGGGACTTCAATGGTATGAGCTTGAAAGTAAGTACAGCTGAGTCGCTACATAACATCAGATTAGCTCTCCATCCTTGGATACTCTCTCCTCCGTCCCTTCCAGAGCCTCACTGCACAGTAAATCGATGGCTGTACTGCCTGCCTCGATAAGGACTGCGCTATCGAGAAATCGAAACTCCGCCAGTACAAAGTAAGGAGTTGCCCTTCAAAGGGGCTTACCAGAATCGAGGAGAGCTAAAGCTGCTGATGAGAACGCTTTCTTCGCAATGTGTATCCCATTGAAAAGATTTCTTTGTGAACTCGGAAGAAGTGGCTAACATTTATCGCTGGCCTGACACAACCATTAACGTGGCTATTCTTCCGCTAGACATTGGACTTCTTTATGTTCGACGGCATAAAGATGTCGAAAGCAATGCCTTTATCTTGTCCGGATTTGCCCAATTCCTGGGGCTGTTGACTATAAACCCAAGAATTTTCTGTGAAATGAGACTCCAAAGCGCATTTAGTCGGGATTCAACTTCATGTCAGACTTCCTCGTGATCCGACGCCCTACGATGAGCCATGTGAGCTCGTCGCTGATTTCACCAACATGTCATCTATACATACCCTCCATGGATGCCCCTATTTGCTTCGAACATCTCCGCTCACCAACCTCTCGTAGGTAGCTCCCGCGCTTTTTAGCCTAGCGGCATTACTCGATACAGGTCCCTGGCCCTCGCGACGCACGAGAGATCTTCTGGTCACTGATCCAGCGCCGACCTGCTAGAAGTTTAGAAAGTGATCCATGAAACCGAGGAGTTCATGGCCAAACAAGGGCATCTACTATGAGGTCGATCCGTGGCAGAGGGAAACTATCTTTTCGCATGCCCTATTGACGCTAGTGAAGCCTCGATGCGCAGCCGCCATTTGCCGTCTTCCGCGACGAGCACGACGCTGGCCAACCATCTCGCAGGCCTCACCCTCCGACGCCCGCCCGGGAGGAGCTTGTCGAATTCTCATTGATCGCTTTTTGTCTTTCTCTCGAGCGAAACTCCTTCTTTGCTTGACTGGTTTGAAGGATGGACTAACGTTTAGTCTATGAGTGATTATTGTGGGATCAATCCCTCCCATATCCTCCTGCTTCCACGCGAAGACATCCTTATTATGTTTCAAGAAGTGGGTAAGGAGGCTTCTAAGGTCTTTCGCAAGCTTGGAGCCGATGTAGGAGAGGTGTTCAAGGTTATCGCCCGAACCGCATAAGCTCCAAACTCTTCCGAGGCTCAAGCTCCGTATTTACCTGGCCGCATGTCGAGCTCATCCACGTATATGTTGTCGATCGCTTTTTGCTTTATGGATGCCGAGTAGCACTCCTTGGCCACGCTACCGGTCTCTCGAACTATCTTACTCCACCGGGTGGTAGGAAACTTGATCATCATGTGGTAAGCGGAGGGGATGGCCTTTATGGCGTTGAGAGAGGGTCTACCCAATAACATGTTATAAGTAGATGGGGCATCTACTATAAGAAACTTCACTGCCGTTGTTGCCTGGCACGGGGGTCTCCCAAAGTGAGCACTAGCTCTATTGACCCCAAAGGTAGCACTTTCTTCCTAGAGAATCCTCGTAGGTGGGTGCTGACTAGTTCCAGCTTCTCCCTTCCGATGCCCATCCCGTCGTGCTTCACAAGACATGCCCGCCGAACCCCATTGGTCGACGCGACCCATGGATTGTTTGTTAGCCACAACCCGCCTATTACCAAAGGATCGCCGTGGGGGTGCTGGCATCCTCCAGTCCAGTCCAAGAATGTTATAATTGCATGAGCTTTGAGGCGCTTTAGACATCGCTTATACTTCCATTGCCTCTCCTGACCTGATACTATGCAAGCTGAGCCTTCCCAAGAGAGCCGAGCCTCTCACCTCCCGCAAATCCTCTCAGATCACGTGGATTTCCTGTGGGTTGTTGGTGGCCAGTTATCGCCCATCGAGGTGGGCGTGTGGTCATACCACTCGACCTTCGTGAGGCTCCAAAGCCACGTGAGATACCCGTGGCCAAATCAAATATTCTATTTCCTTCCCGGAAGTTGTATGCAATCATCCGTTTTGCGTCTCGTGGTCCCGCGGAACCACACCGTATATCTCTCGTGGGTCCGACCTCATCCGGGACAAATGATCGAAACTATTCATGTTAATTCAAGACCGCGACATCATGGGTCGTCAGTGAACCGCCAGGTACCGTTGTCGCAGCCGGCCGAGGTAGTCCCAGCAGCGGCCTCCACGCCTCACGCCTCTCACCAAGCCTCGTCTTTCTTCGGGGGATCTCTCCCAGTTTCTTTGTCTCTACTTCAGCCCCCGTTGTCATCAATCCCCGCTCAGGGGGTCGGGGTTTTCTTTCTCGGGTATGAGGGCTTTTCGACCGTTTACGCACTTTCCACTTAGTGAGCTCCTTAGCCATGTTCACCAGGATTCTTGGAGATGGAAACATCAAATCTTTTGACCGCACTCCTAACTCCAACGATGAACGCGCATGATAGCGAATCTCTCGGGTCCTAAGATATCTACTCCCTTCAAAGACTCCTGGTGACAAAACTGGACATAAGACTCCTCGTGCTTTCTCAAGGGCTCTTTATGGTCACAGTGATAACTCTGGGCTTCCCGTATGCTCAGGCTCCACGAAGCGGGAGACGAACGCTGATGGAGCTCTCGAATGGCGAGATCGACGATGGTGGGAGTCTGTTGAACCAAGCCAATGCCGCCTTTTTAGCATGATAACAAGGTTTCGCACCGCGCTGCGGTCCTGATACCATGTAGCTCCATTCTGAATTTTTATGTTAAGATGATTGGACTTCTTCGCATCATCAATGCTTCTATTTGCACATTCTAACTTTGCTTCGGGCGGGAAGTGAAGCACTCGCCGCGGAACTGGGACTCGCTACGCACTGTGGTGTCCAGAATCAGAGCTCGGCCTTTACGACTTCCTTTATGTGGCTGAGCTCCTGTTGGAGGCCTTTGAACCTCTGCTCCCATGTGACCGCTCCCCCATTCCTTGCTAAGGAGGGGCTGGGTTCATCAAGCCCGATGTTCCCCCCAAGGTAGCTTCGCAGCCCTCTCTAAAGGGGTTAGGTGCACGTGTCCCCCGCTCACCCGGATTCTCGCCTGCTGCCTTCTCGAGGAGGGCCAAGGTGTGGTTGCCCTTCCTGAGGGGTGGTGTTATGACCTTCCTGGGTTTGTCGTGCTTCCCGCAGGCGTTGCATATGCCTGGTGAGTTGTTCTAACTCTCCTATCAAGCGCTGGTCAGGAGACGGCGCCTACTTCGCTCGTGGTCAAGCCGCACGCTAACGGTCGCCGAGGTCTACCGGTCCATCGCTGCCTCGGGCCGGGTCCTCAGATCCTTGCTGATTGGCGTTGCTCCCGCTTGTATTCCGAGCCGATACAATCGCCATCGAGAGATTGCGCTTTATTTGTAAAGGAAATGTCGTTTCCTATTGCATCGCGCCAATCTCGACGGTACGCTTTTCAACCTAACTAGGCCGGAGCTGTTGATAACGCCGAGCCGAGCTAGATCACAGTTGGCCTGTCCGCTGCTTTTGGACGTTGACTCTCGCAAAACAAGAAAGAGGATCGGCAGGCTCGCCTGGCATCGTCCGACATGCCCGTCATTCCTCCCGAGAGAGCATCAACTCGCTGTAGGCTGAATGTTTTTACATACCTTTCACCTATGGGGTGGCCTGATATTTATAGCATATGTTTTTCCCAATTTGATTTACTTAGCTGATTCTCTCTCATTGACGGAGGATTTGCCTTTATCGCTTATCAAATTAATAAGTATAATTGGGTGATGTTATCGAGAATTATCCTACTTCTCATTGGTGATTTGTTTGATTTACAAGATACGCTATCGAATTATCCTACTTTAATGATGATTTGGTTTGATTTCACAGGATATGGGCTTTTCGTGCTATCCCATATCGCCCGCCAACGACCGGGCTTCCGCTACCGATGCCATGGGCTCCGGCTTCAACGGTCTACCTTGCCAGCGAGCGGTCGCACATTTTTTAAACTCATCACTGTACATCTCTGTATTGCTGTTGTTCAAATGGTCGCTTAATTTGCCAAACATAAAAGTGCTTTTCTGATTAAAGTGATATAAATGAGCTTTAGGTTTTAGCGAGCATTTATCTAGGCAGTGAACCGTCACTTTGGAGAAAGCATCTAGGGACGATAACTTTTTTTCAAAAAAAGAAAAAGAAGGAAATCCAGGTTTTCTAAAGGCTGGAAGAAGAATACAAGAGGTAGAAGAGAGGAAATGGAAGATGGTGCAGTTCTGTGGCAGATTCCATGGATTAGAGAGGCACAAGAGGCTTCAAGGTGGTAGAGAATTTAGACAAAATAAAAACAACCCACATAAAGCACTAGGGAGTTGCCTGATCCAATATGTTCAAGCTAAACCAAGCTTGATCGCCTTGAATCTTCTCCATAACCAACCTTCAAAACCCATCTTGTAAGTCTGGCCTCCATCACTCACTGCTCTTATACTTTTGCATACATCTTGATTTCTCACTTGTCTATGGGAAGAATCAATTAGGATTGCCTATTATGATTCTTTGTATTGCGTTGTAAATTGGTTTCTATTCTTTTTTTTTACGACTACATGGGTGTTGGCTTTGATAAAATAGATTTTTTTTTTTTTCTGTCATTTCTAAATTCTCGTGTTACTTCTTTTCCCAGATGAACTAGATAATGAATTTATGGATCAAGTCATGTTTTATACCATCTGATATGTTGAGTTTATGATTTTCTTTTGGTCCTTGAGCTCTCATGACAAATTATGGCTGGTGGAATAATGTTACGATCAAAATTCATAGTGGGCATGATTTAGATTTGGAAGCATTGTACTCAGTTCATGATTTTTGCAGAGTTTTTTTTAAGGCTCATTTTGAGCGACATTTTGTGATTTAATCTGGCCTTTTAGTTACTTAGTTGTTGATGTATTGTTAGAAGTTCTCAATTTGTAAGTTCTCTACATTTCTAGGTGCAAAGAAATTTTATGAGTATGGTTTCTCCTTTACTGCACCGAGTACGCTGGTTTAGAGTTGACTTTCTAGTGTTATTAGAGGGTTTTGTGATGCCTATACATAACAATTCTATAAAAGTAATTCCGAATTTGGCATAGGGTAGACCCCCATTTGAGTGTCTTCTTCTTTTCTTTTTTTTTCATTTTTTGGCCTTAGAAAGTTTTCTTATTCGGAGCCAAGTTTAGGGTAGAGAGAGGTTACCCAAAATAGGTGAGAGGACTGAGGAGGTTATTCAAATTAGGAGAGAGGGAGAAAGAGAGAGATGAGAAGCCCTAAGCCAGATGAAAAATCTGCTGCGAAAACTCCATATCTAAGAACCATCAGATACCCGACACGCAACCTTTGAATAGTCGAGTCCGAGTCCGAATCGATTATCCTCGCGGCAGCGGATGCTGTGGATCGGACCCGGTGGTGATTGCTCAGTGTGCTGCCATCGATTTCAGCTTCGTGGAGCAGTTTCAGACGTAGCTGGCTCTAGCCAAATCGGCCTTGGATTACGGCCACGACTTGTTGAGGTGCTCTTGCTTCCCCACTGGGTTGTTGGATGCTATGGTGTTAATGGAGAAGGAGATAATTGTGGAATTGGAAAAGTGCAAACCATGACGCCATCCGAGGAGAGAAGTATAGCCGTGTGTATGGAAAGATGATGGAACTTGGAGGGTAATGCCGAGCAGACATGGGTATGGAAACTAGGATCTTGGATGGTTTCCTAACTGACAAGGAGGAGGTTTTCTAAACATATAAGAAATCATGGCTTTTCTTTCTAGGCTTTATCTTACTAAACATAAGGGATCATGGTTTTATGGTATACACTCACATTCAGGCACAATCACTTAAGCCCACCATCTCTCTCATTGTCACATACACTCATGGCACTACACATACTATCACACACATGATTTTCCCTTATTGCTAATTTGGCTTTTGCTAATTTTTTTATGCATGTATTTATTTTGCTAACTTTATGCTCTTTTAGGCATGTATATATTTAAATGATTTGGACGCTGCTAATTTAATGGGTGTGTTTATTTTGCTAGTTTGTTTGGGCATACATTTTTGCTAATTTTATGCTAATCTCATGTGTGTGTTATTTTGCAAATTTTATGATAATTTAAGGCTTATTTCATGGGTATGTTTACCCGCTAGCTTCACCCCACCAATTTATGAATATTGAAATCCTCCTAACAAATAGGCCCATTTTCCACTTCTTTTTCATTTTTTTTTTCAAATTCACACAACTAGGCCCCACCAATTTATGAATCTTGAAAGTCTCTTACCTTCTTAGTTTTATTCACTTCTCCAAAAGAATTTACCAATGTTTTAAAAATCGGACCGGTGACTAAATCGAAAAAATTACCGGTTCACGGTTCATTGGTCGGACCGATAGTCGAACCGCGGTTGAACCGGTGACGTAATAAATATATTATTTATATTTTAAAATATATAATTAATAATATTTAAGATATTATCATTAATTTTTATATAAATAAAGTATTTAAAATTTATTTGAAAAATATGTATAATGTTTAAATATGAAAACATATTAAAAATGGAATAAAACTTATTTATATAAATATATAATTTTGTTAATATCTAAAATAATCACAATGACAATGTGCCTGGGTAGAGCCTGCCTTTCAGAATCTCCCTTTCCATGCTCGAATCCATGTTCGTCAGATGCATCAATATTTTTAGTTACAAGCCTTCTAACTCTACAGTGTTTTCTAATTCTAAGAAACGACATCGCTTTCGATGAAAAGCATCAAACGATATCTTTAACTTAAAAAACAAAAAAATTATGGAACTAGTCTGCTCGACCACCTGGCTCGATCGCCTGCTTCTCCGATTCACCAATCGACCATCTGTCGACCGGGCCGCCACCTGCCACCACCGCTCGACCACCGGCTTGATCAAAACGGTTGCGATTGAACCTGACCGGCTGCAGGCCGATCGACAAGCCGACCTGGCCTGACCGGGCCGTGTTCTATCCGATTTTTAAAACATTGGAATTTACAGTTTATCTATTTGAAAAGAAAAACAAAAAGGAAACAAAATTGTGTTTCAACAAATGAAAAGTTATTATTAAGAAGGGTCCAAACTGCTCTGCTAGGGCAATCTTCAGGGGCAATCTCACAAGCGTCGCCGGGATGGCGAATCTCGCAGGTTGAGGACTCGCCATGGAAGACCTCTTCCGATCACCAAACCTTAGATTCGCTTCGCTTTAGCTCCCACTTTCTGTGATCGATCACTTTGGTGGTGGAATCAGAATGAACTCCGCCACTCCTACCTCGTCATTTTCTTTTTTTTCTCGAGAGACTCCAATTCCTGACCTTTGATCGACCGCGATACCACTCACATTTCATCTTCAACAAGATTCTGTATTTTACTATTGCTTAAAATGACTGTCGAATAGATGAATATTTGAAGAGGGGCTCTATTAGGGCAAAATGACTCCGAATGTATGAATATTCAAGAGGGCTCTCACAGGTAATCTTCAAGGGCAATCTTCCTCGCCTGTGCATGTTCCTATGAGACATGTTATTTCCCGGTGTCCAGATCTCAATCGTATTCTCTCTCGCTAGGGCATGAGAAATGCTTGACCTTCTTCTCCTCAGTAGGAGAGTTTCCTCTATTTTTGATTTCCTCACTGTGCGAGCTTTATGATGGATTCAATTTGGGTAAGCTTTCGACACGTGGAGTTATTTCTTTGGATTTCACCTTGTGTGAGCTTTATGATGGATCTCGCACTGGGTGCTTTCTCGACACATGGAGGATCGTGATGAGTTAAGCCTGGGGATGGTAGCGATGATACTGATTCTGCCCTAAACGATTATTGTTTGGTAGGGAAATTCCTTACTGATAAAACGCTGGACTTCACAGCCATGCGCAACCGATTGGTTAATCTATGGAGACCATGCAAGGGGATCTATGAAGAAGATATTCCATCAAACAGATACTTGTTTAAATTCTTTCATTTCGTGGACATGCGCCTCGAAGTTTTCGACGGAGGCCTCGACTGACACTTTCATCCGTTTTGCACCATTACAAACCTCGAGACATACCGGCTACAATTCCATTAAATCACTTTGCTATTTGGGTAAAAGTGCATGAGGTACCAGTGGGATATATGTCAGAAAGAATAGGCATGCTCGGGAATGCAATCGAGAATTCAGATCTATGATCATGTTAATAATGTTGGTTTCTCGGAAGTCCCATATGAGAATAAGTGCGTAGGTTAGACAGAGACTACCACCGCTACGCCGAAGAAAATAAGAAAAGCAAGATGCTGATTGGTAATCGCTCGCTTTCTCAATATGAACTGGCTAGAGTTTTTTGTTACCTCTACTGGCTTGATCGACATACGCATCTTGGCCCAAGACTCTTCAGAATCTCGGTGTTGAAGTTAAACCAGAATGGGGAGCATGGTTAAAGGCTCCTGTGAGAAGACATGCTCAAGTGGTAGATAAGTGGTTACGTGATGAGCAAGGTATGGCGTTGGGTAACACTGTAAGTATGTTTCAAGGTGCATCATCAAGTGTGAGTAATCAGGGCAGTTCAATAATACCATCAAGTAATTCACATCAGTTAACCTTGGAGAATATGGCGATATCAGTTCAGGAGGATAAGAAGCGTAGGAGGCAAGAAACAGGCACTACAAGAAAATCACATCAGAGACTAGAAAATTAGATAGAATTCGTCTCTAATTAGTAACAGAGACTAAATTCTCCGTCTCATTCTCGTCTGCCCCAAAAAATTAGGAGACCAAAATGTTCCGTCTCTAAGTTTTTAGAGACGAATTGAGTTTCCGTCTCTGTAGAAATAGGAGACGGAATGAGTCTGTCTCTATTTTTAGAGACCGAAATGTCCCTTCCGTTTCTAAAATAGACTCAATGAATTATTCTCATTTCTAAAAATTGTAGACGAAAATCACTGGTCATTAAAAATAGAGACGGAATGAATATTTCGTCTCTATTTTTGTTGAATTTTTTTAATATATTAAAATAAATAATATTAAATTTAAATTTCCTAATTTTATATAATGAATTGCCTCTAATTTATTGGAATTCTTTAATATATTAAAAATAAATAATATTAAATTTAAATTATCTTAATTTTATATAATGAAAAATTAAATAAACAATAAATAAATATGAAAATATTGTATTATATAATGTATTAATATATAAAAAGTGTAGTGAGATTACACAAAAAAAAAGAAGATAATAATTCTAAAAATAATAATCTGCGACGAGGAGAATGCGACGATCGCCAGACAAGGTTATGGTCACAGGTAATCTACTGGCTAATGAAGTCTCCACTTATCGATATCGGGTCCATTAGCACGCCGACTGCATCGCAGCTCAATGACCATTGGTAAGGTTTAAGCCTCCTAGCCGTAGCCGAGGAGTGAGGAGGACGCATGCGAATAACAAACATTCGCAGAGCCCAAACTAAAGACCCGGGCCCACGACTTATCCCTACCGTACCACAAATTTCATAATATACACGAGCATGATCAACATTATCGCTGCTCATCTATCGACTCAAGACTCTCTACTACTCGCCCCTGTAATAAAAAATTAACCGAATGTTATGTAAATTGTAAAAATGAAACTAAGAAGTTAAAAGAAATGAATAGTTTTGAAATTAGCGTGACATGAATTTGTCTAGCACGTTTCACGACGAATGTCACACCGCCATGATTCCGTATGAGTGTAAACAACTCATGAGGATAAGGTGACCGCCATAGAAGACTCCTAACAAGAATATGATATGTATTGTTATTTTAACGCCAACGCAATAGAAATATGAGTCCAACACTAACAGCTTGTCCATAATTTAAAAAAAATTTTTGGTAGAATTTCATATATTTAACAAACCTCCGTTCAAACATCAAGAAAATACATTTACATTTATATTATCACCCATAAAAATCCATATCAAACTCCTTTCACAATTTTATTGCCCATCCTCCTTCATTCAATCAAACGTTATGATTATTATCAAGAGTTAAACTATTCTCGTGAATAAATTGTCTTGAGGCAAAGAACAAGCTACAATATGGACTAAATAGTATCATTTAAGAAGATAGATATGTGAGAACTTACAAGTCTGTCAGCATGCTCTTGATGGGACAATGTTCCTCCAAAGTGTGTATGGAAACACTAACCCCTTCTGGTCCTCCTTCCTATTAATGGAATTCCGATCGGGCTTATGGTAACGCGCTTCGATGATGACTCAAAAGACGCGATCCAGCTTGCCCAAATGTCTTCACTTATATACCTGGTCGCTCACCTTTATGCGGCAAAATTATTAAGAAAACTTTGTAACGAACACGCTCGTTTCTCCCAAACGCCGTAGACGAGGTGATCGATGGAAGAATTCCAATAAAAAGATTTCTGAAGGATTTTAATGAACAAACGGATGAACATACATATATATTCCAATATTACTATATAATTTAGATTATAGTAATTAACATACAAAAAGTCAAAATATTTTAAATAAGTTATTTACTCCGAAACTTTCGAAAGTGTAATATCTTTGTTCCCCGGCAGATATTTTTCCACAAATATCCATTAAATTCTAATCTCTCCGAATGTACCGCCATCGCGGTGTGAGCACGCACTGCAGGGATAACCGATGAGAACGAAAATGTAATTGTGCAATGGATACACCCCATGACAGAGTATGTTAAAAAAAAATTTATAACTCATCGCTTTCCCAAGAATGACAATATATATCCGCCACAACGCCAACCGAACCGTGCAATGGACCTTCAACAGACGTATCACAAGGATGGCTTAGATTTTATTCTTCCGAACTAGGCGCTCAGACGCCATGGTACCGCAGGATGCGAGGGCATGGATAAATCGGGCGGATGAAGATGCCATGCCCATACTGGGAGGTGCCGGCGCAGAGATGATCCATCCTCGACTCCGTCCGCCTCCCGACATGCACGAGCCGCATCCACCCTGGGAGGCTGCATCGATCCCGTCCGCCTCCTATACGCACAGAGGATTCATTTCCTAATTAGAATCATAAATATTTGTAAAACGACGTAGTTCCCCACTGTCCTTTATCCCCCCCTCACAAATATTAAGAATTTTAACACTCGTAAAATATCAACCACCGTAATTCCACAACATGACCGCGACTTACACATATTTATCTCATTAAAAACAATATTACAAAAATTTTAATACTTTTAAAAAATAAATTTTTAATACACAACACACTTACCTCGATTTGAAGCGGCTGGTAAGCCACGATTATTCGGCACGTACAACAGGTCAAAGCCGATCCGGGGGCGGTTGTGGTAGGTACATGCAATGACAAATAAAAATAATTTATATATATTACTTCTTCTTAAGTATGACACAATCGACATACAAATTTGAACCTATAAACTATATTTATATCATAACAAAAATTAAAAAACCTTTTCTAACTTGGCATATCAATACATATAATAACAATTATAAACCTTACCCAAAATAGTATGTTTGTCATATTGATTTTTTTTTAAGTTAATATCACAATCAATACCATAATCATTGGATCACACATTAATCTTAAAGAAATTTCAATGTCGTAACCAATGATTACGGCATGATTGAAATATATGCTAACATCTAGACACATTAGTTTGAACATTATTTGATCAGGTAGCTAAGAAGAAAAGAAGTTGCACAGCTAACTAGCTCTAACATAGAATTTGTCAGGCTCATTTTTAAAGTGGCAGTACGATTCATGCAGTTTAAATATATGTTTAGATTCGCAAGATTTGCATTTAATTTGATTTTGATTTTTGTGCAATATTCATTGGTTAATGCCGCATCAATTTCCTCAGATGATTCTTTCCGAGTTAGCTAAAAGAAAAGGAAATCCGTAAACACTGATCACAGACCGCCAAGAAAGGTAATGGTCAACTCAATACAATGAAGATGCCTCATAAGTCATAATCAGCTTAAGTCTTATTTTGTGTTTTTATGTGTCTAAACTGGAATCTTTAAGATAATGTGTACATTGCATTTCGACTCGAGCATGGATGAGTTAGAGACAGGGGTATCAAGAAGTACCTCAAGGCAAGCATTCTAAGTTTTTCCCATGGAGATGCATTCTATGTATTATTTCCTGTCCTCATTTTAGAAAATGCAGAGCCAAAAAGACTATATCGACACTTGAAACCTAAGGAGACGAAGCTTTTCCGACCGCTTTATCAGAGTAATTTAAATCATACTCTTGATAAGATATACACGTGCTACTCCAGGAGAGCCAAAGATATACACAAAAAGTCACACTAAAGGGAAATAAGAGCATACAGTGTTTCTCACCTAATAAACTAGGCAAAGAAATATGGCAATTATGTAAACCTTACCAATAGAAAAATAAGAAAAATCAACTTGCTTATATTTCCAAATTTGTTTGTAATTGATGTATAAAGACAGAAAAATTGAAAGAAATTGAGGATAGAAGTAGAAAATGGACACTTAAGGATCATAGAATTTCTATAGCACTTAGTCAGACACCCGAAAATGGCAAGAAGAGGAGAGGCAAAACACTAAACATGATATTCAAACAAAATCCCAAAAAATCATACAAACAAATTCGAAAAAATCTCAAACCACCAAAATCCAGATATTTGACTAAAAACAGAGAAAGAGAGGCGATGCTTACCTCTGGTGGCGCTAGGTGATGGGGAGACGCGACGGCGATCGATGGTGAGTGGTGGCACTAGGCGGCAATCGACTACAAATGCAAGGGGGAGGAAGGGGAGCAAGGACGCTCAAGGCCTACAGGCAGGAGGAAGCTTCTGGACAAGGCCTACGGAGGAAAGGAGCACCCTGTCACGGCGAGGAAGAGAGGCAAACGCGACGAGGAAGAAAGGAAAAGGTGGGAAGGGCCGCAGGGAGGGCCCACAAGGCTGTGGCGGGGGAGGAACATCCCATCTGACCTACAGCTGGGGGAGAGTGGCTGACGCAGCCTCACGGCGAGGAGGGAAGGAGAAAGGGGAAAAAGATAAAGGAGAGAAGGAAAGAAGGAGGGGGGAGGGGAAAACATCCCGAAAAATAGAGACGAAAAGGAATTCCGTTTCAACAGAGACTCAGATTTGCTTCCCGTCTCTATTCTGGCCTCTATTTTCTGGCCTCAAAATTTGAAGAAACCTATCAAATACCTCTTTAGAGACGGAAATTAATATAATTTTTCCGTCTCTATTTAGAGACGTAACTATTTTCCTCATTTCCCAAAATTATTAGAGACTTAAAATATTCCGTCTCTATTCTCGTAGCTCCAGTTTCATAAAAATCGATAATGCCATGTTCGATCGCATGCATGTGATGTATATGATTCGTATGATTTGCGCTTTTGAATATATGTGATATTATGGTTTGTGCGAATCCACATAAGCATTAGTTTTGTTAAGGTATTAATTGATTGAATCCAAACCTAAAAGGATTTTGTTAATATGATTAAGAATCCGAATGGGATATTGCCATTGAAGTGTTTAATGAAGATGTTATATGATTCAAGCTTGTCTTAATCGCATTAATACATGGATCAATTCATATATCAATTATGATTTATCAATGATTGTTTATGGTGGTGCTAAATAAGCCCTATGTGTAATGAGATTACATAATATGCTATTTTAATGTGATTTGATGGCTTTCTATTATTCAAAAAAAAATTTAATGATGATCAATAAAATTTAATTTCAGACCTAAACTCTAATGTTTCGAAAAGGAACATAATGTACCGTGAATAAATTTCACGTAAATACTTTATGAATTTAATTGGTTTTAAAAACACGCGTATTATAATTTATTTCTTTTAATGCAAATTGTTTATGCTATATGATAATATGATATATTTTGCATGTTGTGTTGCTTCACATGGCAGCACAAGATGGCCTTTAACCAATGATCAAGTGTGTTATTATTGTTTTTACAAGGGTTGTAATTATTAAATATGTCAGATGTCATGCTTTTGTTTTGTTGTAATTTTATTTTACTATTAGTAGTATTTATTTAATTGTTGTAATAAAACAAGAGACTAGATTTGCTTCCCGTCTCTCTATTCTCGTCTCTATTTTCTACCTCAAAATTAAGGAACCTATCTCTTTAGGAGACGGAATTTTTTCCGTCTCTATTTAGAGATCTGAAAATGTTTTCCTATTCCTAAAATTATCAACGCCTTCATCCCCCATTTAAGATCTAAAGAGATTCGGTCTATTTCATCTCACCTGATGTTCCTCACAATACTTTTAGAGATCGAGTTCTAGAGACTTAAAATTTTCCGCCTCTATTTAGAGATTCGAACCTTTAGTCATTCTCATTTAGAGACGTAAAATTTCCGCCTCTAAATTTCCGTCTCATTCTTCAATTTTTCAGAGAGGTAAGGACGTTGGATTTAGATTTGATTGTGGCAGGGTCTTCGCTGGGCAAAGGGATGTTGCCATCAATAATCGTTGCTTCGCGGATTCTCGATACAACGCTTCACTAATCCAAATTTCATGAAGTCCCGATGGTCGTGACCGCCAAAGAACAATGAGGTGCATTAGTCAGAATTGCCTGGCTCGCAACTCACAATAATTCAAAATCTTCACGATCATCTTGCCTCAAATATTCTTCGCTTTATTTTCTTCCTTTCTTTTTCTCATAGAAACGTTAGTGAATGATGAGAAAAATTGAGCAATTGAGAATTCAATGGGTTTTGATGGAAAGCTCAGGGTCACGAGTCATGTGAGGAGGTGGTTTAGCTTACTTCCTAAGCAACCGATGGTTTGTACTCATCAGTTTCATAATAATTTACTGATGTCTCAAGGTATGTGCCAAACAAAGTTGTGTGGAGATTGACATGTTTCTATGGTTTTCCAATGTAATAAATAAGGACTCGTGGAATTTCCTTCAGATTTTACATGGTAACTTTCTTACCAAAGTGATTCGAGATTTTAATGACCTATTGTCTCCTGGTGATAAGATGGGTTCAACTGAGCATCCCAGCTGGCTTTTTTGGGGCTTTTCAAAGGCTTTAACTGATTGTGCACTTTCTGAATTAGAGCTTTTGGGTCATCAGTTCACGTGGGAGCGTGGTAGGGGAACTACCGCCGGGGTCTGTGAACTGGGCTGGATGGCCTTTGCACGGGGCTTCATGGTTCAATTTCCATCAGGCGCACTTACTAATTTACTTTTCGTCCTCATCCGATCACTCCCATTCTTTGTGAGCCGACATCACACACAAAGCCAGGTATACTCACGTGTTTCGTTTGAGAATTTGCAGGTTCGTGAACAAGACTTCAATGACAATATAAAGAGGGTGGTGGCAATTTGTCCAAGGATAAAGATCTCGATAGAGAGGCTATCTTTGTGTTCCGCCTCTATGGCTAAATGTGGGGTAGAGAATTCTGAAGCCGCTAGGAAAGCCGACAAAGTGTTGTTTTAAAACTATGAGATTATGTGGAAAGACAGATGATATCACAGGTGAGTTCTTCAAGTTAGAGCAGACCGATAGTCTGATCAAGAAGAAGTGTACTGAAACAACGCTTAAAGATTGTTAAAGGAAGGAGATAGCAATACTCGCTATTTCCATTCACACGCTTCTTCGAAGCAAAAGCACAATCAAATTCGTAAGTTGAATGATGCAGATGGTAATGAAGTTTCTGATAAAGAGGGTCTAAGTAACTTTGTGAAATATTATTTCAAGGCCTTTCATGTACTAGCAATGTATAACTTTCGTATGGTGAGCTTCCAATAGATCACATAATTTCGTGGAGGAGAATAGTGGTATGGTGGCTCGGTTTCTGTTAGAAGAATTTACTCTGAGTCAAGCACGCTAGACAGCCTGACAAAGCTCCAGACCGATGGCCTGAACCCCGGTTTTTATCAACATTTTTGGAACTTATTAGGCCTAGAGGTATTCTGCATCAAGCATAAAGTTGCTAGAAACTTATCTTTTCCTTCTAATCCGAATGATACTTGATATGTTTAATTCCTAAATGTACTGATCCCCAATCCATGAAAGACCTTAGACCTATTTCTTCTTTGCAATGTGATTTACAAAATTATCGCTGTCTTAGCTAATCAGATGAAAATGATATTATGTCTCAGATATTCTAGCACTCACCGCTTGTCTCGACGCTCTATTAACATAATGTTATGATTAAGCTTAGAGTTACTACATTATATGAATCATAAGCAAAGAGGCAATGTGGGGGAAGTAAAGATTGAACCGGATATTGCGAAGGCCTATGATGTATAGATTTGAAGTTTTTGTACCATATGCTATGGATTTTGGGGCTCAACATGTGTGGATTAAGTGGATTATGATGTGTGTAATCATCTGTTTCTGCTTATTCTAAGCTTATGAATGGTCTCTGAGGTGGGTCCTATCATTCCTAAATGAGGGCTTCTGCGCCAAGGTCATCACTTTCTCCATATCTTTTATTATTCGTGCGAGGGGTTGTCAACTTTGGGTTCACAAAGTAGTCTTCTCGTCGTTGATCAATGGCGCAGAAGGTATGCCTCGTGGTGCCCCGAGCATATCCCACTTATTCTTTGCTGATGATTCCTTCTTTAATTTTTAAGAGTACAAAGGAGGAAATCATATGATCTACTGATTCTCGAGCGTATGAGTGCTATTCGTGCCAAGCAATCAATCTCCTCGTAAATCGTATCATGTTTTCTTCTAACGTCCAACCGATAAGCAACTAGCAAGTTATCAACCCGTACTAGGAGTTACTAATGGTATTAACACCCGCGGTGTACTTGCTTTACTCTTGTTGATTAGTAGATCCAAACGTGCTACTTTAGCTACATCAAAGACACACCTGGAAGAGGGATTCAAGGGTGAGAAACAAGTTGCTTTCTCAAAGTGTAAAGGTGTGTTAATTAAATAGGTTCCTCGTGCTATCCCAACATATAGTATGAGTGTGTTTCTTTGCCTGTCTCTTGCCAGGATGAGATTCAAAAATGATGAATTCGGCTTTCAGGGGTTTGAGTTCGTGGAACGGGAAAGGATTACGGCAAGTCACAGACTAAATTTCGTGCCAAGGAATCGGGCTACATGGGTTTCTCTCTTCGTGAACAGATCGTATTCACTCTGCTTACACAAGCAGGAACTTCTTCATTCGGTAACCCCAACACTTTGGTAGCTCGTTGTTCACACAAATATTTTCCTCATGGCCATTCCTCGTCATCACCGGGAATAATCCGAAGCTTTGTTCACGGCGCTCGAGGCGAAAGAAGTTGTCAATAGGGGTATTCGATGGAGAGTGGGGGATGGTAAATCCATTTATGTATGGATGGATGCCTGGGTTCGTGATTTGCCTGGTTTTAGGTCGAACTAATCCGCCGCCTTGAAATTCAAAGGTTTCAGATTTGCTGTTGGGGATGCAGGAAGAGGATGGGATTCAAAACTAGTTCACTTATCTTTTGAGAATAATGATTCTTCGCTATTTGTTCAATTCCATTATCAAAATCTCATACCTTCGACTCGTTAATGTGGTGCATGTTCAATGGTTTATATACTGTGAAAATCATGCTATAGAATGCTTCGACTGCAAAATTTCATGAAACCGAATCTAGGTTATATGTCTCTAGTTAGTTAGCTGTGAAATTATTTCTTCCCTAAAATAATTTCCTTTTATGACGCTCAGAATAGCCGCATTCGCTTTCGCTAGGACTGGCCGGATAAAGGTATGAATTTGCCAACTGTTGTGTGTTGTGTGGGCAAAGGACCACATTATCGGGCATCTATTCTATGATCGCTTCGATTCGCCCTCATGTCGATCGTTGCTGCTGATAAATCATCATCACCATGAATCTGTTAATGTTAAGTCGATTGATGATCTGACCCGCAAGAATTTATAAATGACCTGATGAAGATAGCAACAACGGAGTTTCTGAGAACCCCGACACAGGCGCGGCGGAGGCCGTATCTCCGGTGATCACGCCGGCCCATCGCGAACCCACCAGTTCACATCTACGATCCCAACTGGTCACTGAGTCGCTGAGCAATCGACGCCTCGTCTCGGATCCATCTATAGGTCGGGCATGGTGACGCGGCGAATGACGGTCACGACGACGCAAAGACGTCATGATGCCATTATCCCGTAGTTGTTAAAGAAGTCGGGCGGCCAGACTCAGCGAGGCCCTTTCGGGCTTCTTTATCTTTGAAGTCAGTTGATGTGAGCTTGGAAACAGCATTCTTTATTATTGTTAACAGCTTGTTCTACACTCTTTAGACTGCCTACTACGGCTTTTAATTTCGAATTGTGTGTGTCTTATGTAATGGTAATTACTCTATCTCTATTGTAAAGAGGCAAGCAAACAAGTGTGCTCATGTTCTATCTAGACATGCTTGTTTCAACGCTAGTCTCTACGAGTCTTTTTGCCATCCCTTCGTCGGGAGGAGGTGATTGCCTGACATCTATTTAATGAAGGTTCTTCACGTTTATCAAAAAAAAAAAAAATGAAAAGTTTACCTCGACATCTAACCGAAAATGCAAAGAGCTCAACCAAAAAAAAATTCTTACGTTATTTTTTATTTTTTATTTTCTTTTAGATAATATTTCAACCTCCTCTATTTGATATTAAATTCTGGCTTCGTTTCACCAACTTTCAAGTGTTTTAATTATTATTATTATTCTCTCCGAACCTTTTTAAAAAAATAATTCTAACTTGTTTATCTTGCATTTTAATTAGAACTAATTTTCTACACCCTTTTTTGCCATTTTTTTTTTTGCTTTTACTTGTTTTCAAAACTTATTATTATTATTTTTATTATTTTAGTTATTTAAGAATTTTTCTTTTCTCTTTTTTTTTTAAATAATATGATCAGTTTTATGGTTCCAATAAAATGAAATTTTATAAAATTGATTCATGAATAAATAAACAGGCCTTGGTGGGAGGCCCAACATTCCATGAACACCTTTAACAAACAATTTGATACTTAATCTATAACATGTTATTGAACTAACATGATTTTAGCCTACAGCGCTCTCCGTTCATTGAAAAGGTACATAGTATTCCCCTTCGACTTCTTTTATCTATTTACTTATTTAATTATTTAATATATGCTTGATGCACTATTTTATCATCATTATTATATGTTCCCTGTGATTTATTACCGGGATACCCAAAGTCATATTTTCCTTACTTGTTTAAGAGAGAATTTAATTTTAGCGCTTAGAGGCCACGCTCCATCGTACCTTCCCGATAAGTAACCTAACTCTTGATTCAGACTCTAAGCCTTAGACCCGCTTTTTTTATTAGGAATCACATTTAGTATTTTTCTTTATGATTTTGTTTTCCTCTTTAAAATAAAACAAAAATAAGTTACGACTCCAAACCATTTTTTAAATGATTTTTCAAAAAATAAAAACGAGTTTCGCCTTTTAAGTGGGAAACGCATAATAGCAAAAAATACGGGGTCCACGGTCTTGTAATAGATAACTATTTATATGAATTATACATTATTGGAATCATTGTTATATGATGTGAATTGACATTTATGAGATTTTTGAGGCATTATCTATATAAATTCTAATGGAACTTATTATATGAGATTTCTTTAAAAAGTCTCAAATTATTAATATAGCAAACATTTTACAAATCCATGTTTTGTCTTATTATAGAAAGTTTTGGTATTTGTCATATTTATGAAGTCTCATTAAGTCTATGATTGATTGTGGTAATATTATGAGTTTTTTTCAATAAAATTGTATGTTTTAATTTTTATTTATTTATCATAGCATAATATATGTTTGATAATTATAGTATAATATAGGAGTATATGTCATTTATGAAATGTTAGTTATGAGAATACATGAGGTTTCGTTATCACTTTTAACAATGTAAAATATTGTTTATTACAATATTTTGAAATTCATATAATGTAAAGTTCGTTAGTCCTTAAAGTGGCCAAACTTGAATGTTTCGTGAGTTTCAAATTGAGGAATATGTAACATATTGTTTACTGCAATATTTTGAAATCCATATAATTAAAAGTTTATTAGTCACCAAAATGACTGAACTTAAATGTCCCATGAATTTTAATTGAGGAATATATAAAATATTGCTTACTGCAATATTTTAAAATTCATATAATGAAAAGTTTGTTCATCACCAAAGTAACCAAACTTGAATGTCCCGTGAATTTCAAATTGAGGAATATGTAAAATATTACTTACTTTAATATTTTGAAATTCATATAATGAAAAGTTCGTTAGTCACCAAAGTGGCCAAACTTGAATGTTCCATGAATTTCAAATTGAAGAATATATATTTATGATATTCGATTACTCATTCTTTCTGGATGCTTGCAACATAATTAAGTACTTTTTGAATGAGTTTATTAAAGTTCATCAGCTATAAGATATTTAAGAATTCACTCAAAAGGTAAATCCAACCATTTTATAATGAATATGATTGAAGACAAATCTTATAGTTTTCTTAAGCTATATTTGTACATCCAAAGATTATAAATGTAGTTTTAATATGACTATGAAGATTATCCATTAAAGAAATATGCACTAAAAAGCATCATAAAGTTATATACTGATATCTACTCAAAAGAGAATTGTGGTATATATGTATAATTTTAAAATTATTTGTTTGAATCATATTATGGCTTTACTTGCGCTTATTTAGTTTAATTATGAAAAACATAATATCTTATGTTACATTATTGTCCTCAAATTTCATAATTATTTGTTAAATATTAAGTTTGTTATTGTTCTCAAGTAAAATTATTTGGTTGAGAGCTAACCATTATCATTATGAAATTTGATGATATGTAAGAACTAAGTCTTTTATAAATGGTATAACTACAAGACTAAAGATCTTGAAAAATTATGAATAATTGAAGGATTGCACAAAGTACGTTTTGACAATACTCTAAGGTATTAATGGTTATTGACCAAAAAAATGAAAGAATGCATGTGAGTACGACTACTGAGTTAAGTCAACCATTTTGAAAATAATAATTTAAAACATCAGCCATGAGAGCTCAAGCCTCAAGCAGACCGACCCGACCGAGCATTTAATCTGACTTGAGGATCGCGCCCTTTTACTAATCCTAATACAATTCATTCTCATTAAAACACATTTCAAATACTCATTTGTATGATAATTATCCTTATGAAATATATACGTATATATCACGTTAACTTGAAGGGGACCCATCATTTTGTTCTCAATACACATTTTCATTCAATATGACATTATCTATTTACTCCATTTCTCACCTTATACATTACTACATTATGTCGTTATAAATATAAAAACATTTACAAATATTTGGTCGAAGTTCACTCACAACATAGACACAATGCAGTATCAAAAGCGATCATGGGGTTGATTAATACCCAAAAAGTGCTATTTACACCCTTATTAATACGTGTTTGAGCACTTTGTGTACTAATCACCTAATTAACCCAATTTGTGTTAAGGACCCAGTAAAACTACAATCAAATTCTTTGTGGCAAGTTTTGTTGTTTTGGTAGGCTTTTTATACCGTAGATAAGGATTTAGCTCAACCATAGAGGATCCAAGTTCAACCATAGTCGTAAATCAAACCAAAAATAAACTAAAGGTAGTGCGTAAGAAAGAAAAGGAGCCTGGTTATAAATTTTCGCAGTTGCAAACTGCCTTGCCCTACCCATTCTTCACCCTCACAACACTGCTCATAAAGGCTTTTTGATTTTGACTCCCTTTTGTCACCTTTTGGTTTTTCTTCCGCTTTTGTCCTCTTGTAATAGCTTTTGGTTTGTTTTTTTGGGTATTCATTAGGGGTTAATATAAAGCCCCTGCATCAGACACCGTAAAAGAGACCTTTTCATTAATAACTACGAGAAGCTTTCACTCTTCCCGCTTTTCTCCAATTTCTCTCTCATTTTCTCTCACTTTCTGGTAGTTAAACACCCTAGGAAAGCAGGTGTAGATGACAACTCTGAGGATGAGGTGGTTAGAAACCTCTCCTTGAAGGAGAAGGCTGCTGTAGTGTGGGATCTTAAAGGCAAATTCAGAGGTTCTCGCGGTTTTCACAGTACCACTGTAGTTTTGTGTTTCCTTTGAACTCTAGGTTTAGGTCCCTTAAATTCACCTTGAATTATCCATATTTGATAATCTTTTAGAATTCAGTAGATGCTTATTGCTAGATCCACTTAGATTCATTAGTTATCATCTATTAGTCATTGGAAGGTGAGTCAAGGAGACTTGTTTTCCACCGTCGAGACCATTGATGCTCAGTGATTTCCATTTTTTAAAGGATAAGCATAAGGGTTAGGCTTTAAGAAGCAATGAAGAACTGGGTTTGGGATGACTATAGGTCATCCTCCCCAATTGAGGAAAAGTGCCCGAGGACCCTCACTCACTACATTAGACCCCAAACTCAAAAGAGCTTGGATGCTTCACACCTCTATATTTTTTACTTGTTTTACTTTCAGTTTCCACCATCAAAACCCACTGTTTTTATGAAAACCCAAAATCCAAATTGAATTCACCATTTTGAACCTCACTGCAAATCATTTGTGCGAAGAAAACCCATCCTAGCTCACACCTTGAGGTCACTATATCAGAACCACTGGGATGTTAGAGGAGGAATTAGGTTTTATAAATTTTGTTTGATTCCCACCACTTACTTGTGCACAAATCAGGGTTTCATGTATGCATGGTCTAGCTTTACTTTACTTTATGCTTTTGACGATGCATTCCCGCTTCGTACCTGCCTTTGCTTTCAACATGTTCACCTCCTGGCACTGCCGATGATAAAACAACGCGCTGCTATTTTCTACTTAGTGGTTCTATACAGTTTTCTCTTCATTTCATTTTAACACAAATCATACGACTTTTCTGAAGTAATGCTTTTAAACCTTATTGAATTATCAATGCACTACAATAGGTATATATATTCATTTCATATACATTCATTTACAATTCATTGATCATTTCAAATATGCACTTTCATAAGCAATAACTCATTCAAAACTCAATCATGCATTTCAAAAATATTCTTATAATTTTGCCCTTAAACGAATTTAGCCAATGTTTTTGTTGCATAGGATAACGGAATCACCGATACTGCAGCCTCTGCCATTATGTTAATATAAAAATGTTTTATAACACAAAGACGATCCCTACTGGATCACGACTAGTTATTAAAATTTGCCTAGAACATCACATCACCCCATTGGCTGGGCAGATCAAGTGACACTATATTACGCTCGTCACAAAGATCGCTAGTTTGACCCTTATTGGTATACTAATCTATCCTTAACTCGAATATGACAGATAACATTACATTAAGGGCATTAAAAAGTGGGCCATAGAAATTTACAATATGGTATTACATTTATATCAAATAACACATTCAATACCATGCAATTTTTCATATAATTATTTCTCACAATCAATTTTCTCAAATCACTTAAAATAAATCAATATGCAGTTTTATTGAAAATCACTTCAATAATTGCACAAACAATTTTGATACTTGAAATAAGAAGAGAAGAATAGAGAACAAACCAAAAAGGTCGTCGCACTTCAATTCCTATCCTCGGGATATATACTTCAATTCGGGTTTTCCTCGTCGCTAACCCCTAATCCATCATAATTAGAGAACAATACCAATTGGCTTATTTAGGTTTCTAGTGTCAGTTGCTTTCACCAACACACCTTCACTTGTAAAATTTTTCTGTGTTCAATGAGTCATATTTTACCCAACTTCCTTCAAGTCCATTGTTCTTCATAAATCTATTTTATCTTAAATTGGAATCATCCACCTCGAGCAATGAAACTCCATATATGTCCTAAAACATCCGGACTATTCTATTTTCAACACAAAACCGGAATTTTCCCAAAAACAGGGCTCCTTTTAGACGCACTTGTTTACTGCCCAAAGCTGGATACACTTATTTTCATCAAAATTTGTTCTCTTATAAGTCTAGTTTATCCATAAGAGCTTGAATCATCACTGATAAGGCTGAAACTCAACCATATCTAAATATCAAACTGTTCCGAAACACCAAAACTATATTAAAACTGAACCATAATTGACCCAAAAATAGAATCTCACTTTGACGACTTCGTCTAACGGGTCCAATTGATACACTTATTTCATGGAAATTTGTTTCTAGAAGTCTAGTTTAACCGTACCAAATCAATCACTGGATAAAGGGAAACTCAACTTATGACATAAATACTAAAACTGCTCGAACACCAAAACACAGATAGAACCGAACCAAAATCGACCCCGAAAACAGTCTCACTTGACCTAATTTCTAGGTCTAATGGGGTCCAAATTTGGATACACTTATTTCACAGAGATTTGTTTTTCTATAAGTCTAGTTTAACCAGAAATTTGAATCATTCAATTTGAATGAGTGAAACTCAACTTATGGCCTAAATACTAAAACTGTTCCGAAACACAAAATTGTATCGTAACCGAACTGCACTGACCGTAAAATATACTACTTTACCTAATTTCAGTATCTAATGGGTCCAATTTGACATATACTTATTTCATGGAGATTTGGTCTCCTATAAGTCTAGTTTACCCAGAAATTTGAATCACTCAATTTGGATGAGTGATGGCTAAGTTATAACAAAAACAAAAACATGGGTTTTGGAAAATTTTGACAGCATCTCCCCTAAAAACCCAACATTTTCTTTATACAAAAATTACTCAACACCAATCCAAACAACCATATAACAACCATAACTGCAACAACACTACTTGAGCACAACTTAGGTTCTTTTCTAAACCAAACACAACATTAAGGAAAGCAAGGTCTCTACCTTAAATCTCTTTTTTCTCTTCTTTTCTTTCTTCTTCCTTCTTCTGATCACTTAAACTCTTGATTTGATGAGCAAAATCACCCACTCATCTCCTTCTCTCAACTCGATTTGCCCTACCTTTCCAAACGTAAATGCGTAATGATAGACTCTCTCATTCTAAAGACTAATTTGGTCTTAACACTCTAAACCTTCATAAGGCTATGCAAAGCTTACACATTAATTCCTATTTTCCCCATTTTTTGCATTTTAGGGTTTCATTTCCACTTCATTTCATCAAATTTTCATTTTGGCATATACACTTCTTCATTTATGACCCTTGAGTCCTTATTTTGACATTTTTACCAAATTAACCTTATCCCTTGTATAATTTCCGGGTTTTATCATTTTTTCGTTTTTAGCAATTTAAACGCTGAAAAAATATAATTTATTTTATTTTATACCCTAAACATGTTATAAAACTGTTATGGTATTTTCAAGGCGTTACATTATTAGTTCTCTTGTATGATCTTAATCATATTTACTAGGTTTTCTTTTCAAATGACTACTTTTGATAGAATGACTTTGTTTTTAATATGATTTGAAGTATTTACGTTTGAAACACCTTTATGATATAATGTTTGATTTAAAGTTGAAAATTTATATGATTTCTGTTTTACTCATGTATAACCAAAAATTGTACTTTGTAGATCACATTGTTACAATTCATATAGTGATATTTAGAAGCAACATAAAGTCAATCAATTGTGTTTTAAGATGGTAAATGTTACACAATTGTCACTAAACTCTTTGTAAACTTGATACTTATGTTATATCAAGTATAATTGTAATGTATTTTAATGTTACTTAGTTGGGTGCATGCTAGTATCTCTTACTAGAGGATATAGATTTATAACCAAAACTGAAGCATTATGAGTGCTAGTTAAAACTACTAATATGTAGTCCATCAAAAATATTTATATTAGCGGGGGTGGTAAGTACCATAAAATATGGTGAATTGAGAAATTATGATAAAGTTGTTTATCCCTTTATAACTCTTAAAGATGTTGGATTGCTAGTGATGAAGGCGTTAAAATTAGAAAGTAACTATTGGAAGAATGAATCACTTTTAAATGAAGTGAATGCTATAACCACATAAAGATCTTTTATGTTAGAGTTTAGTATGAAATGTCCAACTTCTAGTTTTATTCAATATTTTAAGTTTGTTGCTTAATTGATGTAAAATATGAGCCAAGTGGGAGAATATTGAACTTTTTTGTTAAGTGACTCATGTTTTTATGATTGAGTAATGTTATATGATTAAGTTTAGAAACAAACTTTTATAACTACCAAACAAAATTACTACTGAAAGTCAATTGAAATTGACAACATATTATGTCTTCACAGTCCAAGCATGTTATGTCAATCAGATGGATCAAGAAACCATCAACATGAGGGATATGACCCAGATTGAGGAAAAAATTTTTATTATGTCATGATAAATATTATTTCAACTTACTATATACTGTTATGGAGATAAGATCTCAAATGTAAGGATGTATGATATGATAAGATACTATAGATAGATGCTCACATAAAGTAATATGAACGCTAAATTGTCTCATAAAGTATAGATTTAAAGAATTTTGAGATAGACAATACTATGTGATGAGATATCCTATATGAAATCAGACATGTGTGACACCAAACTGGGTCTTTCGCTGACAACCCGTCAACCCGCGAATATTTATGCACCGCTGGAAACTGACACCACTCACGAAATCGGTAGAGTCCCTTGTACCTGAGTCACCAAAATACAACCTGTCTCAAATAGTTCACAACGACCACACCGAGTCCACATGCGAGTAAAATGGCCACTTGGGCCCATGCATCAATACTCACAAAATATATATCAACTATATTACATGATTCAAGAGTTAATAAATCACTCTTAATTCAAACATATATTAAGATTTACAATTTTAATACATGTTATACAAAATTCTCTACCAAAGTCACAACCCGGCTTTCTTCTAAACGCAGCCTCTAGTGAGCATCGTCCTCCTGTACACTCCCTGCAATTCGAACAATGATCCCCGACGTGGTGAGCAAAGCCTAGTAGTACACTTCACGTGGGTTACTCTCCCCACCTAAGTGCATGTCATGGCAAACAATCACACTTACAATCCTACTTGAATGTCTACATGCCCAAACCCATGTCTCGAAATCCTAACCGACCTCACACATGCCTAAGCCAAAGTAGGAAATCACGCTTTTCAAAACAAGCTTTTGTTCTCGAAAACTTACTACCGAGATCTCTATGAACATATCGACTACCTCCTCCTGAGGAAAATCGCTGATAACCAAACGCTCCATAGCCCTCCGACGTGAATTGTTGAAAATCTCCCACGATTCTCCCAAAAATCTTCCGTCGAAATTCCTTTTATTTTCTTCATGTCATGCACTCACCCTAATATTCTGTGGTGCCCCCAAAGGCATTCGGGAATGCATTATGCCAATTCCAACAACTCATGCTAATATATAAAACATGTATATATTAACATAATTAGTTCACACACCATACATTAAATTCACATCAATAACACCAAAATTAGCTCACATGGGCTAATTAACAAATACAAAGAATTCATTTCAATCACCAACATCATAAAAATTCACACCAAAATCACTGAACAAAGGAAACCCTGCTGGCAATCGCTCAAGGCCACAATTCTAGAGATTTTCCACTCTAAGGCTCAAAATGTTTTGAGACCCACCTCTACACTAAATCAAGCCTCGTAATATCCCTAACCATTCACATGGCTCTGGGCTAAAGAATAACACAAGTAGGAAAGATCCTCACTCTCGAGTCAGTTTCACCTCCAAATCTGGCAACCACGCGCAGCCCGCCGCAGATCGACTTCTCTTGCTGGCTCCATTGAGAACCGATCATCCGAATGCACGAAAATCTAGAGAGAATGTAGAGCTTTCTCTCTCTAAAACTCAAACCACAGCCACCCACCGTTTAGCTGGAAGAAGATCACTATTCTTCTTTTTGTTTTATTCTCATTAAACATTTCAAAATTCTCTAATAACAGGTCCTTGGCTCGATCGACACTTCTTGGCACAATCTAAGCCATTCATCTCATATTCTCACTAATCATGCAATATGTGTTACATGAGTACATGTAGTAGGTGACTTTTTTCACATCACATGTCTTTCATGAGCCGTTTTTCGGCACTCGACATCTAGTGCCTCGAAAAACGTGAAATTCGACTGTCTCGGAATACGACGAAATTCGATATGGTAGCTAGATTTTGTGAGACAATTCCAACGGTGAAGTCCGTTTCGTCATCCGAGATCTAGAAAAATTTCGGATTTTGACCGAAATTACCATTTTTCCATTTTTCCAGAAAATTGGAATTTTCTCGGGTCTTACAGCATGTATGTTATATTGTCTCATAAAACACATTATATTTAAAGATTTTGGGATATCAAATGGATTGAAATTATCATGATAGAGGAACCTTAATGATTCATGCTTTATATTTGTTCTCATATTCAATTATGTTGAATAATAGTTGAAAATTTACCTTTGTCATTTATTCTTATTAATTGATGAATATAAAAAGGAATAATGTAAATGTATGACAATTAACTATCAAAATATGTATTGTGACATAATGTGTCACAAATTATGGATTATGGTTGTGGAATATTATTTTAAGACTTGGATTTGTCAACCTTATGACCAAGTTGTTAAAAATAATAGATTTCGCTATTACTTCTCTTTCAACAACAAATATCCTATGATTATTGAGGACATGAGGTTATTGCTTTGTTGTTGTATATAAGATAATTCAGAAACAAGAGTGTTAAATTTATTAATTACAAATACAACTTATTTTTGGAGACTTAATGATGAAATGAGTGTCACTAAGATGTTGAATGCCATGTGAAAGTTACTAGTCTTAGGCACATTATGGTATTAGTCTCATGATGATTGTTTATTTGACACTCTGAGCTCATTTACTTACTGTTTCTGATATGAATTTTAATAATCATGTTTTGTATGATTTGTATATATACATGAATGCGTTATGTGAATTAAACAGGATTTTATCTGTAACAAAGACATTATTGTTGGACCGTTATCGATTGCCTTATTACAGGTCATATTAAGTGCAAGAATAGTATTGTGATACATGGAATGGACTATGTCGATAAATTGGAATATGACCGTCATGATTCTTATTATTTTCTTTGCTTAATAATGATTTTACAATGTTACCAACATAAGAATAAATTTATCTTATATATGAACATTGTGTCTTATTATTAAACCGTAGTGGTAAATAATGTTATATGGGTCAAGTGGGAGAATGTTATACTTTTGTGGACCTCGCATTTTTTGCTATTATGTGTTTCCCACTTAAAATGAGAGACTCGTTTCTATTTTTGAAAAAAAAAACCATTTTGAAAACAAGCCAGCCGCCACTATTTGCTTATTGTAAAGTGGAAAACAAAATAAGAAAGAAAAACCCTAAATGCGACTTAATAAAGAAAAGGCGCCCGGGGAAAACCAAGCCTAGATCCAAGGGTCAGGTTTGACAGATCCCCTTCCTAGTGACAGAAATCCGCGAGACCCACGCAACCTCCCACCAAGCTCGCCTCGACCGACGTTACCATGAAGCTGTCGCAAAACCTCGAAACGTTATTCGAAAACACGTTATACAATTTTTCACTTTTCTATCAAAATCACACCTTAAATTTAACGAAAATCCCAAGCAGTGATAACGATCGCACCAAGGGTCAAGCCTAAAATACAAAAATCACTGTGATATAAAAATACACTCCCAATATTTCCAAAACTAACTATTAGACAATAAAGGACCTCTGGTCCTCATCAAAATATAAGATAAGAATCAATCAAATATAAGTTTATCGCAACCTGTTTTTCTCAAAACCATGCATGCATATTTTACAAAAGATATTTACATATACAAAATGTCACCTTTTAAGTTTTACTAGTTTTAATTTACACCTTATCTTATATAATCACAAGACGCTTAGGACTAAGGATCCCGAAAGGTCTTTCTACTTCAAAGACTGCACCGAAAAATTATTTTAAAAATTAAAACTCGTGGAGCCAAACGGCCTGAGTACTATAGTTCTAAATGCCGCCTGGCCAAGCCAGAATCCCAATATGAAAATCGTACAAAATGGTCAGAAATCAGCGATGGTAAAACCAGCTTTTTGCTATGAAAACCATTTCAAACTACTGGCCAAGAAACCGCTTTCATCACGAAACCGCTCGAAACTACCTCATGAGCTAAATATGTTCAAAACTATTTCACAAAACTGCTTTCGCTGGTGGTTAATATCCGAAGCATAACAGAATCAAGTACCAACCACCGCGGGCCCATCAAATACCCTAAGTGATGCTCTAACCCTGAACCTCGACATCGTAGGAACCCGAACACTACCCGGCTGATGGTCCGGAATACCTAAGGACGAGTAGCATAATGGAACCTCTGAACCAAATGCTTGGTGAGGGGAACCCTAACTACACCTCATCACTATGTACTGTCACGCTAACTATATACTTTCTAATGTGCAGAGGGCGATTCACTATATAAATATATACTAGATCTAATCCCCAATTGCCGACCAGGCAATATAGTTAGTCATAATATCCTACAACATCGCTTATGCACAACCAAATATATCCGACCTAAACCGAGCCGCGGTCATCTGCGGTTTCGCTAAAACCGCGCCAAACTGCTTCTAAATACCGAAATCAAACTTCTTTCTCGGGCCGAGTATAACAATTGGAGGTTAAAAAATGTTTATAAATCTATATTTTCAAAGCATTTTACAAAATTGTAATTTAAACACTTTCGCTTTTGTGAAAATGATTTTGAGTACTCACCTTTTCTCCACTAATTTCCTTCAAATCTTGTCACACTCTAGACTTGCCTGATGCTCAATCACACACACCATTCAAATTACGAAATGCTCTCGCTTTAATGCTTTTCTTTAACCATAAACATACATGTAGCTTTCAAAATGACTATATCAAACTAATCCCGACATTCTAACAAAACTTACGTGCTAGTCTCATTCGGAGAAGATCGGGAGCAATATGATGTGAAATTGACCAAAATGTCCATACACATTAAACGCCCTATAAAAACTATCCGTTTTAGTCAACTTTGACCGGCGGACTTTCCATATAATCTAAAAGGTTCAAACATTTCGGGAATTCCGTCTCGACCGTCCACGACTATACTCCGTAAATTTCAACCCGAATCGTCTGAAACAATTCCAAAATTCAGCCCCGACCGGTCCGAACACACCCCAATATTCCTATAAATTTCTAAACTCAGTCTAAAATTTTGAATCAAGATTACGACCTTTACTTGCTTCCTTTCTAAGAAAATTTCAAACCATTACATAACCTTTATACAAATAACACAAGAGTAAATTTTCTACCTTTTAAAGTTTGACAAAATGCTAAGATATTGGTACCTATGCGTAGCTCTCTTCGCGTAGTCCAACTTTGCCTTCAGCTCTGACTAAAGTTTACGGTCCGATTTTCGTGAATCTGAAGGGGAAGCAAAGAGAATAAAAAAAAATTAAAAATCGCCTCTCTCCCGTGGATCTCTCCCGAACGTCCTACGCCTGATTTATCCTTTTGATTTTCGTTTTTTTTATTCTTTTCTTTAATTATTATTCTTATTATTTGGATAAACTATTTCTATTGCTTCATTCGATCCATTTCTATCCCAAAAATTTTATTTCTTTCATCAATTTATTTTAATCAACTTTAACTCAAATATTTTTCTCGACTTCGAGATTTTCAGAAAATCTCGCCCCTCAAGCCTCCCTCAAGCCCCGACGATTTATCACCCCATACCAGAATATATTCTCGACCGTCTCAATTCGACGAAATTTTTCCCTGAAGTCACTTGATTTCAAGACGAATTTAATCCACACCGCTTGGCCATCCGAGATTTAGAGAATTTTTTAGGCTTCCGAACCATTCGGCAATTTATTATTATTATTATCCTTTTAAATTTTCATAAAATTCCATAATTGGAATTCCACCCCAAAAACTTTCTCTTACTGCAAAAGTGCCACAATTCTTTAAACAACTTTCAAAAATTTATTATGGCACTAAAATAATTATAGTTCTGTGCACATACTGCATACATACCGCTACACCTTCGGGACTCCGGAAAAATCCTCCTCCTAAGAACATTTCGTCCCTAATGAACAAAACTAATATAAAGAGGATACCTTAACTAAACAACTGAGGATATCGATCAAGGCATTCGAGCCTCGACCCCACGTAGCCTCCTTAATCCCATGATTCCCCCCATAAAACTTTGACTAACTAATGACCTTATCCGCAAAATTTGCTCGCGATCTACTATCCGTATTGGTCGCTTCTTTATAGTCAAATTATCCTTAGCCTACTGGCCGATCTCTCTCGCATACGGAGGGATTCGAATGACTTATGAGCATGGATACATGAAATATTATGAACCTTAGACAACTCGAGGAAGGTCTAATCTATATGCACGGGGTCCGCCTCCCCAAGTAAATAATCTCATGGCCCTATGGATCCGGGCCTCACCCGCTGCCTTCCAAATCTGGGCGGACACCTTTCCAAGGGAAAACTGAGGAAGACCCTATCACCTACCTTAAATCATCTCACGCGCTGGTCCGCATAACTTTTCCGTCTGCCTCTGGCCATCTCTGAAGTCCTGCCTCTGACAATCCGATCTTATCTAAGGTAACTGCATCTAACTCCGTCCATCAGCTTTCCTACTTCATCCCCAAAGATAATGAGTAATGACACTTCTGGCCATACAATGCTTCAAACGGAGCCATGCCTATACCGGATTGATAACCTATCAGCGAACTCCATCAGAGATAAATGCATATCCCAGCTTCCCTTAAACTCTATTACGCATGCTCTAAGCATATCCTCTAGTGTCTGAATAGTTCTCTCTGACTGACCATCAGTCTGAGGATGGAAAGCTGTGCTAAAGTGCAATCGAGTCCCCACGATCCTCAGAACCTGGACCAAAACTGGATGTGAACTGGGGTCTCAATCCAGATCAACACAGTAACATGTAATCTAACTATCCTCCACATATACCTGGGCCAACTCATTCAATGGGTCATCATTAACCCGAGAAAATGCGCGATTTCGTTAGTCTATCCACTATCACCATACGGCATCGTGTCGTTCTCCTCGCAGTTCTCGTCCCGCAACAAAATCCATAAGAATCTTATCCCACCTCCCATACAGAATCTATAAATGATCTTCATGCTTCGTAGTTCACTTTTACCCGCCGACGTTAGCATCCGGATACCTAAATCTCGCAATTTCCTTTCAGTTCCCCCTTCCACCAATAATGCTCCTCGCAGTATGACATATCTGCGCTACTGTGGTGATATATACAAGAGTTTGAGCTTCCTTCCATGATTTCTTTAACACTATGTTAGTACACACATTCCTCGACTTCTAACTTGACGCCACGGTCAGTTCTCTCGATCCGAACTCGTTTCACCACCTCAATCTCGCCCTCAACTTAATCATCTCCGAACCCGCTTCCGACCTTCCTCGATCCGATCCACTAGAAGAGGACGAACATAAAAATGATGCTAACAAAGGTCCCCAGACGCCACCCGCAACTGAACTCCCAAAGATCTCAAACTTCATCACCAATGGGAGATATATTCTGCTCGTAGATGAAGTACAGGAACCTCCCGCCTGACTAAAGCATCGCCACTTATACCGCCTTCCCTGACGGTAATTTCTATCGCAATCATAATCCTTAATCAACTCCAAACTAACGGCCGTCTTTGCTAAGCTCTTCGAGTGAAGACATACCGCAGCTCTTATGATCGGTGAATATCTGACAGGGAACACCGTATAGATAATGTCTCCAAATCTTAGGAGCGAAACCACCGCCAGTTCTAAATCACGGGTCTGGGTAGTTCCGCTTCGTGTTTGAATTGACTTAGCCATAAGCTATCACTCTACCATCCCGCATCAAAACACACCCTAACCCTTGTCTGAGGGGCATCACTATATACCACATAACCTGGCCCTCGCCTGGGAGGCGCACACCGAGTTGCCAATCTGCCTCGGCCTGTCGGCGTCAGATTCTACCACTCGCCATCCTTCAATAGATTGTCAACGGTGTTGCTATCTTCTAGAAAATCCCTCAACAAATTTGACACCGCCAATCCAAGGAAACTACTTTAATTTTTAAACATTTGTGGGCTAAGCTCAGCTTCATTATAGCTTCACCTTTCTGAGGATCCACACTAATACCTTCCTCTAAAATGACACAGATCACCAAGAAAGCTAATGTCCAACCAAAATTACACTACTAAACTTAATATAATCGGGTAGTTTCTAAGAATCGCACATCATTCCAAAGATGCTCGCATGTTCGAACCCGCCCGAAAGACATCAGAATGTCATCAATGAATACGTACTACAAATCCATTCAAATACTTGATCAATATCCTGCTCATCAAATCCATGAACGCAGCTCTCGCATTAGTCAATCCGAATGGCATCACTAGGAACTCGTGAGTGACCGTGATTCGTCCCGGAAGGCGCCTTAGAAACATCATTCTCCCGACTCAACTGATGGTAGCCCGACCTTAGGTCAATCTGTAACATACCCGAGATCCATGCAATTGGTCAACAGCTCATCTTATACGAGGAAGCTTCTGACATCAAGCCATGACAGTCGCCGATTCGCTGTCTATAGTCTATACACAACTAAAGCTTCCATCTTTCTTCTTTACGAGAACCGAGCTCTACCTGAGTACTAGGCCTGATGAAGCTCACCCTCCAATTGTGCCTCAATCTTTCAACTCGCCGCGCCATTCGACGGAGGAACGATATTCCGCCTCACCCCCGAACCAGTTCAATAACGAACTCAATTTCTATCCAAAACTCAATATCCGAAAGACATCTAGGAACTCTCTTTGACTATGGGGATGTCTTCCAGCCGTATCCCCTCGTCTCCCATCCACTACAAATGCCAAATAACCCCGCAACCTTTCCGAAGCACTCGGCTTTTGGCCATGGCATTAATGAGACTAGGCGATCTCTCTCCGATTCCCGAAATATCACACCGGTTCCTCCGGTCGAACCAATCTTACTTTTTCTTAGCAATCTAAGGTGGCTCTATGCTTAGATAACCACCCATACCAATAAATCATGGATACCTAACACTATCAAGTCCGGAAAATCCTTATTCGATCATCAATCATACCGAACTATCCTTTCTATATCATAGTATCCCCATCGGGTACGGAAACCACCATACGACCATCTATGTCGGGACTTATCCGGTGCCTTCTTAGTGAACGGTACCGAAATAAATGAATGAGTGGCTCCCGGTCCACCAATGCATATGTATCATGATCATAAACGAAATCATACCAGCACCGCCCCGGGTGATGACCGCTTCCCGCCAGACCAGAATACCGAGCCCGATATGAGTACCACTAACTCGCTAATCGCACCGCCATCAGACCTACCGCTGACCCTACCGTGTCAGACCGCCACTACCGAATCCACCCCTACCACCGACCGGGACCGGGCCGGTGCCTCGTGATGCTACCGCACTACCTCAGAGGTCTCGCAGCGCCTGAACCGACGCTTCCAAAGTGACTCGCCCGCAATGGAAACATCCCGTCATGTTCATCCCCGCGACTCTCCGAGATGCCTCCGACATGTAAATAATGGAAAAGATGATCCAAAGATCTACCACTCTCGGTTGTCGGTGACCGACGGACCTGCCAGATGTCGCCCTTCGTCTGAGCCTCTACCGCCGCCCACTTCTTTCTACACCGACTAGTGCCATCGACTAGTGCTGGGGAGCACCTCTCTTACTATCCGTTCCCGAAGAAACCAAAACCGCCCTTTCACCCTTTAGTGCATCCTCAAACTTTTCTAGCAACATTGTCGCTATTTCTTTTTGCCGTATCCCAGTAAACACGGAACCCGTATCTCTACCGTGCCAATGGAAGAACCTCGTGGTTCACGCCACCTTTTTCTCTCGCCACTCGCGTGAAAGACCTCATGTCTACATCACCATATAATAGCCAGAACACTAACCCATTCCAACCATAAGTACCCCGCCTCCGGGTCGCCTGCATCATCATAAGTTTTAGCCCACCTGTGAGCACGCTCTATCATGCCCCTCTCGCTTCTTTTGGAGGTCTGCCTCGACTGCAACTACCAGAACACTTGTATAACTCGATCCATCGTCAATGTACGCCACCGGGTCTCGCGCCCCTCGGCGGTTCTCGGGCCGGGGTCGATTCATTGAAGCATTTTGCATCTAGGTACCGATATCTCTCTCGTGGTGCTCCAAGGCGAAGTCCTGATCGATTCTACTACCTCGCCCGCACATACGCTTGAATTTCAAAGTTAAAAAGATCCGCGGGACACTTTTCAATATTCGATGCATGCAAGGGATTAGCAAACAATGAAGGTAATAGGAAAATCATTGTTATAAAAACTTTATAGGAAATATCAGGGAAAACGCGGCGCAAACAGCGAACTATCTCCCTTAAAATCGCCCGGGATACTGCTGACAGATCCTTCCGAGCGACAGAATCGGGGCTGGTGACCCATTAAGACCTCCTGTACCTAAGCTCGCCGACCGACAAGTTAACATAGTTGCCAAAACCGCTGAAACCTGTATTTGGAAAACATGGGTTATAAAATTTTTCACTTTTCATCAAAATCACACCTTTAAATTTAACTAAAATCCGCAAGATAACGACGCACGACGGTCGTAAGCCCAAAATACAAAAATCACCCAGAGTATAAAAATACACTCCCAATATTTTCCAAAATCCAACTATTAATAATAAAGGACCTCCGGGTCCTCATCAAATATAAGATAAGAATCAATCCAATATAAGTTTATCGTGAACCTCGTTTTCTCAAAACCATGCATGCATATTTTTTACAAAAGATATTTACATACAAATGTCACATTTTAAGCTATTAGTTTTAATTTACACCTATCTTATATATAATCACAAAGACAAATAAGTAGGACTAAGGATCCTTGAAAGGTCTTTCGCTTCAAGACGACTAAAATTATTTTAAAAACAGAAAACTGCGGAGCCAAACGGCTCTGAGCACAGCAAGTTCTAATGTCTGTCTCGCTATTTGTACCTCCCAATATGAAAATCAGACAAAATGTTGTAAATCTTATGAGAAAAACTGAGTTTTAAGTACGAAAACCATTTCAAAACTATTTACCGTTGAAACCGTCGCGAAAATCGCTCGAAACTACCACAATATGTTCAAAACTATTTCACAATAAAATCGTCGGGCAGGCACATTCGAGCGTTATGCATCAGAAATCAAGTACCAACCATCGCGGGCCCATTTCAAATACCCTAGAAGTGATGCCTTGAACCTCTAACCCGGTGCATCGGTAGTGAACCTCGGAACACTACCCGGCTTAAGATGGTCCTAAGTGAACACGGATCTATATAGCATAATGGAACTCTAACAAATACCAGGAGGGAACTGAACTAACACCATCGCTATGTACTAAGTCGCTAACTATATACCGAACAAAGAGGCTACCACTATATAAATATATACTAGATCTAACCCCACTGCCGACCAGCAATGAGTAGTTAGTCATAATATCCCACAACATTGCCATGCACAATCCGAAATACATTCGACCGAACCGAGTCAGGCTTATCTAGGGGTCAAGCAACCAGCAACCGGCTTTTAAATAACAAATCAAACTTTTCGGTTGAGTATAACAATTGAGAGGTAAAAAAATGCTTTATAATCTATATTTTCAAAGTACTTACAAAATTGTAATTTCAAACACTTTCGCTTTAGAAAAATGATTTGAGTACTGTCCTTTTTCTCCACTAATTTCTTTTCAAATCTTGTTAAGCACTCTAGATTCTCGCTTGATGCTCAAATCGACTACAAATAATTCATTCAAATTACTTAAAATGCCTTCAATTTAATCGCTTTAACCATAAACATACACAAAGGCTTAAAATGACTATATCAAACGAACTTCGATTTTAACAAACTCATTTATTAGTCCCATTTGATGGCGGACATCGACAATACATGAAATTGACCAAAATGTCCACACATTAAATGCCCTATAAAAACTATCTATTTAATAACTTTTGACTAAGGGACTTTCCATGTTAGTTCAAAAATAATCTAAACATTTCAAAATTATGTCCGACTTGGTCTGACTATACTCTGGTTTCAACCCGAACTCATTTGAAGGCTCTGGGGTTCAGCCCCGATCATTCAACACAATCCCAAATATTCCAATTTCTAAACTCAATAAAAATTTTAGAATCTAAGTACGCACCTTTTACGGTCTTAAGAAAATTTCGTCATTACATAACATTTGTATTGAAATAACACAAGAAAATTTTCACCTTTAAAGCTCTGGACAAAAGCTAAGATATCGTACCTACATGAAGCCTTTCGTAGTTCAACTTTGCCTTCAGCTCTGACTAAAGTTTATGGTCCGATTTTCGTGAATCTGAAGGAGAAGCAAAGAGAATAAAAAAATTAAAATCGCTACTCTCCAAAGGATTCTCTCCTAACGTCCTACGCCTTTATGATTTTTATCCTTGATTTTCGTTTTTTTTTTATTCTTTCTTAATTTATTATTCTTATTATTTGGGTAAACTATTTCTATTGCTTCATTCTGTCCATTTCTATCCCAAAAATTTTATTTCTTTTTAGTTCACTATTTTAATGAACTTAACTCAAGGCATTTTCTAACTTCTGAGATTTTTGTAAAAATCTCGTCCCTGAAGTCCCTGACGATTTATCACCCCATAAATTTAATATACCTTGACTGTCTCAGACTTGACGAAATTTTTTCGAAGTCACTTCAGATTTCCTCGCGATCGAATTTAACAGACAGTCCGTTTCATTATCTCGGAGATCTGTGAGAATTTTCTAGGCTTCCCGAACCATTCCGGTAATTTATTTTATCCTTTTAAATTTTCATAAAATTCCATAATTGGAATTCCCACCCCAAAACTTTCCTTAATTACAAAGTGTAACAATTCTTTTAAAACAAACTTTCTCAAAGATTCTAAGTAACACACTAAAATAATTAAAAGCCGCTTGGTGCACATCTACAGTTTGCTATCTGTACACCTCTTGGGACGGGGTGTTACAAGGTTACTTATCGGGAAGGTATGATAGAAGCGTAGCACCCCTCTAAGCTCCTAAAGTCGAGTCTCTACTAAATAAATTAACTAAGGAAAATATGACTTTTAGCTAATCGATCAATAGATACCAAATACAAGTAATAACAATACAACAACACACCAGACATATATAAATGAATAGGAAAATAAATAAATAAGCAAAGTCTGATGAGAAAAAATGTGTACATGGGCGGCATGTTAAAAGCACTATCAATTAGGAAACAATGTTAATGTAATAACCAAATACAAAATATGGACATTCAATTTAAGTAGTTATAGATTAGATCATCAAAATTATTTATTAAATGATACATGGGATGTCTGGGCCCCACCCAAACCCATTTATCTATTACACAAGTGCTCTAGAATTTCATTTATAGAACTACAAAATTAATCAAGTGTTTGGAATTTTTTAAAAGTGATTTGAAATTTGAGGTTTTGAAAATTGGAAGTTTGAAATTTTGGAAATTCATAATTTTGAAATGAATTTGAAGTTGAGAATTTTAATCGAATTTTAGATTTTAATTTTAAATTAAGGTTTTGAATTTTGTAAATTTGAGATTTGAATTTAAATTTGAAGTATAAATTTGGAGATTTGAATTTTAAAATTATTCCACTTTGAATTTTGAAATTAAGGAAATCGTAAATTGAAATTTGAAATTAGAAATTGAGGGACTTGAATTTTGAAATTATGAATTGGTAATTTTAAAATTGGAAACTCGAAAATTGAAATTAGAAATTGGGGAATTGAATTTTAAAATTGAATTTTTGAAAATAAGAAATTGGAATTTTGAATTTTTGAAAATTGGACACTTGAATTTTAAAATTTGAGAAATGAAAATTTAGAACTTGAATTTTTGAAGGCTTGAAGAAATGATTGGGGGCTTTCTTGACTAAGATTTAATGAGTTGTTTAAAAGACCTAATGGGTTGGACATAAAGAAATGATTGAGCTTTCTTGACTAAGTCCTGATGGGTTTGACATATAGGGATGGTTGGACGTTCTTGACTAAGTCCTAATGAGTTTGGTCAAATGTCCTATGTGTTGGGCCTAGAGAGATGGTAGGGCTTTCTTGACTAAGTCCTAATGGGTTGAGCCTAGAGAGATAGTAGGGCTCAATTGGGTAATAATGGGCTTAATGAAATGACTTAATGGATTGCTGAAAGGGTTTAATGAGCTTGCTAGACGAAATGATTTAGAGGAGTAATAATAATAATGTGCATGGTTATCAAAATGATTAAAAAAAAAGTATGATAATGGTAAAATGGGTAACAACTAAGAGTGAGAGAGAAAATGAGTACATGTAGAAGGAAAAAGAAAAAGTGTGAGAGTATAGAAGTAATACCAATATATGAGAGTGGAAGCATACGATTTTGTAAAATTGAAAAAGTGAGAATGAGAATTTGAAATATTAATGAAGAGACATAATTAATGTGATGGTAGTGTGATAGTGATGATGAGAGAGAGTTACTAAGATAATAATGTAATGATGAGAGAGTTAGTGGAATGATTGAAGGAATAATAGAGTAATATAAAACAAAAATCAAGAGCAATATAAAAAAACATTTGGTAAAACAAAAATCAAGAGCAATATAAAAAAACATTTGGACGGCACGTCATTCATCATACTCATAAAATTAAACAGCGGTCCATAAGTGTATCATTCATACCCAAAAAAAATCACTATTCATACACAAAAAAAAACTATACATATACATACATAAATCTAATCCTAGAAAAACAAACAATTCATACCAGAAAACAACACAAACCCAACTTAAATGAAAAAGGGATAAAATGATTAATATATCAACAAATATTCAAATTAATCCCAACAAACAACAAATGAATATAGATATATAAGTATTCTTTAGTGTCAATACCCGAACTAGGAAAAGAAAAAAAATGGCACAAATTTCTATGAGCAAACATCCACTACCATTAATATACTCCATTGTTTCATTGTTTCTCTCACTAACATTTGACATTAGCTTTCACAACACACCACATACACTATTCCTAATACAAAGCACTATTTCACACAATCAAACATCTCAACATGTAAAACAATAAAACCAGGATACCAATATAGTTTCCCAAACAAATTTCCCATCCGTATTACAATCATTATAACCTTATACAATAATCATTTTTGAGACGAAAAATCAGTGATGAACAAAAGTAAAAAATAAATAAATAAAAGATTAAAATCTCATTCTTATCCGCTCACTAAGAATGATAAAAAGCAGAGAAAGAATAATAACAAAAAATAACAAGATAGAATAAATAAACAATAAAAATAAATAAAACAAAGAAAAAGGGGAAAAAAAAAAGAAAAATGAGAGCACGAAGAGGTTAATCCGGCAATGGTCACCCTAGATTCTTGAAATTTCCTGCCTTGTGCCGTCAATTTTCTCCTGCAATCGTCCCCTAAAATCATTGCTCATCTCCACTTTGTTTTTCTCTCCAGCTCTTTCTTCATGTCTCTTGCCCTTTGTACCCCCTTTTCTTTCTTTCCCTCCCTCCTCCTTTCTATCTCGAGTCCTTCCTCGAAAAAAAAAAAAGATTCCCTTCTCCAAGAAAAATGAAAGACAATCCTCCTCTGGATGGATCTCCTCCTTAAAACCAGTCTCTCTAAAGGTCCCCCCAGTTAAACCTAAAATGATCGTTTTATACACAAAGACAAAGAAAACCCTTTGATGGTTACCACTAGGTATCATCTGAGAATCTACAAATATGCCCCCTCTTTGATAGGGAGTTTATGAGTGTAGTGAACAAAGGAATAATGGAGTAAAGCAGACTGTGCGAAAAGTGAATGAAATGAGATGAACTCTATCAAAGAAAAAAAAAAGTCCCCAAAAGTGTCTAAAAATAACATTAGATCACTCATAATCAAGTAGCTAAAGGGGTTCTAAAAAAATTAATAAATAAATAAATAAAGCAAAAGAACAATGTGGTCGGAAGACTGACAAAGTCATGATATAGAATGTAAGCTCCTCGAAGGTCCTCTCAAGGTAGAGCTTGCATCAAAATTTGAAGCAAATGGAAGTCGGCCTACCCATGGGTGCTATAATGGACCTATGCAGCGTATGATCAACACTGAATGTGACATAAGCGGGAATGCTCGAAATGAGTAAAACCCGATAAGGAATATGGTCTTAAGGCAAATGGTATCTTTATTAGAGACCCACATAATGGTCATGAACTCGCAAGGGACTCTGAATGCTATTAAGTGGAAAATGAACCCTGCCCGAAAAGTCATGTGATCAAAGTGGGCAATGTTAGCGACCGTGAATACTAGTATCGATATCTCTAATGAAGATGAAATCTAAGGGTCTGAACTATGTTGAAGGCATCGAAATGTTTGGTCTGAAACGATGAAACACAAAGCGAAGCCTGAACACCTTTATTCAAGATGTAGAAGGTAAAGGCGAAGTCTGAACACCTTTATTTATAGAAGACAAAGTCTGAACGTCTAAAATGCGATGCTAGAAAATGTGATGCAGATGAAGTCTGAACATCTGATCCATATGAAGGTGAAGTCTAAACGCCTCTATAGAAGACGAAGTCTAAACGTCTGAATTGTAGTGCTAGCAAATGTGATGCACATGAAGTCTGAACATCTTATCCATATGAAGGCGAAATCTGAACGCCTGATTTGCAAGAGACGAAGTTTGAACGTCTAAATTACAATGCTAGCAAATGTGATGCAAATGAAGTCTGAACATCCGATCCATATGAAGGCGAAATTCAACGCTTATCTCTCGATCTATCAGGTTAACAATGTGATGATGAAGTTTGAAATGACTGATCCATATGAAAGTGAAGTATGAAACTCCCGATCTACGTAATCACTAAGTCTTAACGTCCAATCACGGCATAGCAAATGTGATGCATATGAAGTCTGAACATCTTATCCATATGAAGGTGAAGTCTAAACACATGATCTATAAAATACGGTTCGAACGTCTGGGATTCGTTGTAGGCAGCAAATGTGATGTAGATGAAGTTTTGAACATTCATCCATATGAAGGCGAAGATCCGAACGCCGACCGCAAAAGTACGAAGGTTGAACGCCCGATTCATTGCGGTTAGTAAATGTGTGATGCGTATTAAGTCTGAACATTTGATCCATATGAAAGTGAAGTATGAGCTCCCCTACTCCATGTATGACGGTCTCGAACGCCTCGAACTGGCGGCATAGCAAATGTGATGCAGATGAAGTCTGAACATCTTATCCATATGAAGGCAAAGTCTAAATTCCTGATCTACAAAAGACAAAGTCGGAACATCTGAACTGAGGTGCTAGCAAATGTGATGCAGATGAAGTTTGAACATCTAATCCATATGAAGGTGAAGTTTGAACTTGACCCTGTGGCGACGGCGTCTAAACGTACGATTCCTCATAGAAATGATGCGTATGAAGTCTCGAAATCTAATCCATATGAAGGCGGTTATGAACGCCGATCTACGTACATTTAAGTCCGATGTCTCAACTGCAGCATAAATGATGGGGCCAAAGTTTGGAATATCTATCCATATGAAGGCGAAGTCTGAATGCCTGATCTGCAAGAAACGAAGGCAAAGGCGAAGTTTGAAAGCCTGAAATCTATGAGGGCCAACATGGCCTAATGTGTTTAGTCCTTGAACTCCTAAACAATCTACTGTGAAAACCTCATCTGGTATAAACATGTGTAAAAGGTCGAATAATATATGCATGGACATTTGTATCTCAAGAACATCGCTTATCGAAAAGTGGATCTACCAATCCTGAACAAGGATCGCCAAATAACCCGCTATTGAAGCCAAATCATCTCATCAATAAAATAAGGGGATATGCCTCAAGTATGACATGTATGCCATCCAATAGAGATGTGATGAAACCCCTAAATATCAAAATATGGCTCGAAATCTCAACAAGAATCAGTCTACACAAACCAACAAATCCAAATGATCCCAACAGATAGGGGATATGCCCTAATATGGAAATTGGAACATCACATCGAGTGGATATCCGAAGTGATTCTAGGCAATCAACACTGTGCTCAAAAGTCAACCCAACCATATCATCATAAATAGTACAAGCATGTGCATCTATCATGAAGGACCAATAAGAACTCAAAGTCCAAAATGAATAACTCCTCTCATCGGCTCAAAAATCCATGCTAGAAACATTTATGGAATCTGATTTTGAAATCTCGAGACACCAAAGATAGAGGGTCCCAGAACAATGCCAACAATGGATGAAAAAAATAAGCCTGAGAAATGTCTACCAACTCGCATGGCCTAACAAAGATATGCTGAATAAACAATACTAGAGCAAAAATGTCATAATGAAGCTCATCCTCTGCAAAAACCATCTACACATCTCCAAAGACTGTGTAATCTCAAAAAATAGGGAAATATACTCTAGGATGACATTTACCTGAAATGTCATAATGAGGCTCATCTTCTCAATAAAAATTATCTACACAAACCAACCACCTCCAGATAATCTCGATAACTGTGGGGTATGCCCCAGTATGACATCCAACATAAACATGATGGAATAAAAGAGAATGTCATAACAAGGCTCATCCTCTCAATAAGGACTACCTACATAGACCAACAAACTCTAGATGATCTCGCTAACTAGAGGGGGGGGATGCCCTAATATGACATCTAACAAAAACATGGGGAAGTCCAAAAATGTCATAACAATGGCTCATATGAACTGCCTGGACAAACCAACCACCTCTAAATGATCTCAAAAGATAGGGGATATGCCTCAATGTGGTATCTATCAAAACATGATGAAATCCTAAAAATGTTATAACAAGACTCATCCTCTCAATAAGGATTGTATGTATAAACAAACAAACTCCTGATGATCTCGAAAGATAGGGGATATGCCCCAGTGTGGCAATCTATCAAAACATGATAAAATCCTAAAAATGTCATAACAAGACTCATCCTCTCGATAAGGAATGTATGTACAAACAAATAAACTCCTGATGATCTCAAAATATAAGGGATATGCCCCAGTGTGGCAACTATCAAAACATGATGAAATCCGAAAAATGTTATAACAAGACTCATCCTCTCGATAAGGACTATATGCATAAACAAACAAATTCCTGATGATCCCGACGATTAAGGGATATGCCCAAGTATGACATGTATGTCATCTAATAGAGATGTGATGAAGTCCTCAAATATCAAAATATGGCTTGAAATCTCAGCAAGAATTTGTCTACACAAACCAACAAATCCAGATGATCCCAACAAATAGGGGATATCCCCTAGTGTGGCATCTATCAAAACATGATGAAATCCCAAAAATGTCATAACAAGACTCATCCTCTCGATAAGGACTGTATGCATAAACAAACAAATTCTTGATGATCTCGACGAATAAGGAATATGCCCAAGTATGACATGTATATGTCATCCAATAAAGATATGATGAAACCCCCAAATATCAAAATATGGCTCAAAATCTCAGCAAGAATCAGTCTACACAAACCAACAAATCCAAATGATCTCGACAGATAGGGGATATGCCCCAGTATGGCATCTAATGCTCCATAGTGTTGAAAAAAAATCAATCGAAATCCATGCATCCACCAATAATGAAAGGCAACCTTGAGTCATCTAAAATCGCAACTAGAAATGAATCCAAGCACTAGTAAGGCATCTCCTAGAAAAAGCCACATGATAATGTACAAATATCAACCAAGTCTCAAATACCTATCCAAGTAGATGCTATTAAAGAAAACGTCAAATCTCAAGGTCTCAGGGTGGTCTTACGACACGGACCGTAATGTAGGCTCAGGATGATAAGGTAAAAGAAATGAAGAGAAACTAGGCTTAAATACCCAATGACTAAACTCGTGCTCTCGTGTGTGTAATGCCACATGCATAAGAAGTCTCATGAGACATGGACACTAAGACATCCAATGGAAGTGCCAATGATAATGATGTGATGTAAAAAGTGTAACATGTGGTGAGATAGGTAAGAGGACAAGATGTAGAGTGAAACATCAGACTCAAAATCAATAAACATATGAAGGTAATAAATGTGAAAATGAGATGAATGAAGTCAAGAAGATAAATAATAGTAAGGGAAAAAAAAACTGATGATGCCAAATCACTGCATAGGGAAGACATGTCGTCGACAAATGGGATGATGAATACGATTAATCGACTGAGGCCTCAGAGAGGATCACCATCTCACATACCACTAATAAATTCTCAAAGTAAGCACATGATACTAGGATCTTGGGAAACTCACATATGAACTCCCACAAGTAATATATACACTCAAAACAATGATCCTCATAAATCCATATACATACTCAAGGAATATTGATACTGAATACATACACGTGTGCATTTATTTATATTTGTTCTTTTTTTTTTTTTTTTTTGCTCATAGACTGAATAAAACAATGATAAACAAACCAATATAGAAATAAACGAACATATCTCTAAGCGCGAAGGTACAATAAAATAGCTCCAATGAAATGACATAAGCCTCTCAAACTAAAGGTCTCTGAATAAATGTCGATGGAATGAGTGAAGGGACGACACGACAAACCCCTATGCAATAAAATGAATAGATCATCAATCTAAGTAGGAAAGAATCAGATAGAATAAGAAGTTAGATAAAAAGAAAGTGGTGAAAATATAAAAACTATGAAATAGAGCGGATACAATGAAGTGAATGTGGTAAGGTGATGTAAAGAATATGCCAATGTGTCCATAACTCATAAGATCCCTAAACTAAGGCATCCACACACCAAAGGGCCCCTATCCTAGGTACGAAAAGGTAAGCAAGGTTATAAGAGAAAGATAGTCCAAAATGCGCAAGTGAGGCTCAATGGGCTAGCAACAGTAAAAATGTGAGTAACATGTGTAACGTATATGGCTAAACGAAATGATGGCCACCCATCCTGCGACCATGGTCTCAAACGTAAAACTTTTTCAGTTGATCCATGTTGGTTAGCTCTGAGAATTGGTTTCCATTTAAGTCCATCAACCTGCAGCTCCCTTTGGGGTCAGCTTTATAATAATGGAAGTTCCGCTCCAATTGGGTATAAACTTCCCTCTAAGGTCAACGACCAATCCTTTGAGGACTCTCAAAACCAAATCACCTCGTTGTAGTGGTCTAGGCTTGACACGCTTTTTGAAAGCACGGGCCATCTTCCTCTGGTAAGCCTGAACATGGTCAACAACTCTCAATCTCCTCTCATCTAACAAGCTAAGTTGATCAAATCGTGCTTGAGCCCACTCTGCCTCAGAAATCTACTGCTATAGGGCTACTCTCAAGGATCCCATCTCTATCTCAATGGGTAAAACTACCTGCATGCCATAAACTAGAGAGTAAGGTGTGGCTCTTGTAGAAGTGTGAAAGGAGGTGCAATATGCCCATAATGCGAAATGAAGCTTCTTGGACCAGTCTTAAGAAGTCTCAATCATCTGCGAGAACTTATATATTCTTGTTCACGCCATCGCCCCATTCGCCTACGGCCCATAATGCTGACGATGTCCGGTGATGTCGATGCCATATCTCTATAAAAAAGTGTCGACCTCACCTCTGAAATGTACATCTCTGTCCTATATCAACTCATGCGGAACCCCATGTTGACAAATAATGTGCGATCTGACAAAGGTGTGCCACCTTGGCCGAATTTATCTTTGTATAAGAAGTGACATCTACCCACCTCATGAAATAATCAATAGCGACCAGGATGAACTCATGACCACTAAAAGACTTCGGTGAAATCTTCCTAATGACATCTATGCCCTAGACTGAAAATGGCCAAGGTGAGGTCAATGCATGCAACTCTAATGGTAGAACGTGTATGAGATCTCCATGCACCTAACACTATGTAAATCTCTGAACAAACTCACAACAATCTGTCTCCATGGTCAACCAAAAATAGCCAATCCTCATAATCTTACGAGCCAACATATGTCCTCCCATGTGGGGCCCACAAACTCCGACATGAACCTCTCTCATCACTCGATCAGTCGAATCTCAATCTGGGGTTAGCCAACAAATTATTACACCATCAACCGCACGCCTACAGGTGTCTCTCCATGTATCACAAAGTGGGTGGCCAACCATCTCAAAGCTCTCTTTGTCCTTCGGGCCACTACTTTTGGTATGTGGCCATATCTAAGAAACTGATAAATGTCATTATACCACAGCAGACCATCATCAAACCCTGACTTGTCAATTAGGCAAAAATAAGCAGGAACAACTCTAGTCTCAACTAGCAAGGGGCGAACTACCACACTCTCAGGAATGTCAATCATGGAAGCCAAAGTAGTCAGAGCATCGGTGAACTAATTATGCGATCTAGGTAGGTGAGTATGGCTCAAGTTGTCAAATCTCCCAACTAGCAACTCTAAATAAGCATGATATGGCCTAAGCTTCACATCTATGGTCTTCCAATCACGCTAGATCTGTCTAATCACTAGATTAGAATCACCAAATATCTTCATCCTTCTAATCCCGAACTCAAGTGCAGTCTCTAACCTAAGGATACATGACTCATACTCAACAATGTTGTTCGTGATATGATCATCATGTGGAGAAATCAATAGAACACCTATCCCATATCCTCGTAATGGTTTGCCGCACCATCAAAATTTTTTTTGCCATGCGCCCAACCGCACAAACTAGTCACCTCTGCGATCTCCTTATCCGGAAAATCATCATCAATCACTCTATTGTCTGTAACCGAAAGTGAGGCCAAGTGATCTGCTAACACACTCCCTTTTATAGACTTTTGAGTGACATACTGAGTATCAAACTCTATTAAAAGTACAATCCATCTCATAAGTCTACTCATCAAAACTGGTTTATCAAATAGATATCTCAAAGGATCTAAACGAGAAAAAAGCTGCACAGAATACTCTGTCATGTAATGTCTCAATCTCCAAGTGGCCTAAACTAAAGCTAAGTAGAAGCGCTCAATCATGATGTACCTCGTCTCATACTCCAACATCCTCTTACTCAGATAATAGATAGTTCGCTCCCTGCCGAACCATCAAGTTGGGCTAGAATGCACCCTAAAGCGATATTTGAAACTAACAAATATAACAAGAGACGTCGTCTAGGCATGGAAAATACCAAAACATGAGGGGAAAGCAAATACTCTCTAATCTGCTCAAACCCCTGCTGACATTGATCATCCCAAATCGTAGGTTGTTTCTTCCTCATAAATCGAAAGATAGGCTCACAAGTATCTGTCAGTCTAACAATAAACCTGTTGATATATTGCAATCTTCCCAAGAACCCCAATCTCGCCTCGCCTACAGAGACATGTCAAGGATAGCCTGATCTTATTAGATCCGCCTCTTAATACCTCTCTCACTAATCATGTAAACCAATATTCTAAAAGTCACTCCAAAAGCGCACTCAGGATTCAGCCTCACCCAGCATCCGATCCGAAGAAGTGCTCTAGAGCTTCCCAATGATATGCCCTATCACGAGACTTCACAATCATATCATCCACATAGACCTCAACATGTCTATGCATCATGTCATGAAACAGTGTAGTAGCTACTCTCTTATAGGTAGCACCTGCGTTCTTCAACCCAAGCGACATGACTCTATAACAGTAGGTGCCCTACTCAATGATAAAAGATGTCTTCGCCGTCCCTGGAACCACTGGCAACTGCTATAACCAGAGAATCCATCCATAAAAGACAACATTGCATGCCTTGTAGTACTATCAACCAGCATGTCAATATGTGAGAGGAAAATCATCCTTGGGGCTGGCCTTGTTGAGATTTCCAAAGTCCACACAAACTCTAACCTTGCTGTCCTTTTTAGGAACAGGGACGACATTAGCCCACTCGAGATATCAACTACCGATATGAAGCCAACACTAAGTTGCTTCTGAATCTCCTTCATCTGGGGTAATCGCTCAATTTCTCTAACCGATTCAGCATGTGGCAGTCGAACTATAGAAGGGCTGGAGCACCGCATGTCCTCATATGACCACACAAAAACATCCAAGTATGATTTAAGCAACTTGAGTAAACTATCTCTCTCATCTGCAAACAAAGTGGTACTGATCCTCAACTCTTTAGGCTAGTCCGTCGATAGAGGTCAATCAGTTCTGGCGTCAATGAGGTGAAACTCGCCATCAAGAAAGTGCTTAAGGATCCGAAGTTAGACCGTAATCACACAAAATTAGGTCGTGAAAGGCTCATCATCAATATCATGATGTTTGATGGGTGAACACACATGCATTAATATCATCATTAAAATGTATGTTTAATAATCGAAAATGCTCAAATCCATAGATGAAAAGGCAAGTACATCATCTGAACGGAAGACAAATCTCGAAAAAATATCAAAATAAAGTGGTGGGCCCACAGAATCGGACTCTCCCATAAGATGTCCTAAAATATCAGGAGATGCAATATCAACAATAACATCATCCATAATCGCATGAGCAGCTGGAGCAGGAGGAGCATTCTCATCATCTCTCAAAGTAAGCACACAAAAATCACTAAGTGCGGAATCTGGCTCGGGCTGACTGATAACCTTCTAAAGTATCTCCTCAGCTTAATCATCAAACGACATAACCCCCATCATCATCTCTTTACACCGCCTATCTCGCCCAGAAGCACATACAGGAACACACGTAGATAAACAGGGAAGGGAGTGAGATGCATCAAGGTAGTAGAAGTGTCAGGAGCCCCACCGCTCAATTGAGCTATGAAAAAAGCTTATGCAACTCAACATGCTGAATATCAGTAGGCTCATCAATCGATCTATCGGGGTGCAATAATGGCTTTGAAGCCCTCACAAAATAATCGTACTAATCTCAAATCAGCGACGAATACGACAGTCAAATGGAATGTGGGACGGTCGTAGATTTGACCTCTCTTCCGTGCACGGTTACGCATTGAAAATCGCTTCACGGGTACAAACTTGCCAGTGCGGGTCATGTCCAAAACTGATAAACTCGTTATGACCATGTCGACAAGACCCTAAACCCAAAACTCAAGCATGTACAACATGCTCCTCATCACGCCTAAAACGACCGCTGTTATGGTCGATCAAACGGGTACCGAATCTCCGACAAAATCCCCTAGCTCCACAACCAGATTTCATCAAAAGAAAATTCGGCCATAGCAAATCATCACCCCATGGCTAATTTCCACATCGCTTAGAAGTCAAATGTGCCCCACCTATAGATGAAATAGTGATCACTTGACCATCATGAATGAACTTCACCTTCAAATGAAGGGAAAATGGGATAACACCAGCACTATGAATCCATGGGCGCCCTAAGAGTAGGTTAAAGGATACATGGATCCTCAAAACCTGAAATATAACTTGAAAAATGAATGGCATTAGCTCGAGAGTCAAAGTGCCCATCACCTCTCTACAAGTACTGTCATAAGCTCTCACTATCTGTGTAGATTACTCAAAATCTATGGGTCCATATCCTAGAGTGATAGTATTGCGCGACGCATTTAGGGGCGTGATCCATTATCTAAGAGGACAGATAATAATAACGCCCAACAACTAACTAATATATGCAGGTTTAGTGTGGTCCAACCCTTCGAGGTAAGTCATCTTCAGAGAAACAATGCAACCGGGCTCCGACTACCTGAGCATATGTATCGCCTTCGCGATGTGGTCGTGTCAACTCCAATCCGACTCAAAGCCCTAATCAAAGTCTCTATGGTATTAGAGGAAGTTAACAAACTCTAAATACAGATACGAGCATGTGTACTTATAGCTACTTGAGGATCTCATCATCCTCTCTCATTGTCTCGTCTCTAGCAGTATTAGGATCTATGGGCCGAGATGGAACTAGAGGTTATTGTCTGACCACCCTACCTTCTCTGATAACATATTGAATCTCTGGTGTATCAACTGTCCCTCGGTGTGGAGTCAAAATAAAAGGAGTCTGAACACTATAACAAGGCAAAGTCACTAGCCTTAGTGCAGGGATCCAAACTGAAGTGATGCTCAGTGCCAAAATGACATTTGCATAAATTTTTTGGCTCAAAAACACCTCATGAACCTCATCTTCACCATAACCATCATCAAATACTATGGACTCCAGCCCCTGATCATCCCATGACAACATATGGATGCGATCATCAGACTCAACAAAATCAATAGAATGAATACCTCCTATTAGAGGAGGAACCGCATGTGTAGAATAAGTCAAAAGGGGGTTAAAACTAACTCTAGGATGTCCCAACTGCACAATACCATGATCAATCAAGTCTTGAACAACATGTCTCAAAGCAGTGCACTGATCTATAGTATGTCCAAGGCTCTGATGATAGGCACAATGTAGGTCCATCTGAAAATGAGGGTGAACAACCTACGATAATTGCCTCGATGCTAATGAACTGAGCAATCCAACAGTTATCAATGTCTGTAAGACCTCACCCAAAGGCATGCCTAGTGGTGTAAAGTGTCTAAGTTGTCTAAGCTACTGTGTAGGAACTGTGGGCGCTTGAGGTCTAAGATGAGAGTAGGTGGTCTCTTAACAACCCGTGTAGCGTAAACTAGGTGTGGTGGAGTGTATGGAGCTAGTAACCTAAGCAATTGAGGTGGTATGAAAGGTTTATACCGCACTGGAACTATGGGCGTATAGGCCCCATGCACCAACATGCATAATGCAGGCCTAGGTGCCTCCCCGCCAATGAACTAATGGCTCCTACTCTCCTGGTCTATATGTGGGAGTCTCAGATGGCTTCTTCCCCTACTATCAAAAAGAGGAAGAATCCACCATAAACTGCTGCACATACCATCCTTGATACCATTCAATGCCTCTATCAAAGCTTTGTAATCCATAATCGGTACCCCCATAAGATGTCTAGCATAACTGGGATGTAAACTCCTCATGATCATGCTAATCTGCTCTCTCTCTGATGGACGATCAATGATCTAAATAACCTTCTCCATCTAACAGGAGATGAATGATGTAGCAGTCTCATGAGCTCCCCGCCCTCACAGCCCCAAGCCTCTCCTGACACCTGGCGACAAAGGCAAAAGATAACTATCAGATAAACTCATGGGCAAGATCCTCTCAAGTCTGCCTGCATAAAGCATCCAAGGTGGAAAACCAGCTCTGTGCCACACTACTCAATGAAAAAAGGAACAACATGATCAACTGAGCCTCATCCAAACCCATGCCCCTCATCAATTGACTATATATCCTCAAATGAGTACGTGGTTATCCTCTGCCTGTATACCGCTCCATGTCAAGCATCTGAAATTTAGGCGATGAAAGGGGTCACCGGAGTAGGCTCATCAACATGTCCCACACATTCATACCTCCGCAACTCCTCAACCCTGGGCATCCGCCTACTCAGATAATCGCCATCAAGCATCGCGGTCCGAATCTCAGAACACCGCATGTGCAAGGTCACCTTCAGCTCGATGACAAAAAGGAGTGCCTGGGCGGATAGGCTGTGGTATCTCGAACCATCGATGGAGGTCGAGGTGATGCCCCCATGTCAAATTGAGTATCCTCCTGTGTTGAAATATGCGGGCCCACTGGCTCATCAACTCTCCGGACAGTCCATGTAATCAGATTCGGGAGCGCGCAAATGCGCTATAGCAATATGCTCAATAGTCACGCATGTGGTTCCATAATTGCCTGACGGATGTACGTACTAATATACCCTCAACTCTAACCCACGAAGATGGTCCTAGTCTAAGTCAGTAAATCTTGAAAGTGGAACTGAAACAAATAAGGTGGAGTCCAAGTCAAACAAAAAAGAATGTTGTTATAATGAAATTGAAATAAGCAATCCATCTCTATGCACAAAACTACCCCACTAAAACCCAATACTCTGATTAATCTCTGTATACCCTCGAGAGGAAACCAAAATGGATAGCTTTAGATCCATAACATGACTAAACCGGCCTTTAAGGCTCACAGATGCACCCACATGTAAGATGGGAGTCCTAATCAATAGATCTAAACTTAACCTAGAAGGTCAAAGGTGGCTTTAAAAAGGCAAGGGTAGGTCTTTTAAAGGGGTTCCTAGCAGGAGCGATTGTACCCTCCAATGGTACACAATCTCCTACACGTCTTCGAAAAGACGAGGAGCTTTCATGTAAGGTGGTCATGACCTCCACACATGCACTTCCTCGACATCCTAAGGGCAGCCTATGGTAAAGGCTCTTACTATTTTCATCACTCGGGGATAAACTACGTGTACAGTGAACGTGTGGGTGCATCCGAAAAACCTAAATGACATCAAAAAAAAAAAAGGGTACACTGGTCACACTAGTATCTTAAAATCTAGTTCTATGCTATACAAGTCTTCAAAGATCGGACTCCTCAGCGTCAATATATCGACCACCACCAAAATGCTCCCAATCATAGATATACCCCATCATTAGACCTTACTCCTAGTCACTAGCTCAATCGAAAAGAAAGCAAAGAGCAACAAGTCTCCAACCAAACACAAAAACAAGAGACACATAGTCGATCGAGACCAGAGGTTTGTAGATAAGGGTATACATGTGTGTCCCACATAGACATGCAACATGCAATCAGGCAGGTGAGAGGCAGTCATGCAACAGTCAGTTATGCAAAGCACAAGTATATCATCCATATCTACACACAATCTAAGCAAAAGTATAAGATGAATAAGGTGAATATATAACGAACCATGAGAAACAAGTGACATAACTAGATTAATAAAAGAATCAACCAATGAAGTCAATCAGCCAATACTAATGATACAACAATCAAGCATGTGAAAGATACAATCAACAAATCAAAACTCTCAATGTGCTACCAATAATCAAGTATACAAAAAGCACAAAAAAAAGGTATCTATCAATCAACTAATCAAAAACCACATTTTCCCAATTTGTATTCAAGCTTGACCCTCATTGTCCCCAATGGAGTCGCCATTTTGTGGACCCCACATTTTTTGCTATTATATGTTTCCTACTTAAAATGAGAGACTCGTTTTTATTTTTGAAAAAAAAAAAACCATTTTGAAAACGGTTTGGAGTCGTCACTTATTTTTGTTTTATTTTAAAAGGGAAAACAAAATAAGAAAGAAAAACCTAAATATGACTGGTGCACATATGTTAAAAGTGTTTCAGAAAACCGATTTCGAGATCCGGTTAGGTTACTTATCGGGAAGTTACGATGGAAGCGTAGCACCCCTCTAAGCCCCTAAAGTCGGGTCTCTACTAAACAAATTAAGGATAATATGGTTTTTGGATAATCGATCAATAGATACCAAATACAAGTAATAACAATACAACAACATACTAGACATATATAAATGAATAGGCAAATAAATAAGCAAAGTCTGATGAGAAAAAATGTGTACCTAGTCGGCATGTCAAAAGTGTTATCAATTAGGAAACAATGTTAGTACAATAACCAAATACAAAATATAGACATTCAATTATAAATCGGTTATAGATTAGATGTCAAATTATTTATTAAAATGATACTTGGGATGTCGGGTCCCACCCAAGCCCATTTATCTGTTACACAAATTAACTCCACAAAATTCCATTTTATAGGAACTATAGAATTAATCATGTGCTAAGAATTTTTGAAAACTAATTTGAAATTTTAGATTTTGAAAATTAGAAGTTTGAAATTTTGGAAATTGAGAATTTTGAAGTGAATTTGAAGTTTGAGAATTTTTAATTAAGATTTTGAAATTTTAATTTTTAAATTAAGGTTTGAATTTTCTAAATTTGAGATTTAGAATTTAGAAATCTGAAATTAGAAATTTGGAGATTTGAATTTTAAAATTATTATACTTTGAATTTTGAAATTGGGAAATTGTAAATTTGAAATTAGAAATTGCGGGACTTGAATTTAAATTGAAAATTGAAAATTAAAAATAAGAAATTAAGGAAATTAAATTTTGAAATTAGGGTACTTGAATTTTGAAATTAGGATTTTGTAATTTTAAAATTGGAAACTTGAAAATTGAATTAGAAATTAGGGAATTGAATTTTTAAATTGAAATTTTTGAATTTTAGAAAATAAAAATTGGAATTTTGAATTTTGAAAATTTGACATTTGAATTTTAAAATTTGTGAAATGAAAATTTAGAACTTGGAATTTTTAAAGGCTTGAGTTTTAAAATTGAAAATTTGAATTTTAGAAAATAAAAAATTGAGAATTTGAATAAGTTAAGGGTGGGAGTTTGAAGGGTTAAAGTGTTAGTCAAAAGATTTGGTCAAATGGCTTGGTCAAATGACCTAGTGAGTTGAGCTTAAAGATATGATAGAGTTTTTTTGACTAAATCCTAATGGGTTGGTAAAAAGACCTAATGGGTTGAGCTTAGAGAAATCATATGATTTTTTTAACTAAGTCTGAATTAGTTGGTAAAAAGGCTTAATGTGTTAGGCCTAGAGAAATGATATAGCTTTCTTAACTAATCCCTAATTAGTTGGTAAAATGGCCTACTGGGTTGGACCTAGAGAAATGATAAGACTTTCTTAACTAAATCCTAATGGGTTGTATAAAGGACCTAATGGGTTGGACATAAAGAAATGGTTAAACTTTCTTGACTAAGGTGGTGGTGTTTGTTTTTACTTAACGTCGAATGTAACTTTTTTTAAATTTTTAATGTCGAATAGTACTTAATAGCATTAAGTATTAAGTTGTTTGTTTTAAATAATAAGTAGCTTAGTAAGGATGTTAATCAGGATGGATTATTTCGGTTCTCGCCTCCGCCTCGCCTTAACGAGACGAGCTCTGATTTAATCAATCGACTTTACATGTGATTATTACTCCATCCTCGCCCGATTATATTTTAAAAATAATTATTTATTATTTTATTTTATACTTTAATATAAATAATAATAATTAGAATGTTTTTTGAATAAATAATTTATTAAAATTATAATATTTTTATTTTTTATGAAATATATTAATTTTAATATAATAAAAATAAAAAATAAAAACAAAAATCAAATGTAAACGGAACGGGTTTGAGAATTTTCTCATTCATGCCCCGTTTCGTTTAATTTTTTAAATAAAGCATGTTCTTAATCAAAAGAATAAACGGTACCGGACGGATGGAGTCGCCCGTCCCTAAACCTCCCATTGTCATCCCTAAGAGGCTATTGTATCGCTTGGTCTCTTCTCTTTGTCAGACAACGAATAAGCTTTTCTTATTTTCATTAAAAAACGACTTTATTCCGAATAATGTAAAATAAATATTTTCATCACTTTTCTGTCTTAACTCTTTTTTAAAAAAATTTCAAGAATAAACACTTAAAATTTAAAAAACAAACAAATTAATGCGTCAAAACTTATCAGCCAGTGACAAATGCAAAAACACCACCTAAGCCTTAATGAGTCATGAAAGTGACCTAATGGTTCAACATATAAAGAAATGAAAATTACCGACTTTCTTAACTAAATCCCACCCAAGTCATTTCCAAAATAATCTAATAGTCTGGACATAAAGAACTGGCTGAGCTTTTCTCGACTAAGCTTTAAATGCCATTAGTTAAAGGACCTAATGGGTTAGACCTAAAGAAATTGTTGGGCTTTCTTGACTAAGTCCTAATAGGTTTGGTCAAAGATTCTAATGGGTTTGACATAAAGAGATGATTGGACTTTCTTGACTAAGTCCTAACGAGTTTGGTCAAATGTCTTAATGTGTTAGGCCTAGAGAGATGGTAGGGCTTTTTTGACTAAGTCCTAATGGGTTTGATCAAATGTCCTAATGGATTGAACCTAGAGAGATGGTAAGGTCTTCACGCTTCTAATAAAGTTAACTAGAAACGACTTTCATTCGATTGTTGAAAATGTTTAATGAGCTTGCTAGAGGAAATATCGAAGGAGTAATACACACACGAGGATATCAAAGGATGAAAAAAGTATGATAACGGTAAAATTGGTAACAACTAAGAGTGAGAGAGAAAATGAGTACATGTAGAAGGGAAAAGAAAAAGTGTGAGAGTATATAAATAATACCAATATATGAGAGTGGAAGCATACAAGTTTGCAAAATTGCAAAAGTGAGAATGAGAATTTGAAATATTAATGAAGAGACATAATTAATGTGATGGTAGTGTAATAGTGTTGATGAGAGAAAGTTACTAAGATAATAATGTAATGATAAGAGAGTTAGTGGAATGAATGAAGGAATAATAGAGTAATAATGGGAGTAAAAGACTCAAAGTTAATGAAATAACAAATGGTAATAATTAATGCAAAAACTCCAACTTATAGAAACGGGTTCTTAATGGAATAATATATGAGAAAACATGATTGTCATAATTATTACAACATGAAATGAATATCTATAAAACAAAATTCAAGAGCAATATAAAACAACATTTGGACTGCACGTCATTCATCATACTCAAAAAATTAAACAACAGTCCATAAGTGTATCATTCATACCCAAAAAAATCACTATTCATACAAAAAAAAACTATACATATACATACATAAATCTAATCCCAGAAAAACAAACAATTCATACCAGAAAACAATACAAACCTAATTTAAATGAAAAATATATAAAATGATTAATATATCAACGAATATTCAAATTAATCCCACCAGACAACAAATGAATATAAATATATAGGTATTCTTTATTGTCAATACCTGAACTAGGAAAAGAAAAAAAAATGGCACAAATTTCTATGAACAAACACCCACCACCATTAATATACTCCACAGTGTCATTGTTTCTCTCACTAACATTTGACATTAGAACAACACGTCACATACACTATTCCTAATACAAAACACTATTACACTCAATTAAACATCTCAACATGTGAAACAATAAAACCAGGATAGTAATATAGTTTCCCAAACAATTCCCATCATTATTACAAACCATTAGTATAACCCATATACACTAATCATTTTGAAACAAAAATCCATGAAGTGATGAACAAAAGTAAAAAATAAATAAATAAATAAATAAAAGATTAAAATCTCATTCTTATCCTCTCACATTGAAAATGATAAAAACAGGGTGAAGATAATAACAAAAAAAATAACAAGATAGAATAAATAAACAATAATAAAAAATAAAAAAACAAAACAAAACCTGAAAGAGAGTTAATCCCAGTAACTGATCACCATGAGAAATCCAAAAATTTCCTTTGCCCAACCACTGTCATTTTCTCTTCGAAAATTGTCCCCGTAAAATCATTGCTCATCTCCACTTTATCTCCACTGTGTTTTTCTCTCTAGCTCTTTCTTCATATCTTTTGCCCTTTGTACCCTATTTTCTTTCTTTCACTCCCTCCTCCTTCCTCTCTCGGTCCGCCTCCTCCCCAAAAAAAAAAAAGAATTCCCCTTCTCCAAGAAAAATGAAAGGCGGCCCTCCTCTAGATGGATGCTCCTCCCTAAAACCCTAGTCTCTCTAAAAAGCCCTCCCATTTAAACCCTAAAAGGATCCATTTTTATACCAAATATAAAAAAGAAAACCCCTTTTGATGGCTACCCCTTGGCAGCCATCTGGAGGCTCTACAACTGTCAAGTAGCTCATACATAATTACCAATTAATGGTTTGATAAAATAAAGAAGAATATATTTGGTCAATAATTAATAAAAGACCTTTGAAGAAGGAAAATGGCGTTCAGCCAACGCCGGCTAATCAATTTACAAATTTTGACGACCGGCCATAACGACGACTATCAAATAAACCAAAACCATCATTCACAACGACTACTACTAAAATTTATAATTCCAATTAATAATAATAAAGGTACAGCAGGGTATGCTGGGTGCTAGACCAGCCATTTTCTTTCATTCTTTTCCTACACTGTCTGTTTTTCCATTTGAGTATATTTTTTACCCTGAAAAAAGTAGATAAAATAAGCTGTCTCGGTAAGGCAAAGCAACAGCTGAAGCTTTTTATTTTATTTTATTTTTTTTGTGCTTTACTCTGACAGGAAAGACTCTGCTGCTAGAGCAGCCATTTTCTTTCATTCTTTTCCTACACACCACTCATGCGGAAACTTATAAGGGTTACATCACAGCATGATGTGCCCATTTTTCTACAAAGAAACCATTATGAATTCCAAAGCATCACCCATCTGCTTCAAAAAATTTCAAATGCCCAATATAACCCTTAGGTTGTTGCATAACACACGTGTCTAGCATGAACCTCCTCCCACCACGTGTATGAAACAATGGTCATATTTTCCACGTAATATTTCCTTTTCCTTCTTCATGCACGGCTCCACACGACACGTGGTCGATCACCGGTACATACTGGTGCTGTTTCAGCAGAAGGCTCCTCTAGGCTTGGTGGAGCAGCCGGCGTCAAGGGCTCGCTTCAGCACTCTAGCATTCGCCAACCAGCTGGACTCAAATTTTGCCGGTATTACGGTCTACTTCAACGCCCAGAAGGAGCCAGCAAACAGGCGGCGCTGAGGTATGCGGGGGCGGAAAGCGAGGTGGCCACTTCCCGACGCCAGTCGGCGGCAGCGGCGTCAGTGACTGTCTTGTCCAGCTATCCTTTCATGAACTTAATTTAAGGCTACCATGTGGTCCCATGGTAATAGCGTTTTGTTAAGTGGTAAACCCGGCGTATATTGCGCTTCACCTACCGTCGTCACTCACAACGCCTGGCCACAAAAATTTCAGAACCGATTAGCCGGCGCTTAACGCCGGCCTCAATTCCGCTCACAACACCGGTCATCACACCTATCCATAAACGCATTGGGCTTCTGTAAGATATTTTTAAACCAAATCTTTAACTTCTTGGATTTTTTTATTTTAAAAGTACTATTTACATCCAAAACTCAAATTAACACCTCAATGAAATGTGTATTTACAGATAAACTATAATAAGATTTAGTTATCTCTCAACCCATACATAAAGTTTTCTCTTCATCAAAGAAGACTTGTCAAACCTACAGGGATTAAAAGAGAAAAACATAATTTTCGATGATTGCTCGGTAAAAATCTATTATACTTGTCATGCATCAAGGTATATAAAGACTTGTTTTATTATGTGATTGTGAAAATTATTATGTTCAAAGATCTTAATTATTATGGGTTATTTCTTATTTGATAGGTTAAAGCTTACATCCAAGGATTGAAATTTCGGATATATCGGCCGATATATCGGTGATATATCGGATATCGGGCTTAATCGAAACGATTTTTTATAGCCGTAAAATCGCTTATGTGAAAAAATCGAGAAAAATCGAAAAATATCGCTATATTTCTCGCTAACATCGGAATCGACCAAATATCTACCGAAATGTCGACGGTTGAGACACGCCTGCGGAAATTTTTTTGGTTTTTTCTGAGAGATATATCGCTTGATATATCGAAAATATCGGCGAAAGAGATCGGGCGATATTTTCGATATATCTACCGATATATCTGGCCGTAAAGCTCGCTGCCCGATTTGTCTCCGCATAAAATCCAACGGTCCGTATCAACCTCCTTCAAACGGTTAGTTTGATCGATCTCGGGATGGCCGTGATTTTGAATCGTTTGATCCAATCCGGCCTGTATTTCAATCTCGCCGGATTTAAATGTGATCCAATCCACAAATTTTTGATCCAACGGCCAAATTAAATCTAAACTTGATCCAACGGCCGAGATTGATCCTAACGACTGAAGAAGATTCCAACGGCCGATTTTCACCAAACTAAATCCAACGGTTAGAATTAAATCTAACAGAGTTTTGACCATTCTATAGCCTTTTGACCCAAAATCCTATAAATACCACTCAAAATCACTCTATTTTCTCACAACCTCTCTACTCATCAAATCTTCATTTCATCTCAAATTTATTTTTCTTTGTTATATATCTCCAAAAAGGTGGAAATTTTGGTGTTTAAGGTTATGCTCAAAACTTCTAAACAAATATTTACTTAAGGTATGTTCTTATTGTATTTATGTTTTGTGTATTTAATAGTTTTACATTTATTTTTGTATTTATGTTAATTATATATTAGTTTGTTTTTTATAATTTCATATTACATTATAAATTTAATAAAATAAATATATTAGTCTAAGATAAATATCATATACTACTATAGTTTTATATTAGTTTTTTTTTATAATTTCACATTAGGATTATAAATTGCATAAAATATAAATATATATTATTTTTAAGCTTTAAGGTAAATATCATATAATAATATGGTTTTATATAGTATAATAAATTTACTAGTGGTGTATTTTTAAAATAACTATACATTAGTTTTTTTTTTTATAATTTCACATTAGATTATAAATTGCATAAAATACAAATATATATTAGTTTAAGCTTCAAAGTAAATATCATATAATAATATGGTTTTATATAGTATAATAAATTTAATAGTGGTATTCTTTAAAATAACTATACATTAGTTTTTTTTTTTTATAATTTCACATTAGATTATAAATCGCATAAAATACAAGCCATATATTACTTAAACTTTGGGGCAGAAATATCATATAATAATATGGTTTTATATAGTATAATAAATTTATTAGTGGTGTATTCTCTTTAAAATAACTATACATTAGTTTTTTTTTTTTTTTAATTTCACATTAGATTATAAATTGCATAAAATACAAATATATATTAGTTGCTTCAAGGTAAATATCAAATAATAATATGGTTTTATATAGTATAATAAATTTAATAGTGGTGTATTCTTAAAATAACTATACATTAGTTTTTTTTTTTTATAATTTCACATTAGATTATAAATTGAATAAAATACAAATATATATTAGTTTAAGCTCAAGGTAAATATCATATAATAATATGGTTTTATATAGTATAATAAATTTAATAGTGGTGTATTCTTTAAAATAACTATACATTAGTTTTTTTTTTTTATAATTTCACATTAGATTATAAATTGCATAAAATACAAATATATATTAGTTTAAGCTTTAAGGTAAATATCATATAATAATATGGTTTTATATAGTATAATAAATTTAATAGTGGTGTATTCTTTAAAATAACTATACATTAGTTTTTTTTTTTTATAATTTTCACATTAGATTATAAATGCATAAAATACAAATATATATTAGTTTCTGCTTTAAGGTAAATATCATATAATAATATGGTTTTATATAGTATAATAAATTTAATAGTGGTGTATTCTCTTTAAAATAACTATACATTAGTTTTTTTTTTTTATAATTACATTAGATTATAAATTGCATAAATACAAATATATATTAGTTTAAGCTTCAAGGTAAATATCATATATAATAATATGGTTTTATATAGTAAGGCAATAAATTTAATAGTGGTGTATTCTTTAAAATAACTATACATTAGTTTTTTTTTTTTATAATTTCACATTAGATTATAAATTGTATAAATACAAATATATATTAGTTTAAGCTTCAAGGTAAATATCATATAATATGGTTTTATATAGTATAATAAATTTAATAGTGGTGTATTCTTTAAAATAACTATACATTGTTTTTTTTTTTTTATAATTTCACATTAGATTATAAATTGCATAAAATATAAATATATATTATTTTAAGCTTTAAAGTAAATATCATATAATATTGTTTTATATACTAGTAATAAATTTAATAGTGGTAGTCTTTTTGGTGTTAATCATACTTTTAGTTATGAGGAGCAAATGGCTGTTAACTATATTGTTATTATTATACGCATATTAATGCATCAGACTGATCCTCTAATGTTATTATTATTTATGTTATATGTTCTAGTTGGCTGACAGGCAGTGAGGAGAATGTCCTTCGCAGATGAAAATAACTATTTTAACACTGTATAATAATAGATGGGCTAGTAGCTCCGCCATCGAGGCATGTCAGATCCAAGATGGAATAATAAAATACATATGAGGAGATTGTAGCCTGCATAAATATAACTATGATCATGATGGAGTTATGGTCACCGCTTTACAGATCCCATCATTCCGATCCCACTCAATACAAAAGGTCAACATCTGAATCCTTCACACAAGAACAAAACACTCTTAAACTGAAAGCAAAGAGCGCGGTATGCCCAAATGATGGTAAGCAAATTGCGGTCAAATCATTGTATATACAATTGTGATTATATCCTGCTGATATTATTGACATGACAGTGAGGAAGAAGAGGAAGATGTATATATGTATCCGGGTGATATGACCCCTGATGAAAGAGCTGATTTTCGAGCAGCATGTCGTGCATCAAAAGCTACTGAATGGAACCGACAACAAGAAGAAGGATTTATGAGAGGCAAAAGAAAAATGGGTAAATGTTTAAATTAAATTAAATTTTTTTAAATAAACGAATTTACTTCGATTTCTAATTGAGATATTGCAAACAAAGAGCCTTCACAATCGCAACCGACTAATCCAACAAGGCGCATGCAAACATCTCAAAGCGTGAGACACCTGGATCCATCACCACCGCCGCTTCCATCATTATACAAATCTTCTAAGAAGAAAACAAAAGAACATTAAAATCTTTTCAAAGGTGGTTCAATCAAAGTTAAAACGACGGGTCGACTAATCAAAGAAATTCTTCATATACGGTGAGCGTCATACCACAAAGCGCACTCTCACCACTTCAAGAACATGATTACTGGGTGCACAACAAGCCGGTATGTGACAATCACTCTTCGCCTTCTAATAAATTATTATCTTATATTATAATTGAAAACTAGATAATTAATTTCATTAATTCTACTTGTAGGCATGGGAATAGAGCCACCATCTCCATATGAAAAACAAATACTTGATATGGAGTATAAAGACATGGAAGATTATGAACATCCAAAGTAAAATTTAAGACTTACGGGTGTACGATTATTGTCTCGATTGATGGACAACCGCCCAATTTAAATTGAGCATTATTAATTTCATGGTATATTCGAAGGAAGCAATAATATTCCTCAAGTCCGCTGATGATCCGACAAGATAAAAGATAACAAATACATTACGGTTTGTCAAGGACATGATCAAGGAAGTGCAGCCAACAAACGCCAGGCAAACGGCGCGCATAACGGACGCATTTAAGGCGGAAAGTTGCTAATGAAGAAGTACAATTTATATTGACTCATGCGCAGCATTAATCGCATTGACTTGATGTTTGAAGACATTGCTAAAAGAGCTACCGCTTCGAATTAATTACTAATGTGACGGAAATCACCAACTTCATCTACAATCATGGTTGGTTGCTTGCGAAAGTGAGAAAGGTCTGTGGTGGAGATATTGTGCGTCCGGGGGCAACAAGATTTGCAACAAATTACATCGCCCTAGAAAGTCTTCTAAAAAAGAGGGCTGATTTGAAGAAGATCTTTATTAGTGATGAATGGGCTTCTATGTTTAGTCGATCACCATTGACATGATGTTGAAGTGCTCATGTTTGATCACATATATAATGAGAAGGTCTCTGCTTGCACAATCTATGAGCCACTATATACGCTTCTTCGCATTGTTGATTCTGAAGTCGCCCCCAACACCGCCATTTGTGTATTAGTTGATCTCGGGCAATGAAGAAAATTTACATCAACTCCAATGCCAAAGATCGGGTCAAAACAATCATCGCAGATCGTCGATAGAACGCTCAAAACATCCTCTTCATGCAGGAACTGTTTATATCTTAATCACACTTAATGTATATTATTTTCCTCTTATGACATACTACTCTAAATCACTTTGTAGCATATTGGCTTGAACTAAGGTTTAACATAGACTGAGTTAGTAGTGACCCTTAGTTACTCTAAGTCGTTTCACTAAGTATTTGCAAGATTATCTCTACTACTACAGCATTGGTAATTTTGGAAATGAGGTACATCAATTGGTTACAAATCTAATTAACTGATTCAATTTAATTGGTTAAACTTACACTTATACTGATTAGACATGTATATTTTCAATTCACAACTTGTAATGTTTCGAGATGCGAAGAGAGGATTCGGTGATAGAGCAGCAATAGCCTCAAGAGATTTAATGGTTCCTGGTTAGTGTTATTTCTCATTAAAACATTAAAAATAAAGCCTATTTTCATGTTATTATTAGATTTTGAATGTTACTTATTTTATTGTACTGAATGGTGGTTCATGTATGGAAACCACACTCACACATCGAGTGAATCTGGCCATAAAGTTCTTGCCTAAATCGTGATCTTCAAAGATGTGAAAGAAATTGAAGCACATTTGCTCTAATACATACAAAACAAAGAAACCTGGCCATACCTTAAGCTCCACCAATTAGTTTTTGTTACTATAATACGAAACTAAAGATACGTGGATATGCAAGCGTAGTCGATAAAGTTGCCGAAAAGAATTACTCTTTGACACCCATTTCAAATCGAGTTTGTGAAGAAGAGGATAATCAATTATTCCAATGGGCTAGACCTCCATTCGGGACGACTTAAGACGGAATCCCGATCCACGACCACAGCGCATGTCTCGAGAAGCCGGTGTTGATGTTGACCGTTTTATCCGAAGAAGCTAATAGTGAAAGTTTCAAGAAGACATGAGAGACTCCAATTCAAATTCACTGCCGATTCTCTACCCTCATTTGATTCAAGTGTCGAACATAGTAGTAGACCTAGTTTTGGCTTGCATTTCCAACTAATGTGCAATGATGGCTCAAGAGGAGAGGGGACCAAATGATGGTAGTGATAATCGGAAATGATGGTGAGATATCGCAGATCGACAAATAAGTCAATATCCATCGAAATCCATCTCAATCGTGAAGATGATTTCACATGTTACACAAGATGAAGACCACTCTGCCCAGGAGAAACCGCTGTGCATTGGAGCCATTGGAAAGCCATATAGAGGTCGATTAAATCGAAGGATGGCACATCACAATGAGGATTCATCATTTCCATTAGTTTTTGAATCTATGAGCATCGCACTCACATGCTGATTCATCCAATGATCTGCAACATTTTTCCTCCTCACACAATGACTTATGGTCACCCTTCTTCAAATCCCCGACTTCAATTGACAAGCACATGGAACGATAAATTATCCTCACGCCGAACAATGCCATTCAACATTCCATATCAAACGCACAAGCGATTAAACGAATACGCGCGAACCCCCCAATTTCCCATCCATGGAGAGGTCATTTCGCATGCCAAGACATTTATACATTATGACACGCTCGATCTTATAATCAATATTATCGAACAATACGCTCGGTGCATGACTATCGCCTTCACCAAGCATGGGATCCTTCATCAAATGCTTTACCAGCCCACATCGATCTTCATTCACTTGGCCAGTTAATTACAACGTGAATATCAACGCCTATATTTCCCCATTATTAATGTCATTTTTACACTTTTATAAAGTGTTTCCATCAATTTCAAAGTATTTTTATTAATTTCTGATATATCGATATTCATGTAAAAATATCCACCGATATATCTCCGATATATCCGATATATCTCCGATATATCCGATATATCCGTAAAATCCAATTACCGATATATCCGTCGAAACCGATATTTTCATCCTTGCTTACATCCTGGTGCATACAATTGTCAAGAACATTATGGTGTCCTAAGAAGGTTCAAATCTTTCTATGATACAGATTTATTTTTCCTAAGTAAATATACCATTACTTCAGAACTCCATGATCCAATATGGGTAGAGAAAGATTGTTTAAGAGAGAAAATAAAAAGAAGGGAAAAGGTAACTTTAATACTTAATATTACTTATTTTTGAAATCATACTTATTAAATAAAATAACTATCATGTATCAAATCAAAATATTTTTGAAACTTTTTGTTTGTTTCCAAATATACTCTTAAAAAGATCTCTTTTGTAAATAAAAGAACCATGAAAACAAGAACATACTTTCAAAAAAATAAAACAGGAACGTTTTTTCTAAATTAAAGTTATTGAAATAGTTTCGTGACAAATTATCAAAAAGAATTTTTTTGTATGGAAATTTTAATTTTGTCAAGAAATTATATATTTCTTACCAAAAGATTCAAATGATATATATATATATATATATATATATATATATATATATATATATATATATATATATATATATATATGTTTGCTTGTACCTCGTCTGGAGACACGTTTCATATCTAACACGAGTTTTAGGTATCAATAGTGGTAGAAACGTATTTGATATTTATGAAAAAAAATAAAATTTAACGAAAAAAAGATATAAATAAATTAGATTTTAAATTCTTAATCATGGTTGCTCTTGAAGACAGGTCAATTAGAGATGCAAACGGTTCAAGCAACTTACGAGCTACTCAAGGCCAATATATAGAATACTCAAATTTGATTTGAAGTTAATCGAGTTCGAGCTCAAACTTGAGTAGCTTATCAAGTTGAATTTGAGTATTACAACACTCGACTCAAGTTGTTTGTGAACTTAAGAAAATTTTATTATTTTATTAATGTGTTGAACTCAGTCGACTATCAAGTCGGGTTAGTGATAATATTTATTAATTTTTAATCGATTGCTTTGTCAAACTGAGTTTTAATGTACTGACGATTTTTGGAGCAGTTTTGAATATCTAAAGAAAATCTTGATCAAGTTTAAGTTGAGTTTTTTTGGTTCTTCGGAGTTTTAACGAGCTGAACTCGAGCTTGGGTCTTGTTACTGACTCGACCGATTCACCGATTATACCCTGTGCCCAAGCCAGAAAGTTAAAAATGAATATTACAAGGATGTAACGACTAGTGAGTAGATGTTAAAAAATAAAAATCTTAATAGCAGTTCAGGAATAACTCAGATAAATAAAGAAAAAGTTTTGATTTCTTAAAACAAATAAACTAATACAACTTATAGGAGTAGTAGACAAAAGGAAAGAGAGAGTCTTAGAAAAATAATATAAAAATTAAAAATAAATCTTAAAAAAAAAGCATGATTTGAAAATAATGATAACTTTAGTATAGTTTTTTTTATATAGGCATATAAAGATTAAAAAAAATGAGGTATCTCCTCAAAAAATATTTTCAATGTAAATTCATAATCATAAAATTTTAGAAAGTCTATGTGAATTCAAGAAACACTTTCATTTGTAATTATAATTTATAAAACTTTAGAAAATATTTTTTCAAAAAACAATTTTGGATAAAATGTAAGGAAAGTTCGATTAAATGGCAAAAACGTACATTAGATTTAGGATTATTTTTCAACCTTTCAAAGTAGTTTTTATTATATTTTGGACTAAATGTCACAAAGAAAAGACCAAGCGAGCCCAAAGGGATTCGAGTCTATGACCAGATCTGATTTTGCTTTTTTCACAACTCATCCAGCCACAATATCCAATCAAAACTTTTTCAGTGGTGTGGAAGCAACAAAAAGTGACTCTGGCAGTAACAATCCAAAAGGCCTGAAAGTACTTGAGAGTATCCAGTATCCACACAAGCGCGTCTAACCCTAAGAGAGAGCCACTCCTTGGGTATCTATCAAATACGCAGAGAGTCGACCGTTGGAGGCCCCTTCTAAATACAACGGTCGTATGCTCATTCAAATCTGAACGATTGAAACGTCTTGTTTCTTCTTCTTCTTCTCTTCTTCTGCGATCTTCAATGGATATAGATAAAGATTTTCACGTCTCCTCAGATCGGCAAAAATGGCAGAAAATCTTCAACGCTCTGGTACACATGTTACAGACCCAGCAAACACAGGTCGGGTCCCTCGCTAAAGAGAGGAAACTTCTCGAAGATCGAATCAAATTTCAATACGGGCGATGGCTATCTGATGTCCATTCCTTGCAAGATCAGATCGCTCAGGTACTCCCTAATTTGCTCACTATTTCAAACTCTAGGGTTTCTTTGATGGCAATTTAGGGCTTTTAGGGTTTCTGAGAAATTCGAAATTTCTGTTTTCATTTCATTTTTTTTTAATAAATACAGATGGCGATGGACTTTAAATTGCAAGAAAAGGAACGCTTGGTTGAGGCGGCAAAGTCCGATTTGTTGATGGGTTTGAAAACGAGAGAAGTTTCGCTTTGCAAACTTAAGTTAGGTAAGTTCATTCACCAGTGGATTAGGGTTTTTTCATTCCTTTTATATGGTGCGCCTAGAAGAATTTCTCCTTTCTTTTTTTTTCCTCTTTTTTCCCCTACCCCCGAACCCTATTTTTCTGTGAGAAATTGTAAGAAAAGTAACTACTAAGGATTGGAGGGTCTCTCTGAGATTGAGCTTCAATTTTTTTTCCTTAGTTTCTCTTAAATCAAAGGCATTTAGTTCTTCTTAGCCCGAAGTTATATCGATAGAGATAAAAATTTAATTTAGTTAAGAAATAGGAAGAAACCCAGCTTTGCCGCTCTAGTATTGTGCTTGAATTCTCTCTACAATGGATTCTGTAGCAGGGCAAGGTTTTACCAAAAAAATTTGTCAGTGACCTGCCCTATCTACTTTACCGTAATGCCTTCTGCAGAGCCTTGGATACATTCCATTGGTTCTTGCAATTCCTATGCCTTTATGTTTGCCTTATGAGAATCTGTGAATTTTAATAAAACCTTGTGAGATATCCAAGATCCCACTGAAGGAATTTGGGAGAATTTTAGCCATAACAGGGTGTTGTTCATGGATATATGCATGCCTCATGCTACCATTGCCCCTGCAAATCCGGGGGCTCTCCCATAGGAGGAATTGGAGGAATTTAACTTACATACAAAGCAAAGGGAGGTTTGGTTATGGCAGAGACACAACTCACGTTGCCTCCAGTCTTGTTGAATTTAGATTTAAATTTATAATAAAATTGATTGGTGTCATCTTTCTGGTCATTGATACCTTCAGAACATGCTACTTCTGATTGGTTCAGCTGGTAGTAAGCAATCATGCTGCTTTGGAAATTTAGGTGTTATTTGATAAGTTGGTTAAGGCCTGCTTTTTCTTTTCTTTTCTTTTCTTTTCTTTTTTTTGGGGCAAGACAACTGTTTTTTGCATGATCTAATTATCCTCCACATCCTTCTGTCTTGTTAAACTGCAGAAAATACAGACAGCGAGTTGGAAGATTTTAAAGTGCTAATTGACTTCCTCTCTCATAAATCCTTGGATCCAAAAGTAAGTTCAGTTGCATCATCTGGAGACTTTGCCCATGGTACTTATGTTTTGAATTGAATGTAAACTTTGAATTTTGCAGGATGATGATCTGGGAATTTCCAAGGAGTTGACGGTGAAAAGGGAAGAGAGGGAGAAACCACTAAAAAAGAAGAGCAGCAGCGTGCAAAGAAATTGGAAGGTGAAGTAAGAAAGTTGAAGCGAGAATATGAGAGTCTGGTTTCAAAAAACAGTGCTAAGGTATCTGCACTTTTGGCAGAGCAGAATTTTGTGTGGAATCAGTATAAAATAATGGAGAGCAACTATTCTAACAAACTGAACAGTAAGCATGCTGAAGTTGAACAAGCAAATGAGAAGATAGACAACCTTCTTGCTGGTATGCAGCAATTGGAGTCATTAAACAATGAAAAGGATGAAAAGATAGTAAAATTAGAAACTGACTTGGCTGAGATGGAGATTGAGATGAAGAAAAAGAATGAAGAGATCTCCAGATTTTCTAAGGAAGTGGAACTGCTTAAGAAAGTCTGAAGCAGCTTCAGTTACCCACCTTAAATCGGTTGCACAGAGAAACAGAAAACTCATAGCTTGAAAGAAATGTTAGACAGGCACCAATATACTCCGCAAATATTAACTGCCGTTTATGAACACTGTAAACAACATATCATCTGGCTTCAAGAAAACATCAAAAATGCATCAAACCGATAACATGTAAGTTTGATCGCAGGTCATTCCAACTTACCATGACACTCGATCGCCATCCTTTTTCGCAAATGTAGTTTTTATTTTAAAGAGGAAGCAATTGATGTGACTCCCACTTCAAATTCTCTCATGCTGTTCGCTACATCCGCATTCAGAATTTTGAAGTTACTGAACCCCCACATGAAAACATGTAATATTTGACCTTACACCACAATTTCTGTGGGCCGTGGGTGGTGTATTATCAGGGTAATCTAGTAACTATATAGTGTATTTGTGAAGCAAATTGATGTGACTCCCACTTCAAATTCTCTCATGCTGTTCACATCCGCATTCAGAATTCCGAAGTTGAAGAACTCCCCTCACATGAAAACATGTAATATTTGACCTCACATGAAAACATGTAATATTTGACCTTACACCACAATTTCTGTGGGCCGTGGGTGGTGTATTATCAGGGTAATCTAGTAACTATATAGCGTATTTGTGGAGCTGCTTCACTAGCTGCTCCGAGTGTATTTCATGTGATTTGCTCTATAAATTAAGCAATTATCTCAGCCTGGTAGCAAATATTTCTGTATAATAGTGTCACCTTACGTGTCCAGTTTCAGAATTATTGATCTAACAAATTTCTCTCGTTTATTTTGCTTCGGGTGGATTTTCGGTCGGTGGTTTTTTTGTCTTCGCTCATTTTTGTTTGTTTTGGGCTGCTTTGTATACCCTGTATGTATTCTTTGTAGCTGTTTTGGTATTATATGCTTGTTTACTGATAAAATAAATAAATTTTCTGTTTGATGTTAATGCAGCAGGTTGGCAATATGCACTTCAAGTAGATTGAAATTTTTTGCTGGTTAAGTTTGGATAATTTTCTAGTGGACGGCCTAAAATTTGGTAGATGACACATCATGTCTTACGGTACCTTGTGTTCATGTAGTAATTCTCATACCTGATCTGGTAATGTCAACAGCTGGGTGAGGGTCCTACTTAACATAGTTTCAAGATATCATCATACTTCTTAAAAATTATCAGAGAATCAGTTTTTAGAAAAGAAATAAGAAAAAACAGTGTATTACAGTCATATCTGATGGTGGTATAACTCATTTGGGGAGTCTTAGGTTTGCTCTTTACTAAACCACCTGTTCGCGGCCATTAATCTTCTTTTTGTTTTTGGAAACATAAGCTCTACCAGTAATTTTAGGCTCTGTTATAATAAGAAAGCGCTGAGAAAAGAAAATTAGTAAGAAAATAAAAATAAAATTAGTAGATAATTTCTTCCTTTAGAGTCCAATGAAATTACTAATTATTCGGGTGTGGTGAGTGATGAACGAGGAAGATTGGTATGTGAAGGCAGTCTTTTAGCCATGGGGCAAAATTTCACCGGAACTTTTCGAAAAATAATATAGAAATTGAAAAAAGAAATCTTAAAAAATATAGTTTAAAAAATAATCTTCAATATAATATAGTTTTTTCCATATCACTAAAACAATTTAGAAAGTATTTTTTTAAGAAACACTTTCTAAAAATTTGAGACACCGAAAGCTTTCTTAAAATCTGTTGGATATAAATGGAATTTAAATTGACAGGATATCTATGGATAATTCTATTCTTAATTCTTTGATTTATGTTATGTTAAATAATTATTTGGGGATTTCGCTATAAGAAATAATTATTTGATTTCGCTAGAAGAATTTAATTTATTAATCAACGAATTTAGATTGAATTATTATTCAACGAATAATTTATTTTTAATTCTAAACGCCGTGGTCAGCTACTTCGCATTCCAGTGCGCCGTTTCTCCTATATAAAGCGTCGTTTGCAGATTTCGCATCAACATACTAAAAGAGATCATCGAAGTCTTGAGTTTTCCTTCCTTTCGCCCTTTGTCTGATAGAGCAAACACATCATCGGGTCACGGAGCCGCGGTAAAGCGCTTATTTAATTATCTGACAATCTGCTTTATCCTTTACGACGCCTTTAATCTCAAAGACCAACTGAGGCGAATTTGTCTTAGCGAAATTCGCGACTCTTACAAGACTCTCATTGCTTCTCCAACTCATATATTCCCTCCTTTCTTATTAATTTAATTTATTTTGGTTTTTCGAATAACCATTATTTTGGCAAGACATGCATGCTGCTGGATACGCCCAAAACAACCTGGCGATGATTCCCAAGTGCTTTACAACAAGCAGATAATTTGTTTCTAACAAAAACACTTTCAATGTAAAGCGTATATTTTCAAAATATACTTTTAGTATAATATTTTAATAATTTATAAATTATCTCTTCAAGAGACAATTTCTAAAAATTCAAACTTATATAATTTCAACTTAAATTCAAAATTTTTAAAATTATATAAATTGTCTTTTCAAAATATATTTTCAGTGTTGATTCAAAATATTCAAAATTATGAAGGTGCCTTTTTAAAATACACTTTTAGTGTAACATTTCAATAATTTAGAAACTGTTGTTTTTTGAGTTTTTAAAAAGTGTTTCTCAAGACACTTTCAGCTTAAAATCAAAAAAATTTAAAATGTCTCTTTAAAAAATACTTTTGATGTTAAATTTTTAAATTTTTTAAAAGTGTCTTTCTAGAAGACACTTCCGTATGGTAAAAACTATGTTACATTTAGATATATTTCTAACCCTATATTATTTGAAGAAGTTTCTATTTTATTTTTAAGCTAAATGTCTAAACAGGCCAAATTTCACCAGCTACCGCACTTGATCAACTTTCATCTGTCGTTCAAATTCGTGCTTTGGTAGATGGTAGCCACGTGTCGTCGCTTCACTACATCTCTCATTCTTACTTCCGTCGTCTTCCCAATGCAAGGATGCGCAACCTTTCTTTCCACTAACACCATCCGCTGGGAAGAAGAAAATGACATCGTGTAGGATAATTCAATCTAGCCCTTTAAACTGGTGAAGCTGCTAAATTTGCTCTATTTTTTGTGAGTTTGGGTTAAAATTACCTTATTATTTTAAAAAATTAATTAATTTTATGTTACTTTAAAACTGTTATACAATATAGACTTTTATACCACGTAGAAAAAAAAATATATATAGTATATATATATATATATATATATATATATATTTTAATTTTTTAATATAAGTTGTAGTAATAGTTAAAGACTAGTGGATTCATTTTTTAATCTAAAATCGTAGATAAATTATGGGCTTTATTTTTATACTAAAGCCGCACTTAGAAACTACCATTTCATTTTTGAAATAAATCCTCATTTTGTAACTGTGACTTTAGTTCAAAAATAAAATCGCAGTTTCTAATTATGGCTTCTAAATTAAGTTTAAAAAAAAAAAATCTAAACATTTCTCCTACTTTGTATAAAGGGTCATTTCAACAAAATTTCAAAGTTCACGTGCATCTAAAATTAGTATTTTTTTATAAATGAGTCATTTTTTAACCCAACTCCATTTTTATATTAAATTCATAGTTGTCAATCTCATTTTCATTTTTGTTTTAAAGTTATAGTAACCAACTTCATTTTTATATTAAAGTCATAGATGTCAACAATACTTTCATTTTTGTAATAGAAAAATAAAATTGTAGTAGGTAAATACAACTTCTGACTTAGAATTAAAAAAACAAAAACAAATTCGAGCATCTCTCATGGTATCAAAAAAAAAAATCTACATTGAATAATAGTTTGAAAAAAAAGGCTTAAAATTAATATTTATTTTAAAGGAAGGGTCATTTTTACCCCCCAAACTCCCAAAGGAGTAAGTAGATTCATACCAAATAGTTAGCCATGTGGGTTAGATGGTTAGCCATGAGAGGTAGTTGAGTGTCACGGACTCACCGCTATCAACCACGTACCTATATATTTGTGTCCGATTCCCTGATTTTCCACTTCAATCCATAGAGAGTAGTAGTAAGAGCGATCGATGGCTCCTTCAACACTGACTGCATTGGCAGAGGAGAAGACTCTCCGGCAAAGCTTTGTCCGTGACGAAGACGAGCGTCCCAAGGTGGCGTACAACCAGTTCAGCGACGACATTCCGGTGATTTCTCTCGCCGGAATCGACGAATCCGAAGGCCGGAGATCGGAGATCTGTAGGAAGATTGTGGAGGCGTGTGAGGACTGGGGGATTTTCCAGGTGGTAGATCATGGCGTCGACGCCGATCTTGTATCGGAGATGACTGCCTCGCTAGGGAATTCTTGCTTTGCCAGCGGAAGAGAAGCTCGGTCTGACATGTCTGTGGCAAGAAGGGGGGATTCATCGTCTCCAGTCATCTCCAGGTACTCTGCTTTTTGCTTCCTATTGATTTAAAATAAAGAAAGCCACGACAGAGATTGCATGAATTTTGAGGTAATGGAAGGTTAGTACATATTTTTCTGCATCAAAATCTCTTGACAAATTCTTTAGGTTATGTTTGGTGCCCAGGAAAATTTCAGAGAAAATACAAGGAAAGAAAATAGGAGAGAAAGTAGGAGAAAAAAATGTAAATAAAGTTAAATTCTGATATTTCCTTTATTTGCTACTTTAAATCAATGTAATTTATTTTTCTTTTAAAGCTAAATAGTTGACTTGCCTGCATGTGTGAAGATTAAATAATTTAAGGATGTGTAGTCTTAAAATAGACCGGACTCAAGTGATATACAAAGTGAATACAACCTAATATACAAAGATAATAGATGTGAAAAAAAAATGTTTCAAAGTATTTTTATCTATTTTTTATTTTTATTTTTTAAAATTAACTAATCATATATTTAACAAATTATTTTTATAGTTTTTTGTGAGTTGATTAAATAACCTTCTCAAAACTTCTAAATCGAATCCTTAATCAAATTTTGATCTTATTTTAACAAAAATATTTTTATTAATTTTTTTTAATAACATTTTTTTCAAAAATATATATAAATATATGAAATATAGAAAAGGGTATTTTTGTTCACATCAAATTTTTTTTTTTTTTTCAAATAAGGAGGTCATATTTACAAATTTGGAGTTATTTAAGTTATTCCTACCAAATATTTCTTTTTTTATCTTCCTTGTTACCTTTCGGGAGCCAAATAGGACCTTAGTATTGTAACCAATTAAGATACTAAAATTACGTGTGGTAGGCCAAAGGATTCGATCATTTGGATTAATTTATATAGTTAATTATCATTAATCATTTCATTTGAGTGGTAGATGAAGGGGTTCTAGTGTTGTGTAAGTATATAGACTTTAGAACTTAAAATAAAGTGGGTTTGGATAAATGACCATTTGACAACTCAAATTTTGAAATATGATTTTTTATCAAAATTTGACATAATTTTGACAAAAATGTCTATCTTGTTTTTTTTTCAAAAATAACTTTTTATTCTAAATTGACAATGTAAATATATGAAATGTAAAAATGTATTTTTGCCCAAAATAGGTTATTTTTCAAGAAAAAGCTTGTGAGGTTAGATTTACAAATTCGTATTTGTGTATTTTCATAAAAAAATTCTAATAAAAATTGGGTGCAGGATTGCAAAATGGGTGAATGAAATTTCACTCTCTTCAACTTATAAATAATTAAACCACACTGAACAGACTCGTCAAAATTAGAAAGAAAGTAATTAAGTAGTCATGTGGAATAGCTGGAACTGATTTTCAGGGGGAAGCAGTGCAAGATTGGCGTGAGATAGTTACATATTTCTCATACCCGCTCCGAACCCGAGATTACTCCCGGTGGCCCGACAAACCGGAGGGATGGAGGGCTGTCACTGAGCTCTACAGCGAGAAGCTGATGGGTCTCGCCTGTAAGTTGCTAGAGGTACTATCGGAGGCTATGGACCTTGAAAAGGAGGCTCTGACCAAGGCTTGCGTTGATATGGACCAGAAAGTGGTGGTCAATTACTATCCCAAATGCCCACAGCCTGATCTCACGCTCGGACTCAAACGGCACACGGATCCGGGTACCATAACCTTGCTGCTCCAAGACCAGGTCGGAGGACTTCAGGCGACCCGGGATGGAGGAACACTTGATCACTGTCCAGCCCGTGGAAGGGGCTTTTGTCGTCAACTTGGCGACCATGGCCATGCAGTAGTTTTTTATTCCCATAGTTTTAAAGACGGGTATAGACTCGAGTGCACAACCACTCAATGATAGATACCACACGCTTTTAACGAAGAGGCGTGCCTCTTAAACTATAGTTTATTTTTAAATATATTTATTTTCAACTTTTTTTAATTATATATTGAAATTTATATATTTTCACTCATTTTTTATTAAATTTTTTTTAATATTAGGAATGATTAACTTTTTTAATTAATAGAATCATACTTTGTGTTGGGACAAGCAGATTCAAAGTTTCTCAAGAATGCTCAACATCGTTTTTTAAGATGCAGAGATGAGGAGATATAAGCATGACACATGATTTCATAAAATCAGATCTAAAATTTAATACCACACTGATAGTGAAAAGGCCACTGGATGAAATTCGATCCTAACACTGTATCATGTTTTATAAAATCGATACAGATCAAATATCACATTTCACTTCACAAAAACACGCATTTTTATATATCGCTATTATTAATTTTTAAAACTATGGGATTATCGTGTTTGCTTATTCATTCCTGTTTTGGATGGAAAGTGAAGAATGTTTCTAATGGTTAATAATTGGAATGAGATTGGCAGTATTTGAGTAATGGGAGGTTCAAAAATGCGGACCACCAGGCTGTGGTGAACTCCGAATGCAGCCGGTTGTCGATCGCCACTTTCCAGAACCCAGCCCCGGAGGCAGTTGTGTACCCACTCAAGATCAGAGAGGGGGAGAAGTCGGTGATGGAGGAGCCCATAACTTTTGCGGAGATGTACAAGAGGAAGATGAGCAAGGATCTTGAACTTGCCAGGCTGAAGAAATTAGCAAAACAGCAGGATGATCAGGCGCAGATGAAATCCAATGGCATTGATCAACAGATGAAACCCAAAGTTATTGATGAGATTCTTGCTTGAAGAGTATTTCATGCTAGAATCCTAGATAGCGACGTGAAACCAACTTTGGCAGTATTCTTATCTATTTACGTTAATGTCGTCCTTATATCCTCACCCCTACAGAGAATTAGTATCTTATTCACATTTGGGTTTTCTCGTAATGATCCCTAAGACTATAAATATTATAAGAATAATAATGCAATCACATTGTTCATCAAGGAACCATGCCTAAAAATGTGGCTCACGCTATGTGTCCATGACAGAGAAAATTAAGCTATCACAATCACCTCCTACGGTATAACAACTTTATTCCTTTTTTTTTTTTTTTTTTTGAATATATGTTCTTTCTTTATCCCCTTTTGCATTTTGATATATTCTCTAACTTCATTCATATTCAACTTTAAAAAGAAGAAAATATACCATGTCTTACGACCATCAACTACACACCATTGCATCCAAAGCTGGCTTGTGTACCAAATCAATGAACAAGTTCAACATGGTATCCTATTTTTCCAAGAAAATTATGAGTATGGTTGGATTACCGTTTTTAAAATTGTTCTTTGTTTTGAAAACAAAATAAATTTGTTCGGTTTTTTTTTTTTCTTTTGAGAAATACAAAGAAGGACATTATATTTAAATAACAAAAAGTAAAGTAAATTCAGATAACACAAAAATTATACTTTCTATATTCTTTTTTTTTTTGAAGGAGTGTTTTCTATATTCTTTAAAACAATTTTTAAAAACAGAAATCACCATATTCCTTTTGTTTTTTTTACATCTATTTCACCTTGTGTAATAGATTATTATGATACATAATACCATCTTTTAGGGACTAGATCCGACTCTCCCATGTCAAACTCTTTCTTTTCTTTTTTACCGCTTGAGCTAGAACCAACCGCTTGCAAGAAAATTATCTTAAATTCCTTTTTATCTTCCTTTAAAAAAATCCGATTGATATTTCCAGTTGTAGCCATCGTTATAAAAATATGATCACACAGATCATTACAAAACGACCTATATTTCCTTTAATATATTACACACATACACACATCAGAACTAGAATTAATCATAACCATGGCTAACAAACACAAGCTCAACCCTTTTTCCTACCCACACAACAAACCGGAAAGTTGTATTCACATGAACTAATACGATCGCCAAAGTGGTCGAAACCACCTGGACTGAAAAGAGGACTGGTAAGAAACCAAGAACAACAACAGCACCACCAACGCAGCCACCCCCCAAGGCGAAGTCCCGGCTCTGTGAATTGCGTCGTGGTCCGGTTTCGGCACCCGAATAAACCTCCCGTAAATAGATATATTGGTGAGCTAATAAGAAGAGGATCATCGGCACCAACAGGAGAAACAACCTCAGGCTGATCACCGTCCTATGCATCCGTACCCTGTAGTCCACGTAAGACGAAAGAGCTAAAAGAAGAAAGACGATGATAAATATGCCAAGCAAAGGCATAGGGGGTGGTGATATGGAGGCTAAGGTTTGGTCTCTCCAACTTGGACCTCTTCTCCCTCCGAACAACCAACCCATTTCTGTTTCTCGATCTTTTCTTACTATGCCTCTCTCGAATCGGAAATTTATTGTTGTCTATATAGGAGAGGTGATCGAGGGTTCTAGACTTGAGCTTATTTGCTTTGGCATAAATGCTGAGGTATGGATCGATTCTATCTGTAACCGACTTTGCTTTTGGATTGATACCAAAATCGAAATAATTCTGTTTTTGAAAATCTTTTAAAAATTTATATGGAGGGCAAGAATATATTCTAGCTTTTTCCTTGTCCTTAGTGGTAAGTGTCAACACATAACAGGCTGCATCTCCTACTGTTTCAAATATTGCCCTTCATTTTCTATGCTCTTCCGCGGAGCCTCAATATTCCACACACTCATCGATTTATCTATCTATCCTCTTTTTAGTTTTTCCTCGTACGTGCCGGAAGTGTGAAACGGCACGTGTCAGTCATGCGAATAGTGTGTCCGTTTTCCTTGAATTAGGAATTATGGGAAGCGGGTTGTAGTTAGCTTGACACGTTTCAAACATGAAAAAAATAAAAAGGTCGTGATTCCCTGAAAAACCTAAATACTTTTAAGTTTTTAATTTAATTATATATTTCAATTTTTTTTAGCCTAATCATATTTAAGTTTTAAGTTTTTTCTACTTAATGTTTAGTCAGCAATAGCTTTAAAGTTAATTTAAGAATTTCAATGTTGTTTGACCAATGATATCTTTACTCTACCACTTATATAAAATGAAAAGTTAATCACGATTGACTAATAATAAAAGATCAAAAAAGTTAATAATTCATTGAACCAGAGTTATTACTCATGCTGTCATAAATATATAATTTATATAATATTAAAATAAAAATATATATAGAAATAAATTAGAAATTAGTAATTTTTATGTTTAATTTTTATACGTAAATATAAATGTACTAATACTTTAAATTGTATTATATTAAGTTTGTATAATATTTAAATGTTAATAACTTAATGTTAATTAATTTTATAAATTTAGGATTATTATTTTTATTAAGATAAATTTATTTTGTTTTGTAGTTGAGAGTGTATCCAATCCTCCACTTGGTTCAATTCTTTTAAGTAAATTGTTTTACATTCATTTATTTTTATCAATGACAAAAATATACTTCTCTAAGTGATACAAAATTTAGAGAGTGATGTAAGAATATTATTATTGAATTTGAATATATATATATATATAAAAGGAAATTACGACTTATGTAACTTTTTAACGGATAAATGGAGAACAAAGGATGCATAGATGAAAGATACGTATGAAGAAAAATGTAGAAATTTTTCAAAAAAAAAAAAGAAAAGAAAAGTATATGTGTCAAAGATGTTTATTGACATTTTTTTTTTATGTATAAAAACAAATATATGTTAGCCAATTTAACATAGGCTAATTGGGCCAATTTTATTTGGACCCACAATTTTATAACCTAATCTTCCAAAAATTTAAGTCAAGGTCGGGAGGCTTATTGTACTCAACTTATATTTTGGGATAAAGTTATAGTTGGAAAATGAGCCAAACCCATTAGGCCTGTATATCAAAATGGGCCTGGTCAATTTAAACCATTTTTATTTGAGCCCACTTTTGGTTGGCTCAGCCATATCCTATAAGGGTAGTGGATCAAAATGGGTCAAACATTAAAAATAATAATAATTAATAATTTTATATTTTATAAAATAAAGTTTTTTAAAATACTTATGGTTTATTCTTATGTTTTTTTTTTTTTTGAAATAGAAATTTCATTTATTCAAACTAGCAATACATCCTATTAACATATAGAATCAAATTCGTTAAAAACATTAAATGAATAAATTTCAATTTTGTATCATTGATTTGACTCGACTAATCGGCCACATGCCTTAATCGAAACACACATCGCAACAACGACAACGATAAAACTAGAAACAAAAATTACTAATCTGATTTTTACAAAACCACTTAAAAATATGAAATAAGTAGGGAAAAAAAAAAGATATAGAAGGAATGATTTCAAACCAAATTGGGCAAAAAATCGCTCCTCCTTCTTAGGAAAATCAACTAAAACAAAAAAAAATCGCAACAAGAAACCAAAACCTAACTTTTGAAAATACAAAATCCATTATGATGTCGAAATGATGTAGAGGAGGACGATCAGGAGTATCGAAATGTGAGGCTATGGGAAGAGAAAAACTAATATTTTTTATAATTAGAAATTATATAATTATTTTATTTTATGAAAAATAAATTATTTTAATTATATTTATATATATTTATTATTTTAAATTAATTTTTATGTATTATTTTATTTTATTAAAAATAATAATTTAATAACTATTCTTTCTATATAAACAAAATTTGTTGTTTTCATAATTGAAAGGCTAATATTTTTAATATTTAGAAATTATTATATAGTCGTTAAAATTTTAAAATAAAAAAATAGGCAAAAATAAGTTAAACGGACTGGTCCAACCCAAGCCCTAATAGCCCTGATTATATTAGGGAACCATTTTCCCAAACTGGCCCTCAAAAGATATGGGTCAATTAAAGTGGGCCTAGGTAAAAGCTAGCTGTCATCGTTTCTGAAGTCGTAGTGTCGTGCCGATTTTTCCTGGATCGGATACCCAAGTTCTCTTTTTGTTGGGTTTTCAAATCAAAGCCCTAATGGGCCTAAATATTTTGAAGGGTGAACACTTCTAAACTGAGAAGGCGGGCTCGCGAGGGCTTTAAACGAATCAAAAACTCCCTGCGTCTGATTTTCCACCGCTTTCCCTCGGATTTTCCCTCGATTTTTCTCGGAAAGATGCCACCCAAGGACGCGAGGCCTGTGAAGAAAGAGGAGGTACAAAGCGAAGAGGGCGAGAAAATCGTGAAAAAGAAAAATTCCATGAATGCTTGTTCAGGGTCTCGCTTGAAAGAAGCCAAACTGAAGAAAGAAGAGCTTGAAGATGATGATTTTGAGAAACCCGGTCCTAAGAAGAATCTGAACAAGACGGACAAGGTTTGTGCCTGTATTCGATTTTTATCGCCTTTTCTTGTGCTCTCCAAAAAATGAAGGAAAATAAAGATAAAAATAGACAAAGAAATCCAACTCTACTGAGCAAAATGATGAACTCGGTAGAGTTGATCCTTTCGTTTTCTTAGTCTTAAATGGTGAAAAATCTAGGTGGAAATTTTGGTGTCGTTTTCTCAGAAACAAAAGGCATGCCTAATAAGTATATGCTTTGCATTATTTCTGGGTGGGTGGAGCGTGTAGGTACAGAAAAAGAAGAAGAAAACGAAGGAGGATGTAAAGAAGTCAACTGCAACGGTGGAGCAAAACGGGAAGAAGAGGGAAAAGAAGGTGTTTGATTTGCCCGGACAGAGGCGGGAAACCCCTGAAGAAGTATGATTCCTTTTTATTTCCTTTGTTAAATTACCCTTGTATGCTGTTGGGTTTCTTTTTTAGTAATGGGTTTTGTGTATTTTGGATTTTCAGAGAGACCCATTGAGGATTTTTTACGAATCCCTCTTTGATCAAGTGCCTGGCAGTGAAATGGCAGCATTCTGGTGAGAGATTTTTGTCTAACTATGCTATCTTTTTATTATTGATTTATTTATTTATGTATAAACGCTCTATTGGTAATGAAAATTTGGTTTGTAACCATACTTCCATCCTTGCTGTGCAAAGGGAGACTTTAATCTATCATTGTTACACTAAACCTTGCTTTAGCATATTGTTACAACCCTAGCTCAACAAAGGGGGAGGGAGAGGGGAGTAGAAGATAGTATGAATATTGTAACTTGTTTGAGGATGGGCATAGTAAAACATCCCCTGATTAGAGGTTTAGAAGACTAAGGAGAGGCTTACCTTTATGAGCTGACCCTCAGCTCAGTTAGTGGTATCGTTTGTCAATTCCTGTATGTTTCACCTCTTTGATTGAGGGAAGACCGAATTTTTAGGAAGTATTGCAGAAATATCTCAAAACATAGAATCACCAGAAACCTTGATTTGCAACATTTCGTGGACATCTTATCCTTATTCAAATATTTATTGCCCCAAACTTTAGACTTGTCTATAGAGAAGAAAAATCAACTGATGATCAACAAGAACCCAAAGGCAACCTTGGCCTCACAGATACTGTAACAAAGTCCTTTTTTTTTTGGCATTATATCTGCGCCTTTGGGAGGCAAGGATTTTACTAGCAAACCCAAGAAGGAGCTACTTAGTGATTCTGTTTCATCTCAAATAATGCTTATGCATATTTCTGTTCTTTTAGATGGGTAGTATCCTTCGATTGGAAACTAAGCTGTGAGTTGTTGAATTGTAATTTGCTCGTTCTTGCAAGCAAAAGGTTGTTTCACTCTTTCGCCATCCCCAATTCTTGAGTAATGCCTTCTGCTGCTTTGTTTCTTTAACTTCATTTACAAACCTCTTACAAGTGTTGGTCTCTTTTTGTTGTCACTTGACTCACTTCACATATATAATTGCTTTGCAGTGTGTCAAATTTATAATTTGTAATTAAAGGCATTAGTTTTCATTTTCTTTCTCCACAAAGAAACCAAAACAACCACCTTTTTTTTTGCAAGCAAATGGGAATATTGAGCTAGGGTGGTGGCTGTTTTCTCTGTTTTTGTGTGGTCTGAATCTTGTTTATGTGGTTTCGCTTTGACTTAACCTTAGGGAAGATAGTGAAGCATGTAAATTCAAACCTGATTGACTTGCTTGAATGCTTGCTTGAAGGCATGACCCTGACTCTGGTCCAGTTATTCATACTCATTTGCGCAATCACAATCTTGGTGGCTACCAAGTACTACCCTCCCTTTGTAGGGTGTACATAATTGAACTGTGTATGCCTTATCAAGTCAGCCTTCCACATGTTTACAATGGCAAATCTACTTAAACATAATTGCAGGATGATGGAATCTGGTTTGCTGCCGAAAGACGTGGCAAAGAAAGTCTATGAGAAGAAACTGAAGAAGAATCAACAGCAAAAGCTTTCTTCACCAGCTGTGAAGAAAACCACCAAGTCTGTCACTGTTAAGAAGAAAACATCGCCTCTCCCGGTCTCATCTAAGAAGAAGACACCAGATTCCAAAGAGTCAAAGCAGTCTAGGAAGCGCACGATTGAGTATAGCAGCACTGAGGAGGAATCAGAAGATGACTTCGTTTTATCTAAGAAGATTTCAATAAGAAACAGAGAGTAGCTTAGTTGAAAAACCTATTCGCCCTGCTTAGCTGCATGAAGAGGAAACTTGTAATCGGCCTCTGCTTCCTAGTGTTTTTAAGTTGTAATTTGCTACAGAGCATGTGCCCATGTGTATTGGCATCTTCCTGCCATGCCATTGCCCAGCTCTTAACTAAAAGGGAAGAAGTATATTAAAATGTACTGATTTGGGCTTATTATGGAAAATTGAGCTAAAAATAAAGACTATTTCAGAAATTGAAGGCATTCCATTTCCATTTACCAGAATGTGAAATGTGGCCTATTGATTATATCTCTTGAAGTTGCAGGCCTAAGGCCTAGGTCCAGTCCCACACATTGAGCGCCATGCAGCCTATGCCAGTATTAGGAAGATGTCTGCAGTTCACACTGCAAATTTCTACACTTTTCATGAGTTCTAGCCTATCCCCTGGGTTTTTACTTAGTTTAAAAAATAAAAATTTTCAAATACAATAAGTTTAAAAATATTTCTAAATCTAGTTTGTGCCACTTAACAAATGTCTCTTGAATAAACATTTTTAAAAAATGTTTTTTCAAAAGATATTTTCTAAAATTTTGAAAATTTTAATTTACATTGAAATTGTTTTAAAGGCAGACATCTTCTACTATTTAATCGGAAAGGCCTTTCAATGGGACAATTTTATAATTCAAAATTTTAAATTTACATCGAAAAAGTTTTCTTTAAATGTGTATATATTCAGATTTATTAAAGTTTGCCTTTTAAAGCAGACATCTTCTTACAATTTAAAATTTTTTTAATTTACACCGGTTTCCCAAGTTTTCAAGAGACATTTTCATAATTTAAAATTTTTTGAGCCTTACACCGAAAGCTGTCTTTCGGGCATACTTTTATAATATTTCATTTAAAATGCCTTTTAAATGTATTATCTTCATAGAATTCTAAAATTTTAAATTTATACTCGAGTGCTGCCTTTTGTTATATTATTCGCACTATTTATTTTAAAAACGTGATTGAATAAACACCTTCATGATTTTGAAATTTTTTAATTTACATTGAAAGTGCGTTTTAAAGAGACATTTTTACAATATTTCAATAAAAATGTATATCTTCATAATTCTGTACTTAATTTTCTCTCGAAGTCATTTTAAATGTATATATTTTTACTATTTCTTTAAAATGTATTTCTTAGTGATACCTTCATATTTCTGAAATTTTCAAACTCTATATCAAAATGCCTGCCAGGACCTTTATAATTCAAATTTTTAATTTTATATTTGTTACTTTCTTAAACATTTTTACATCTATTTTATCGAAAAGTCATTCTTTCAATAAACACTTTCATAATTTCAAAATTTTCAATTTATACTTAAAAGCTGGGTATTTCTAAGATATACATTTACACTATTTCGTTAAGCTCGTATTTTAAATAAACATTTTCATATTTTAAAAAATTTTTAATTTAGACTAAAAAGTCTTTTTTTAAAGACGCTTATAATTTCAAAGTTTTTAAGTTTTAATAATGAATGACTCACGACATGTAAAACTACATTATACGTAATTATTTCTTGAATTTTTGCATGAAAGCTCCTAGTCCTTGCGGCACTCTTCCTAAGTGATCATGTCCTTCCTTCACCTGAGATGGCAAAAATGAATTTGACTTATTAATTCCATTAAACAAAATCAGCTTGTTCTCCATTATTCTGTTTATAAGGTAGATTTTTTCCTTTCCTTAGCAGAGTGCACTCGTTTTATTAAAAAAGGGTTCTTTTGACTATATCTGATTATAGACACTTTTTTTCCAAAAAATATAGAATTTTGGCAAATTTTTTTTTTAAAAAGAAAGTACAATCAGTCCATTACTCAAAATCAGGAATATAAAACTGATGCATCTTAAATGTTAAGTATTATGAAATTCCATCAGCGGAAAATGGGGATTATAGATAAGTTTTTATTCCAATTTCCAAGTACCAAAAAAAAAAAGAAAATTACAATTAAAAAACCCTAATGGCCAGAAGAGGACACGTGGCGCGAACACATAAAAGACTAATGACTTGTGATGAAGCTCAGTAGGTTATAAACTTATAATATTCTTTCTTCCTCCAGTCTCCTCTCCTTGGACTTTTTCCTTGTTCTTCGATCTCTTTGTCTCTTGCCTGGGTATCCGTCTGGTAGGCAAAAGAAAGAGTCAGTATGAAAGAGGAGAGAGGGAGGACCAGTTTTCTGGGGTGCTTCTGATGATGACGAAATGAAAGCGGCTGAAATTCTAAGATAAATTTCAGAGCTGCATTAAGTACGAATCCAATAGAGAATTCTTCCATCTTGAGTCCTCTAAAGCAAGTTAAGATCCGTACTCTGTCAACATCCCCTTCCTCTTCTAGACCTCGTCCTCTGCCTTCTCTCTCAACTCTCTCCATGCACTGAGAGTAGACCACTCAGCAATGGTCTTCCTTCAATCACCGAATCGCTCCCTTCTTCCTCCAAGGGCCTATCTTTGCTAACGCCCAGCTTGCATCCCAAGAAAAATTTCCGAAGATTTCACTGATGGTAAATCCTGTTTTCTTGGATTCTCCTATATATCCTTGTTTCCCATGAATGCTAGACTGCTAGTGTGTGTGATGTTATTTTTTTTATCTCCATGTTCAATCTTAAATATCTATTTTGGAAAACATTGACGATTGAGAATCTAATTTTCTTTCACTCATACCAAAACAGAGATTTGGGGCTTCCTTGTTTCATAGGATTCTACTTGTCTCGTTTTTCTTGAAAAGCAAGCACCGCTTGAGGATGGATAGGACGAAGTGATTGAAGAGGTAAAATCCTAACTCTTTTCAATACTAGATTTTCGCCTTTGCTTTCGCTGTGGTGGATTTTGACGGAACCACTAAATTAAGAAAACATTTATGGAAATTGTGTGGTGTCGTTGTAGAGCCTCAATTGAGGTATTTCTCTCTCAAAATCTCTTCTTTGTTTAAAAAAAAAAAAAAAACTTTCGAAACAATATAATCTGAAACCCAATTGATTTTAACCTTTAGGCTTTAAATCCATTTTCTGCCTTCCTGAGAAAAAAACAATCAAACGAGTTGCAGAGGAAAAGATTCTTCGATTTACTAATGTTAATCTAATTATTTTCCTACTTAATGTTGCACAGTCGGTAATATTCTCAGAGGATGGGAGAGCATTCCATTTGGTTGAAGAAGAGAAAGTGGAAGGCAGATTGTGAGAGAGGAAGGATGTTTCAATAAGTTGGAGTATGGAATTGAAACTGATAGGAGTTGAATGGGGCTGTCCTCTTCCTGATCGGAGCTTGATTCCGACGAAGACTCTTCTAATGGGTTACTGCATTCAACCGATTCAACTAGAAGAACATGCCTGAAGAGGCCAGAAGAAGAGAAAGCTTTTATGATGCAGAGGGTTAAAGGCTCTATGGCCTCGCACGTGACTCATCCTCATGTGTCCTCACAAATAAATTTTGGAATAATATTATTAGGTAATTCAAACTCATTTCAAGAATATACCTATTCTTTTCTTGTACTTATTTTGGCTTGAAACTAAATTAAAAGTTAAATTCTAAAAGTATTTTTCCTATTTTTTAGATCCATGAAAATATAAATTTTGTGCAATATATGGACATTTGATGCACTTTAGTTTTATAATTAATCGGTTGTTGAAATAAATAAAAGGCGGGTCAAGTCGGACAAAATTATTTACTTATAAACAAAAAGAAATAAAATAATACTTAAATATATAAAGTAATCTTTTTTTTTTCTTTAAGAGAGCAAATTTATTTATTTAGATTAAGAATAATAATCTGATTAGTAAATAATACAATCATAAAAACATAAAATCAAAAATACTAAAAACTTTAACACTTTTGATAATTCGCATTAAAAACGGTTACAACATCCGCGTTTAATAACAAACGATCGATTCAACACTACGAACAAAATATCGCATTGATCGAAATATCGCCGATATTTCGCCATTTAGTGAGGCTGATAGGACGCTCTTTTACCCGTAGTCGACACGGGCACTATCGCCATTTATCACCGATTTCATCGATATTTCAAATCACTATCCTTAATTTTAATGACCACCCTCATCCCCTTGTTTTAAATCTGCAAAATGAATTAATTTATGTCTATTTGGGGTTTCAATCGAGCCCTCACTAAAGGTGGAGATGGTGCACCTTTCATCCACCAAGCTGTTAACTGCTCTTATTATATAAGGTGCAAACATTTTTTATAGTCCCTTATTATTTATGAATATTTTTACTATTATATATTATTTTTTTTAACATTATCACTTAATTTTATTTTTCATAAAATCATTTCACCTTTTCAAAAATTTAAAAAATTTAAAATCAATAAATTTACAATATTTTTAAATCAAAAATTATTTTGATAAGAAAACGAAAATAATGTCTCATTTAAAATTTAATATTATGACATACAATATTTTGAATCTTCTCGAATATTTCTTTTAACGTTATAATATCTTAATAATATATTGTATATAAAGATATAATCCTCAAGATATGAATCATTTCTCATTATCTATATAAATAATTTTATAAATATATAAATTAAAATAAAAACTCATTAATTCTAAGAGTAATATTAAATTACATATTTAATTTAATAATTATAAAACATGATCCAATTGAATCGATATTTTTAATGAAAGTAATTTTAATTTTTAAAATTTTAATATATAATTTTAATCGAACCGATATTTTTGTAAAAATATCCACCGACATTTCCGATATATTCGTAAAATCCAATTACCTATGTATCCGTGCTTACTGATATTTTGATCCTTGAGACCTATACATTTGATAATCTAAAATACCAAGAATACCTAAGATTTTAGATCAAAACGCATACTAACGAACAACATTTAATTTGATGATTTTGTTAGACAATTCATATCTAAACTGGCCAACGAAACCCACGGCTAGTCGGCACTGTCAACGATGACAAAACACGTCTCAACAAGTTAATAACAAAAACACAAACAAAAGAAAATCAAAGACAAACCTAGATCGATGTGAAATAAACTATTTTATTGGAAAAGATAACTCAAATATGAGGAAATAACGATGGAAGAAAGGATTAAGTTTAAAACGATAAAAAATCACTCCATCCATTAAGACCATTCCTCTAGACAAACAAAGGTCTGAAAGAGAGAAATATAGATAGGGTCTTAAAAGAGAGAAATAGAGGTAGAGGCAGCTAAAAATTTATAGAAAGAATAGAGTAATTTACTAAAAAAAAATATGGAAGTATATCGAATGTTTTATTTGGAATCCTCAATTATTAAAAGGATGGGATGGCCGGGAGAATGGTAATATGCAAAAGTGATTAAAAGTAAAAAAAAAAAAAAAAGTATTACTATAAAAAGATAATGAAAGTATTTTTATCTACATGAGAAAAAAGAAAGATTAAATTCAACTATCCTTTTAATCACATAACCCATTTCTTTTATTCAGCATATAACATGAAGGCATATTTTCAATTATCACATGAATGCCTTTATTTGACAGTGTTATCAGATATTTTCAAATAATGACATCATCTTCTATGAAGCAAATAATGTTCAATTAATTTTGTTTTAATGATCACATGCCAATGTTATAATCCTGACTTGTGACACCTGGAATATAGAAACCAGACTTTAATAGAAGTATAGAACCCATTTTATGTTTCCAAACTTATTTGTACTGAATAAAGAATCAAATAAATTTTTTTTATTTTCTCTTTAAAATTAAAGTGATATATGCAACATAGTTTTAAAACAAATAAAATCTAATTTTTCTAATAAATAAATAAGTCACATTTTCATTTTATGCAAGGATTAGCGCTTATTTTGAGAAAAGGCCAAGGGTTTGTTTCTACAATAGCCACAATATCAATCTGAAGCCGACTTGCATATATATCTTCATCGGGTACTCAATCCTTCCATTTCCATGTTCGGCCTTTTAAACGCTGAGCATTTCTAAACAATTGAGCTAGACTTGTGGACGTGAAACTTTCTGCTCATTTTAAGAGCAAAGAATCTAGCCATTTCTCGAGTCCTTTCCAAGGAGTCCGCATGATTATTGACATGTCAATCATCGATCCTAAATTTATATACATTCACGACTTGCTTCATGAATTGTTATAATCTCTTAATGATTAAATGGATGTACTACGATTGTTTGCTTAAAAGGATTGTCATGAAATAACAGCTTCCATTAAGCAATTAAAAACACATACCTTGCTCAGGATTTGGTTTTACGTGGTCCAAAGGTATCCTGCAGACAAGATATCCAAAGAATTTGGTTGCTTTTGATTCATTTGAATAAAATAGACTATATCAATTGTTCCTTGAGGTAGCGCAATATGGCATGTCATACTCATTCTAACGTTCGTTGGGGAAATGAATCAGAGCATGACTAATAAATTGACATAAAAACAATATCTCAAGGAAGATGCTTAACAAGATATATGTTTACTAATAACACTAAGAAATGGTACTTTAGGACTAAGTAATTCTTCACTATTTCACAAGGACGAAATGAGTATTTTTTCAAGTCAAGTGAACGAACAACCATTGGAGAACTTAAAGGGTGTGCTTTATTCATATAAAAGTGCTTTAAGATTTTCTAAGATATGGGCCGACATAATTAAAATCTAATGGGAAAATGTTCGATCTGAGGTTGAGACAAATTTTTGTTTTCCCAAAATCTTTTATCTCAAATTCATTTTTCAAATATTTTATTGTTCTTGTGAGCTCTTCAGAAGTTCCAACAAGATTTAAATCATCAACATACACATCAATAATTGCAAATCTGGTTTCCGATTTCTTGATAAAGATGCATGGGCATATAGGTTGTTTGCATACCATTCTTTCAATAAATACTCGCTAAGGCAATTGTACCACATGCGTCCGAATTGCTTCAATCCATATAGAGATCGTTGTAATTTGATTAAGCACATACTACGAGGCTTTGTATTATTTGTTTTCGTGCAATCTAAATTTTTTATTTTCATATATATGTCATTATCTATGATATGATATAGATAAGTCATGGGATGACATCCAATAGACGATGTCCAAATTTTAGATCTCGCTTAAGCTTGTTAAAAAATGAAAAGTAATTGCATCAATGACTGGTGAATATGTTTCCTCGTAGTTAATAGCAGGTATCTACGAGAAACCTTGTGCTACTAATCACGTTTTATATCTTATGATCTCATTATTTTCATTGCGCTTTAGTACAAATACCCATTTGTACCCAATAGGATTTACACATTTAGGTGTTTGGACTACAGGTCCAAAAACTTCTCGTCTCATTAACGAGTCCATTCTGCTTGCATAACTTCTTTCCCTTTTGGCCAATCATTTCTATGTCAACATTCTTCCACATTTTGTGGTTTAGGATTCTCATCACTTCTTATGATGTCTAAGGCTACTTGGAAAGCAAAAATATCATTGATAACAACTTTATTTCGATCTTATTTTTCTCTAATGTGCACATAATTTATTGAGATCTCATAATTTTCAGGTACTTGTACCTCTTAAGGGGTTGTTTCTTTATCTCGAACATCTTCAAAGGTTTTTTGTTCAATATACGCCTCTGTAGGGGCCTCTTGTTCACCATATACTTCTTCAATGTTTTTTTGTTTATCATATGTCTCTACAGGGGCCTTCCATTTATCATAGACCTTTTCAGAGGTATCAATTCTCCTTTATGTTCTCCTCTTCTAGTGAGTTATATCTTTTGAGTCAATATGTCTCTCGTGCTTCAGGTGTATTTAGATTTATTGTAAAACCCGTGAAAAATTTACATTTAAAATTTATAGAAAAAGGGCAAAACGGTAATTTGTCTAATAGTCTCTGAGGAAAAGTCGGATTTTTCAGATTCACTTACGAAACGATTTCTCCATCGCAGCTGGTCTCGCGAAATTTGCAGACGCTGGCCACCCTCGTCAATCCAAAGTTATTAATCTAATTTCACGTATTTCGCCGTCGCGAATCACGCGGATGCATACTTAAGATAAAGTAACATGTGCCATGTGGCACTAGCATGGGGGACACTTAGCACATGGGTGGGCCAAGTGTCATGCCCTTAGGCATTGCATGACTTGGGTGGATAGGATTTTGGCATGGAAAACACATGGACTAGCAATGGCCATGTGTCAAACTTGTCTTGTGTAGGTGTTCTTCACCTAACTCAAACCTAACTTAGTGGTTTGAGGTGGGGAAATGCAAACCTGCTTGTTGGCAAGAGAGAAAGAGGTAGTTAGCGTTTAAAAAAAAAAAGGAAGAAGAAAGGAAGGAAAGGAAGAGTTGGTCTACACCGCAACAAGGTAGGTTATTTTCCTACTCAGGGCACTATTGGTCTAGTGGGTTTCAATGGCCACTAGCCTGGGGCCCCAACACGTGCCGTGGCCAAACTTGAATGCAAACTCGCGCTGCATTTTCCATTTTGATGCCAAAAATGGATTTTTGGTGCAGGTTAAACCTACTGGAAAATATGTTGAATATTGGATTTTTGCGTACTAGTGTTCTTGTTTGTGAAAACTGGAAAAAAAAATTCCAGTTTGCATGTGTTGTATTTTGTATGAATAACATGCTGTTTTTGAGAAAAGATAGTGATATGAGTATGTATGCAGTAATTTTATATCATGCAGATTTGATGCGAAATGCGTAGAATTTGCATACAAGGCTTTTCCTGCAATGAAACCGGATAAAATTAAGGTTGCATGTCTAAGTTTTTATTGTATAACATGTAGTATGTGAACTTGTTGCATGCATGCATGTAAATGAATGACTCAAAACAGTTTGAATGCAAACTGTGTACATTTTCTGGGCATTTTGATGCCAAAAACGGATTTTTGGTGCAAGTTAAACCTGTTGGAAAATATGTTGAATGCCGGATTTTTGTATACTATTGTTCTTGTTTGTGAAAACTGGAAAAAAAATTCTAGTTTGCATGTGTTGTATTCTATATGAAAAGTGATGTTTTTGAGAAAAGATGGTGATATGAGTATGCAAGCAGTAATTTTATATCATGCAGATTTGATGTGAAAATGTAGAGAAATTGCATGCTGTGTTTTTTCTGGTAATGAAACTGGATAGAAAATTCAGTTTGCATGTCTAAGTTTTTATTGTATAACATGCAGTATGTGAACTTGTTGCATGCATGCATTTAAATGAATAATGTCATGAAGTAGGCTTTTTTGTATATCTCACGTGCATGGGACATCGCGCATGTCGGGTTCGAATGCATAGCATGAATAAACGATTTTTTTTTTCGGAAGGTTGTCCACCAAACTTATCGAAGTCTGTCCAAATATGAATATCGGAGGGTAGTCCATATAATTATCGGAGTCTGTCAAATGGAAAAAAAAATATCGGAGGGTGGTCCAAAATTTTATCGGAGTCTGTCCAACTAACCTTCGCGAGAGTTAAAAAAAAATATTTTGTTTTAGAAATGATTTTATTATACATGGCAAAATGCATGTGTTTGGGAGTCGCAGACTCGGGCTACATTTAGATTTGGCATATATTACGCTTTGTATATAGGTATTCCAGATATTTTATGTGAATGTGTGTGAAATCGCGAATGGTACTGTACGCTAAGACTTAGTGAAAGACTCAGAGGAAAATTTCTCTCACTGGCGCTTCAATTCACATGGGAAAACTACATCTTTTCGTGCAATCGGAGATACACTAGGCAATGAGTCTCACACGACCTACCGTGAAGGAAAGGCCGGAAATGCCTTGTTTGTAATCCGTGGGCTTGCGGGTTGGAAACTCATATTTTTTTGTAGTATGTGGAACAAAATGTGTTATTTTATGTAGTTTTGTGTAAAAAAAAAATAAAAAATGCAAGTGACCCCTGGGTTTAGGGCATCACACTTATTTGTTAATTGTCCTTCAGGGACATCAATCCGTGTTAGAGCATTCCCAGCTGAGATATGTTACTTTGTCACTTTTCAGAGCAATAAAGATCCTGGTGAATCGACGGTAAGATTCTTACAAGTGATAATGATCTATCAACTCGGGCCTACATTGAATTGTACGAGGATCAAAATGAGACATTGTAGATGCATTCCAAGTAATTTCTCGTCGTTCTTCTGGAACCGACTTTTCTCTCATAATGGTGGGAATACACTCATTAAAATGACAATCTGCAAAGCAGGTTGTAATAACATCTTTTGTTAAGGGTTCAAGATATCTTATGATAGACGGAGAATCAAAACCTACATAAATCACAATTCTTCATTGGGGACACATTTTAATGTGTTGTGTAGGTATAATTGGTACATAAACTACACAACTATAGATTCATAAGTGAGAAATATTTTGTTGTTTGCCTAGTACAAGTTGTGAAGACTCATTCATGGTAAGTTGTTGGTTAAATAATGGCAAGCTTGCATGGATAATAGCATGTCCCCAAGCAAAGTCGGTACTAGTTTCCATTAGCAAAGTGGGTCGTGCCATATTAATCAGCATGTTTGATGAGGACTCATAAACCATTTTGAGTGTGAGTATGAGTAACATGATGCGCAACATTTATTCCAACTGACATGCAATAGTCAGTAAAGGTTTGGGAGGTAAACTCACCTACATTGTCAAGTCTGATAGTCTTGAATGGATAATCAGGAAATTGGGCTCGTAATTTGATCATTTGTATCAGGAGTCTAGCAAATGCAACATTTCTTGTGGAAAGAAGACAACATGCTAATTTTCACCCCTGTGAGGCATCTATTAAGACCATTAAGTAACGGAAATGTCCATATGGTGGATGGATAGATCCACATATGTCCCCATGTATTTTTTCCAAGAAGACTGGTGATTCAAATGTAACTTTGCTAAAGAATGATCTGACTATCAATTTACATTGTGAGCAAGCAACACATGGCTATTCTGTAAAACCCGGGTAAAATTGAATTTTTCCGAAAAAAGGCAAAACCCAGAATTGTTGTTACAAGATAAGTTGCAACCTTAAATTTTATAGATCTTGATGACGAAACGGACATCACTGATCTATCTCGCAAATCTAGTCACCTGCATTCCATTCTTGTTGAATTCAGATAGTCGGATTTTTCACGATTTTCAGAAATTCGGTCCTGTGACCCTAAAAACGGATTTTGAGAAAAATCGAAGGAAAAATAAATTAAGTAAAGTTCATTTTTAAAATAATTAACTTAAATCTGATTTAAATAAATTATTTCGCATAAACAGATCTCGACTACTATACACTTGGTACAAACGGTCAAGCATTTAAGTTGTGGATAAGGTTAGACAAAAGGGATTTTTGGGGGAAAAGGTCACATTTTCCTGAAGTTTGGTCATAGAGAGCAAAAAGGGAAAGAAAAAAGAGAACTCCAAGCTTCTTTCTTCGATCTACGGAGTTTCGACTCGCCTAATTGGCTGAAAGAAAGAGCGAAAAGCTTCTTCTCGACGAGAGGGGAAGACAAGGAAGGTACTCAAAATGAGGGATTTCACCGAAGATCCAAGGAGAATATTTCGAGAAATCAAATTTTTGGGATTAGAAGGTGTGCTTGAGACCTCTTTCAATTCTACTACCCTCTAAAAGGTAGGGATTCTTCCTACCTTGGTTTATTTCTACTTTTTATGGATTAAACCTGTGTGGGTCGCTTTTGACTGATAATTCGGTTTTATAAATTCCTCTAGGGGTCAAGCTGGGTTGAAAAAAAAAGGTTTTATGGCTCCTTAGGGGTTGTTTGGATTGATTTTTTGGGTAATTGTTGGCTTGATTGTGGTTTGGTTTGGTTGTGGTCTTTCAAAGATGTGAAAAATGATATGTGGGTGGTTAAGGGGAAATTCTACCAAATTTTCCCTAGATCCGTGTCCTTGTTTTCGGCCATAACTCTGCTTACGGACCTCAAAATTGGATGATTCTAGTTGGAGATGAACTAAGAACAAGAGCTACAAATGTCTAGAAGAGACCAAGTTTAAATTCTGCTCTAAAAACCCTAAAAATGAGCTTTACAGTAAGATATTGATTATGTCCCCTCTACGGAAGTAGCTCATGTTGTTTGGACCATATATTAGGTTATACTGATCCAAATGATGTGAATCAAAATCCTACAGAAACTAGACACCTAGAGATAGTAATCTCATGAAGAATGTATGGCCACAATATGTCTTTATTGTTCCAAGAAATTCGTCCAATTGAGAACACAATATTGCCCCTAGAAATTATTCAGGAGCAGTCCGATATGTTTTGGCCATATCTCCTAATTTAAAGGTCCAAATAATCTGATCTGTGAGATTTGGAAACTTAAGACATAGGTGAACATTTTGTTAGAAGATCACTTTGTCTAAAAACCCTCTTTTACAGGGTCAAAATTATAATTGGAGATGGACTTGGGATGTGCCTGTTTTAGGGACTGTTTGGCGCCTTGAGCTCTGCTTAATGGGGGCGGTTAATATGTTGTGGGTTGCACTCTATATGCCACATTTTACCCTAAGGATTAATTGTGTTGTTGCTTAATGTGTGATAACATGGTTGTTTGTTGTGATTTGGTAAAATGTTAATATAAAACTTTGTCATTGTCAATATTGTAATGCTGGAATTAGAAATTTCAGCTGAGCAGCTTTCAAAAAGTTTAATAGTTTTTAGTCCATTTTTCTGTTGATTTTAATGTAAAAAGGAATAATTAAGATGCAGAAATATGAAGAAACTCACCAAATTTTTTATTTGCAGGAAGTATAAAAGAAAGAAGAAAATGCAAAGGAAAATGCAAGACCAAGTGAGTAAAAATGCAGAAATAGCAGGCGTAAAATGAAAGCAACCGGGCTAACTAATGTTGCAAGTTTCGGTTTACATACCCGCCTATGAGGTCGCGACGCCAGAAAATTAGAATTGACGCAGTCGATGTGGATCACAAGATAGGTAGCTGAGGATTGAGCAGAAACATAAGAAGTGATTTCGCGACAACATCGTAATGTCGCGACAAAGGTTGATGTCGCGACAAGGGATAGAGGTCGTGACAAGAGAATCGACTTGAAGCTATGACATGTTTTGGAAGGATGAGCCGAAAGTTAATCGGGTTTCGCTGTCGCGACAGAGGACCGAAGTCGCTACCAAAAGCAACAAGTGAGGCCTCCAAAAGCATAAGCTGAGGTCGCGACATGAGATCGAGGTCGCGACATGAGACTTGCTCAGTTGAAAACTGTAAAGAAAAGAAGTGATGTCGCGACGTGAGATTGATGTCACGACAACAGGAACCGTCAAGTGAAAACTGCAGAGCCATAAGCTGATGTCGCGATAAGAGATTGATGTCGCGACATCAAGAGCAATCAATGGAAGCTTGTAAGTTCTTAGATTGATGTCACGACATCAGGAACCCCAGTTGAAGCCTCCAGAGACTAAAGCTGATGTCCCGACATGAGATCGATGTCGCGACACTACGAAGGACCAGTTCAAAGCTGCAAAGCCATGAAGTGATGTCGCGACAAGATATTGATGTCGCGACATCAGGAACGAACAGTTGAGACCTGTGGAGTCATGAGCTGATTTCGCGACAAGGGATGGATGTCACGACAACAGGAACCGTCAAGTGAAAACTGCAGAGCCATAAGCTGATGTCGCGACAAGAGATTGATGTCGCGACATCAAGAGCAATCAATGGAAGCTTGTAAGTTCTTAGACTGATGTCACGAGCAACTAGTTGAAAGATACAAGTGGCGACAAGATTGAAGCATGCAGTGATCAGTTGATGTCACGACATTAGGTTGTTGTTGCGAAATAAGAAAACTCAGTTGAAATTTACAAGAATAGGAACTGTTGTCGCGACCACAGATTGATGTCGCGACATCATGAGAAACCAGTTGAAACCTGCAGATCCTTAAGCTGATGTCGCGACAAGAGATTGATGTCGCGACACCCGAAGACAATTGAATGCCAGTAAGACTTGAGTCGGTGTCGCGACGTGAGATTGATTTAGCGACATCAGGAATACCAGTTGAAGGCTACAGAATATTGAACTAAGGTCGCGACAAGATAACGATGTAGCGACATCAGGAGAGACCAATTCAAACTCCGCAAAGCATGTCGGTGGTCGCGGACGCGGAGATCGGTGTCACTGCGACCAAAATCATGAGTTAAAACCTGCAAGGGCAAGAAGTGATGTCGCGACGTGAGATTGATGTCGCGACATCGTGAACACGTTGAAGGCTGGCGAAGACTTAGGTCGATGTCGCGACGTGAGATCACGCCGCGACATGGATGATGTCGCGACAAGGAGTCAATACGACCGAACATTAACACGGGCCAACCCACTTGAAATCCACAAAACCGCATTGGGATTAGGGGCCCCAACCGAGAAACCCTATAACACGCGCAGCCTACCTGCCTCATTAGGAGTAGCTCAAGGCCACATGAATAGAGGTCCGTAGTCAGCGCTCATTTTCTTTATTTTTCTTTTAGTTTTCTTTTCTTTTCTTCTCTTTTCTTATCTTTTCTTCAATGTTGATAGTTAGAGATTAGATTAGATTTATCGTTTTAGTTTTCGTTTTCTTTTCTGGAATTGGATGTTATGTTTTTGAGTAGAAGCTGAATGCAGAATTCCGTTCTTTTCAAATTACTACCTGGAATGTTGAAGTTCAGACAATTTCTTGAATTCGAATTTCCCAGTTTCCATTTGTAGTTATTCTTATGATCTGCAGAGGAATGTCAGAGGGGTGTAATTCAAGAATCGAGGAACCAGCCTTCCATTAATGCGGAATGCTATTGTCGAAATTATCTTTCCCGTAGTGGTTCCCAAAGAAATTGCGAATTTCGCTTATGAATTTACTGCATGGTTTAACGTTTTTTGATCCGAATATCGCTTATACCTCGCTTTAAGAATTTGCTCTCAATACTCGATTCAAGGAGGTCCTCCGAGGACAATGTGTAGAAGACATTCCTAGGAGTTATGAACATTTCTTTAAAGGTATATTAACCCGCTATTGCGATCTATCGAGCTTTTGTAAGTTTATTTGATAAATCCTCTTCTCACTTGAAATCAAGAATGAGTTGAACGAGTTATCAATTTAAATAAGCAAAGAGTTCACCTCAATTCGGATAGTGAAGCCAATCCCGTGTTAGCCGAGATCTAATCAAGGAAAGGGTGATTTATTCTAATTTTGAGGAAGAGTAACCAGGAAGTTGTATATCCTGCTTGACTCCGATAACTTGGGAGCTAAGGTTTACAAATTCATAAAATGGGTATGAAGTATTGCAAAAGAAAAATACCCAATTATAGGAAGTCCTTTTTAAAAGTAGATATCTGATTCCCTGTATTCGAGATGATCAGGTAAAAATTAGATAATGAAATGTGTAGTGTGGAGAGATCCAGCTATACTGCTAAACGCCTTGGACAGATTTTAAAACCTGAAATACACAAGCAAATTCATCAGTGTTAACTACAGGAATTGATACTTCACAATAGTAGTGACCTTAATGTGTACTCTAAAAGATGACTTTTCCATTTCCAATTACTTCTTCACTATTCATTATTCTTTATTCTTTAGGATTCTAGTTTGATTTTCCAATTTTTATATGCTGGTATATTTGACAGCTTCTTAAGTTAGATAACAATGTCATGTTATAGTCCAAATAGTATGGAGCTTGAGTAGTCGTGGTAGTTGGATCCGAATTTTCGAGATCTCTCGTGGATCGATATCCGACTTAAATCCAATTTATTACTATTTAATTCGTGCACTTGCAGGAAATTCAAATAAAACCACTGAAAATGATTTACTCTTGTACATGTGTTTTGGTTCAGTCAACAAGTTTTATGGCGCCGTTGCCGGGGATTAGATAATAGTCCTTTGGTAATAGTGTCATAAATTTGTGTACACATCTTTTGGTCCAGTCAACAAGTTTTATTTATGCATGTAATATAATTGTCCATGATATAAGGTAAATTGTATGGTTGATTCGAATGCGATAGGTATGCCATCAATGTAAATTTATAACCTAATTCCTTCCTATCACGTAGTGCATAGCTAACGTAGCATAAAGGGCTCTGTGGTCGAACACATGGATGGGTTTTCTTCGTAGATGATTTGGTTCAAAAGGTGAATGTTAATTTGGATTAGGGGTTTTGTAAAAACAGTGAGGGTTGGTGATTTACAAATTTAAAATAAACTAAAGTAAAATATGAAAAAGAACTCCTTGAAGTATCTGCCACTAGGGCTCGAGGTCCCAAGGTAAAATGAGAGGTTCTCGGGGTTCTTTTCTCACGCTTGGGGAGGATGACCTATAGTCATTTCGAACCCATCTTCATTCGCTATCAAAACCGAACCCTAATAATTTTTCCTTTCAAATATAATATTTTAATGGAGCATAAATGCTCTCGGACAAGAAAAGCACATCCCTAAATCTACCCTACAAGAATCCAATAGAAGGCAACTAATGAATCTCAATGGATCTAACAATAAGCATCCACTAAACCCTAAAAGCTTGCCAAATACAGGTTAATCAAGGTATATTTGAGAGATTTAAACCTAGAGTGAGAGATGGAAACATAAATGACAATAAATTCTTGAATTAAAAACAGAGAACCAACATTTTACCTCAAAATCCTAGCCCAGTAGCCCTTCTCTTCAAGGATGGAGAGAGTTTAGTTAACCATCCTCAGCTGTCATCCCCGCGGGTGTTCGGGCAATGTGAAAATGAAAAAGAAAGGGAGAGAAAATGAGGGAAAAGAACAGCAGCGGGAAAACTCCCACCCAGCACTGTCTCTATTCCAATAGAAAAAATGAGAATCCTCTACAAGATTTGGTTTGAGCTTATATAGTGCTAAAATAAGCAAAAATACAAAAATACCCTCAATACCCATAATACATGAAGGGCAAAATTGGAAAAAATCACAAAAAGAAAGTCAAACGGGGGTCCAAAGGGCAAAAAAATCACAAATGCAGGAGCAACTTTTGCACCCTGCGAAAATTTCGCAAGGTGCGAAAATTTCTCACCTTGCGAAAATTTCATAGGGTGTGAAAATTTCACATCCTGCGCAATTTTCGCGGGCTTCATTTTCCTTGCCTCTTTTTCTCTTATTTCCTTATGATTTCTGATTTGCAAATGCTAAGTTCACCGACCTCTTCTCGTGCTTGGATCGACTAACAAATTTGGCAAAAATAGCTGCAAAAACTACAAAATTAGCCACAAAAATGCAATCAGTAGAATAGCAGGAACCTTAATGTGCAAATCGGGTTAATTCGGTTGATTAGTACACAAAAAGTTCTCAAAACCTACAATAAATAGGGCTCAAAATAGCACTTTTTTTGGCACTAATCACTCCCCCCAACCGACGCATTGCTAGTCCCTTAGCAATAAAAGAAAGAAAGAGAGAGCAAACAAAATAATAACAAAATTATGTTCTCAAAAATGGTATTTCAAAAAGTATGTGGATGAGTAATGCCTAACCCTCAATGAGAATCACCGAAACCTTGCCCAATAACCATCACGAGAGAGTGGATGCCATACCAAATTCAGTACCAAAAGAGTTTCATTCTCTACAGAATCAACCTAGAATTTCCACCAAAACCTGCTGCCGATTGATCGCCTTCAACAATAAACCGCCAAACCGCGGCCCCCCCCCCCAACTGCTTGCTATCGCACCGACTCCAGACACTAACCGAATTCCAAATAGATCATGATCCACCCTTATTTCATAAATCTTTTTGTGTTGCAAAGCAATGGCCGAGGAATCGACCACCAAATTCCATGTAATCTGGATCCATTCGATGACTCCCAACCAATTAAGTCTTAGGGCATCAAGCCATAAGGATCTTTCGACCACAAACTCTTCAGGTTTCACCCCAGACTTTGAACGATTTCGAGACTCCAGCACCTACAACTCGCTCAACCTCACCGATCCACCCATGTAGCGAGCACTAAGTTGGTGGCTCCCAACAAGTTGGCTTAGGGCACCCGGCTTTAAAGACTTTCGTCATATACCCCTTGGACCGTGCTCGAGTTTCAAGGCAAATCATTGCAATTTTCTTCTTTTTCTTTTTGTTTTTTTCTTTTCTCTTCTTTTTATTTTGGAAGACTCATTGGTCTTCTTTTCCTGGGGGTCTTTAACCTATTGAAGGTAGTAAATGAAACTAGGATAGACTTTTGTAGGATTTAGGAGGTTAGGCAGTTTTTTTTTTTTTTTACTGTTGAAACCATATGTGCACAGTGTGTGATTAGCTAGAGGTGGAAGAAAAAGTTTGAAAGCACTAAGAATTTAACTGATCATCCACTTAATTAAACATGGAACCAATCTAACATCAACAACATTGGACAATGTTTTAATTTTTCAAACTGCAACAGGTAAAACAAAAAAAAAAAAAAGGGTGTAATTTTGAAACTGTAAGTGTGAGTTGTATGGTATGTATAAAAAGATATATGGCTATATTTTTCGGCATATATGGCTATATTTTTTGGCGTTACAAAAAGAAACTAACAGCTTCACAACCAAAACAAACAACTACACAAACATAAACTAAACAGCAAGTCATTAATCTTCACAAAAAAACTTGCTCAAAATAGCAACAAAACATAAATGTAAAAGCTAATTCCTTCTCTAACTCTCCCCCAACCAAATGTCTCATCAACCAACAGCCCGGGACAGTTAGGAGAAGGAAGTGCTACCTTCTCAATGGTGAGCAGTTGGTGGTATGTCATCCTCTGCATGGGCAAGCTGAGGAGCTGCTGATGAAGCTGGAGGAGAATCTGCTGCTGTTGTTGCTCCTAGCATGTCCAATGAAGCTGTAAGGGGTGCTGGGTGGGTGGCTGATGCTGGTGCTGCTGGAGGATGATTTGAAGAGGCCTGGGCAGAGACTGATGGAGAGATAGGAGGTAGGCCTAGGTGACTTTGAATCTGCATGAGGATGGCGTGGTTTCGTGTGCGCGAGGTGGAAACCGAAAGCGATTTATGACTCGCGGGGCGTGTCATCCTCTCGCCTAAGGTCAGAGCGGGCGCCGCGAAAAGATGCCGACGTGGTCGGAAGGTGCGGATCGCATCCATATGGGCCAGCTAGAAAATCCCGGTGCGGATGGGTGGAGATATGCCGCGCAAGTGGGAGGCAATCGGCGTACTAGGTTCAACTGACGTCAGAGGGAGCTGTGAGGTACTCAGAGCAGAGGATGCCGACGACGAGGTAATGGAGTAGTGGATCATTGAGTCGAATGGTGCAATTTGGGCTCCTCTCGTGACCTCTGGCTGTGATGGTCAACCGCTTGAAGTATCCCAAGCTATGTCCCGATAAGGGAGGTTCCGAAAGCACGGGTAGAGATCGCCACCTTCAAATAAAGAAGAACGGCCCTCGTAATGTTGGCAGCGCCTCCAATCGGGGCTCGCAGGGAAAACTCAAATGTTTAACACTGCACAATAGCCTCGTAAATAGAGAGGTAATGGGATTCAAATTTCGAGTCGTTCCTACTGAACCTTTGTCCTCAAAGTGAAACAAGGATGTCATGAAAAGCCATGTGGCTGAACCAAAAACCTTCTGATATGAGATATGTGAGTCTAGAATAGCCTCCTCCGTAATGCACGATATGTTGGAGGAAGAGGCGGACCGCAATATATGGTCGATAAGAAGGCCTCTGGGGAAGCTGTCTCCGGAAAAGTATAAACCCTACTGTTACATCTCTGGATAATATGCGAACCATCTCCTTAGGCAAGGGGTGGGGGCACAGCCTGTAGTCAACCGAGTTGGCTAAGACAACAGGAAATGGAATGCGGCTGCAATATCGGGGGCTTGAAGTGTCCCCTCGCAACCATCAATCGAGAAATGGATAACAGTAGGATGAGGTACTCTCCTGGATGTCATGGTATGGTAGAACTCGATGACCACCCAAGGGTAGAAGAAACGACGCGGGGTCATAAAAGGCTCCAGGGAGTACCGCTGCACAAGCCTCATGGAATCTCTGAGCTCGGGATCGACAGCAAAAGCTGGAAAATCATAATATGTCTCGTAGTGCACTTCCCTGGTACTGCAATCTAAATTACTTGTAATGGGCCCACAATGGAAGAAGGGGCGCCGGATAATAGAAGCAGGGGACTGATTCGGGGGTAGGTCATCACCGACTCCCCGAACAAGTGGGTGAAATGGGGCCTGCGTGGCCTTGACTGATGACCACCCGAGCCCGAAGTCCGGGCCCTCTTTGGAGGTGGGGCCCTCCGGGATGGCCGCGGGTGAGCAGGAGATGGCGGAGTAGGCCCAATCCGTGTATCATACCTACGAGGTGTAGGAGTAGTAGGAACATGAGATGCAGCAGCAGCTGCAGCAGGAGGAGAGATCTGCCCAACGGCAGGGGGTGGAGAGGAAGGGCGCATCCGAGGCCTAAAACTATGCCCTCCATGGGTCTTGGCCATGCTTGGATTAGGGAAGAGATGGGAGGGTGGGATTTCGCTATTAATTCTAAAATAGAATACTACAAAAATTTTGAGAATGTGCACTGAAAATGAGAAAAATTACAAAGAAAACAAATCTAAAATTAAGAAAATTATGTAAAACTACAAATTAAACTTAAAGTAAAGCAAATAAAAGTCTAACAAAAATTGGAGTGGCTTCTAAGTTACTACAGAAACCACTCCTACTCAAGTAGCCCTTCAGGTTTATGGCAAATCAAGGAGGAGAAGTCCCTCCATGTCTCGGCCGTGGAGGCGGCAGCTCGCACAGATTTCGGGCCTGCCTCCCTCTTGCTTTAAGCACTCCTCGCCTTCCGGTGGTAGCCGGGGAATCGCGGGTGCCGAGGAGTTGACTCCAGGCATTGATTCTCCATCAAACACTTCATTGTTCTTCATCAATTCCTCCCCGCAGCTCAGAGCACCGTGGTTTTCCCGCACTCCTCGGGCTTTCATCTCAGTGCACTTCATCCGCCTCGCTTCCATCGATCTGCGCTTACCGCCAGTGGAAGATGTTGAGCTCCAATGTCATGTTGCCAAATGTGAGTTGCATGACCCCATCTCGACAATTGATAATGGCATTCGATGTGGCCAAAAATGGCCTCCCAAGTATGATAGGTGCAGGATTAGTACCTTCTGCCACCAGCTCTATATCAAGGACGACGAAGTCTACCGATAGTAAAATTTATCCACCTTTACCAAAACATCTTCAACTATGCCTTTAGGTATTTTCAAGGATCTATCGGCCAAAGATAAGGTAATGGTGGTAGGCTTTAATTCCCCTAAACCCACCGCTTGTACTAATCGAGTATGGTAGCGTGCTGACATTTGGCCCCCAAATCCAACAAAGGCCTTATCCACACAAAGTTCGATGTTCATTGAAATGGTAGGGGATCCTGGATCCTTGTATTTCACTGGGGTCTTGCTTTGAATGATGGCACTGACTTGCTCTGTCAAGAAGGCCTTCTTATCAACATTCAATCCTCTCTTCACTGTGCACAGGTCCTTTAAAAATTTGGCATAAGTTGGAACCTCGTTAATCATGTTCAGCTTGGATATCGAATTCCTTCACTGCTCTTTAAGACTCTAAAAATTTCACCGATTGGAGGCCTTTTCTTACCTTTTAATGCTTGAGGAAATGGAGGAGGCATGCTCTTCTTCATTGAATCTTCTTTATAATTATATGTTCCGTTCACTCCCTTTTCTTCCCTGGGTCTCCTCAATGTGCATAGTAATCGGCCGATCAATCTGCTTACCACTTCTTAGTGTGATAATGGCCTTTACTTCATCCATCCTAGTAGCAGGTTCACTAGAAAAGCTCAATTCATGCACTCCCCTAGGATTAGGCTGTGTCTGGGAAGGGAATTTTCCTTGTTCCCGCACTCGCCGGGTTGGTGAGCTCTCAGGATGTGGAGTATTATAGTTATCTATTTTGATTACATCATTTTGGAGTCCATCTATTCTTTTATTCAAGGAGCTTTCCACATTATCAATTCTCTGATTCAGCTGCATATTGATGGCCTTCTGCCCCTCTACAAAATTTCCTACCACCTTACTCAGATTTGGAATAGCTTGCTCAACTGGAGATGAGGATGGTGGTGGCTATGGTTGAGATGAGGACCTATACTGTTGATGTTGTTGTGCAACAAGAGGAATGTATGCTGGAGGATTTGGCTTCTAGGAGAGGTTAGGATGGTTTCTCCAGTTAGGGTTATATGTGTTGTTGTATTGAGCATTGGTTGGCGACTTGTATTGGCCCACAACATTGGTGTGTTTAACCATCATATTCCCATCAAGGAGCAAATAAGGATGAGTGCAAACTCATCTATGTTTTGAGTTCATTCTTTCACATGTTATCTTTGTGCATTTTATATCCATATTCATGTAAAACTCATAAAATTTCCTCTAAAGTTGGTTTTGTTGGATTATTGATGAAAAGCAAGCAGGATTTGGAAAGAAAATGAGCAATATATTTTCAAAAGAAGAGTCAACCGAGAGTATCAGGCGTTGCCACTGAAAGATGAATTTTTATGTACCATATGGACCAACAAATGGTTCAAATTCCTCATGGTTTCATTATACATCTCAAAGAGCTTTCCAACGTAGTACTCACACGCCCAAATCCGAAGTTAAAAACAAAGAAGTTATGGCCCCGGCTGCTGGAGAAGAAAAACTAGTTGTCGTCCGTAAACTTGGTCGCGACTAGGAAATCGGTGGTTCGACTGCAAAACTTGGTCGCGATCAGGAAATCAGCCGCGACCTAAAAAAATTGTGGCGACCAGTTTGCTGTTTTGCGACCAAAAACGCCGCAAAACCTAAAAGGCCGAAAAAGGATATTTGACTTATTTTCAAGCCCATTTCACCCTAAACCATATATATACTGCTTTTCTAGGTAAATAGGGCAATGGGGAAGCATTGAGAGCCTCTCCTCATGGGGTTTCTCTAGACTGCCCATTTTTCCAAGCTTTTTCAGAGATTTGATTTGTTTTAGATTTTAGAGTAGCTTTGAGCGCATTTTTTATTTCTATTGAAGAGATTTCACACAGATAACAGAGGATTCATTTCACTACTGCTCGTATAGCATTGAAGCTAAAAACTGATTTTCTCTCTCTCATGGGTTTTCTCTAAACCGCCCATTTTCTTAGTTTTTTACGCATATTTTTATTTTTAATAGATCTTGAGTAGTTTTTAGAGCATATTTTTAGTTTCTATTGGAAGAGATTTCTGGTCAGACTTAGATATTCAATTTATTTATCATATATGAAGATTTAAGCTCAAATCGATTTTTCCTTGTCTCTTGATTTCTTTCTTCATTTTCTTACTTTTTGTTTGATCGGGTGATAATTGGAATCCAATAATGAACATTAAACACCTCTGTGGTTGGGGATTAGTTGTTGAACATTCAGATTGCAGCTTTCTCAATTATTTTGTGGGTTTGAATATCACTCAGGCACTGGTACCGTTCATATAATGAACTGTTTGGAATAGTAGCTTATACCCAAAAAGAGTCAGATCTTGCTCGATTTCCGTGGAGGCCCTCCGAGTGACACTGCAGTAGATAGAGATTCCCGAGTAAAGAGCCAGAATCTCAGGGTATGTTAGACTAATATCTTGGAACTAATGAACTCTGAAAAATTACTTTGATAGATCACTAATTTACTCATGGTGTGAGGATTAATTAGATGATGTATCAATTTAGTTGATCAGAGGTTTCTCCTTAGTCTGATGAAAGGATCTTGATCCCGTGTTAGCAAAGATCTAATCAAGGAGATAGAAAATTTTATTAGATTTGAAGGACGAGATACCAATTACATTAGAGAAGGCTTGCATTATCCTGTCTATGGGGGCAAAAATTCTTCAGTCCTGAGAAATGGTTGTGAAGTATTGAAAAAGAAAAACAATCAAATCTTAAAGAAACAGCCACCCTTAAGGTGTTACTATTTAGACCCATTTCGTCTCGAAATGAATACGGATTCTAACTGAGCGAAAATGTTTGGTGTATGGAGAAATCCGTGCTATACTACATTGCTCTTGACAAATCTAGCATTCAACTTACAATTGTTGCGCTTTCAAGGAAATGCAAACGTTGTAAATAATTATCCCCATCCCTAGTGACTCTCTTCATACTCTTAGAATTAAGTAGTTATTTATTTGGTAGATTTTTGTGGATTAGTTTTAAATCATTTTTGCCTAATTAAATTGGATTTTATTCCACATCCTATTTGATCGCCTAAATAGTGAAGAGCCCTTGTAATCGGGGTGATCAAATTCTCATTAGAGAGAACCTCCAATCCTCATGGGTACGATATCCGGACTCATAGAGTCCACTTTATTACTTGTATGACCCGTGCACTTGCAGAAAGGGGTTGAGTGTTGGTAATACTTTTCATTTCAGTTTTTTAGTACACTTACTTTTGTTTCAAATCAGTTTTTGAGTATTTACCTACATCTACCCCTTGGACTATATTTTCACATATACATCATTTGGTCTCCTTACAGCTTTTAAGGCCATTGCTCGGGATTGGCGCTGCTCACTTTTCTCTCATTGGAAGTTGACATTTCAAGAATCCGTAATTTGCTAATTTAGGCAATTTTTATTTTTATTTTTTATCTTTTTGGTTGTGATTTGTTTCTTAGTTAATTTTTTTATTAGTATTTTGTACTTTATTTTCTTTTGTTTTTCTTCTTATTTGTTGGTACTTATGGAGGAACATTCAATAGAAGATAGATTTGCCTCCATAGCTGCTTGAACAACTTCTTCATAAATTGGACCAAAGAATTCACAATGACTCACTCATGGAATAAGTGAGTATTGCCTATCAAGGGAGTTCAACCTACATTTCCTGAGAGGAAGAAGAGTTGTCTCTGTTAAGAAGGCATTTTATACATGGAAGGGAAACAAAGAAGATGATTAACTGCATTGAGCGTAAATTTCAGATTTAAATGCCTTCCAAGTCAACACTAGTGCTAGATTGAAAAATGTAGAAGCTCAAATAGACACTTGGTCCAAAGCATTCAAGGAAAATTATCTAGACCTCTCCTAGTAACACTTTTCAAATCCAAATGAATGTGCATTGATACTCCTTTTGAGCAAAGGTGCGAAATTTCTATCCTAAAAATCCGTGGAAGAAGGTAAAATGAGATGGAAATTGAGGAAAAGGCACTCCTAAAAAACTTAGAGAATGAAAAGTCATTAGTGGATAAATTGAACAAAGAAGAAAGTCAAGTGGTGGCTATTGAAAACGCCTTGGTGAAGATTGACACATTTTACTCCTTTCCCTAGCGGATTTTGTGGTCGGGGGCATTAAAGGGGATCTAAAAAATTTGAAGATATTAAGACCACTTCTTTCCTCAAGCCAAGCATGGATTGACATCAACAAGGGGGAGCTCACCTTGCTTGTAGGTGAGGAGAAAGCAAAGTTCAATCTTCACCAACCATTACCTTTGACGGAGCAAGAAAGAGCCATGTGCATAAAATTTGCGCCTTTGCTTCAATCAAAAGGGCACATGTTTAAACAAATTCCCTTAAGCATAAATTTGTTTACATCTACTTCACATAGAGGGGATCGTTTTGAAGAAATTGTGGCTGAACCACTCAGCTACACCAAAGGGGATTTTGATTTTATTTCATTCAAAATCGGGAAGAAAACATCCTTGAGCTGAATGGTTATGAAGAGGAAGTGCTTTCCCAAGATGAATGATTGGTCAAATGGAAGCACTAGTACTTTTCCAATGAGTCTAGCTGACTCTAAAACAGAGCAGCCGAGGCAACCTGCTTAAGTAATAAGGATTCTATCCATTCTCTTTCTTTTTCTATTTTTTTAGTTATTTTATTTGTTATCGCTTTTTTTTACCGCCGGATGAAAATTCCAAGCAGTTGTTTTAACTTTGTTGTTAGTGTTTTTTATCAAGATAAAAGCTTTGAAGCCCAACATGTTGTCATGACTAGCTTGCAAAGAGCGAAGGCAAGAAGTTGGAAAGTGGTTGATGTAATTATAGTGCTTGAAGTGTGAAAAAAATGGAGTGGAGATGTTCATCACCCTGTGTTTTTGAGATGAAAAGAACCAAATTGAACTCGAAATATAAAGTTGGAAGGTTCATGATCATGCTTGAGGAGAATTGAAGACAAGAGATGAGCGGCATGAATGAAAGCATTGGCGTTGCTATTGAGGAATTTTGAGAGAATATATAAGCACGAAGGACTTTGAAGGATAGCAAGTGATATGGGCAAGAGACAAAGCAAGGAGAACCTAAGGAGTCAAGAAATCATCATTAATCGACAGCATTGAACATTCTGATTTTTCTGTATTGATTGAGGCTCCAAAATGGCTCACCTCAGCCCATTTGTTAATATCTCTACATTGAAAGAGCTTCCCCAACGAGTCCTCTTACACATCCAATCTTGTTAAAATGAAGGAGATATGAGTATAACAAGTTGATAAAAAACAGGGTACAGCAGAATTGTCGACATGTGACTAGCACCACAGCCACGAAAACACAGCTTTTTAACCCTTCTTTAAAACCCATTTTTCTTCTTCCTACTTTATACTCTATCTTGCCATACTCTTTCCTCCAACCCTTGTAACTTCTAACCACTTTCAAATTCATCTCCCATCCACTCAAATCCCAAATCACATTCCTCCCAATCCATTCCATCATCTTCGCTTCAAAACCCATCACAAACCCACAAACTTTACCTTTGTTGAACCCCAATTTTCCATCCATCATTCCAAGCATCAAAGAGGAGTTACAATGGAAGAAAATTTTGTGCTTGGTTGTTTGTTTCGGGTTCTTGTGGATCATTGTTGATTGTGGAGTGATTTGCATGTATTGAAGGAGGTTTTGAAGAATCAAAACTCACTAATTTGAGGTGAAGGAAGTTGGTGCACACCAAGTGTTTTAGAAAATGCCAAAGCCACTTTCATGGCTCCAAAGATGCAAAAGAGTGTATCAAGGGGTAGTACACCAATGTCAATGTCTGAAAATCATCAAGGTTCCTATTCAAAGTTGCCAAGACTACAAAGGGAAGTTCACTTTTCCCAACTCTCTTTATTACCCTTTTACTTTATTGCTTCCTTTTGCTCATTGCTAAATATTTAGGGACAATGTTCATCCTAAAAGTTTCGGGGTGTTTATTTTTGGTTAGTTTATCATGTCACACCCTACATGTTGCACATGACAACTTTGGAGGGATGTGAAGCTTAGTGCTTTTCTCTGGACAATGACTTTGTTTGATGCTTCCTAATTTACATTTTAGTTTGGTATATTTTTTTAGTTAGAGTTTATTGAGCTAATTGAGCTATTTCTTGGAGTTGTGATGTCAATAAGGACCATAAATGAACCCCGCATATGGACACACAGAGATAATATGACTTAATGCTTAATGAGTTATCTCTTTAATAGGCTATTTAGTCATTGGTTTCTCAAAATCCATGCATGTGGTCACTAAGTACCCTTGAAAAGCAGTTTTTGCTTGGGTTGGAGAAGGTTTATGAGAATTCATCTAATTTTGATCTCCATAGGTTCTAGAACTTGTTCTATTATCGCTTGAGGCGAAATCCTAGGCAACACAACAATTGAGAAATGATATGGGCCATCCTTGAAAGATTGTGCCTTTCAAGCTAACCCTATTAATATGCATATGCATATTCCTCTAGTACCAAGATGTTGAGCCTTAAAGAGCCAAAATTCTGTTTATAAAAAAAAAAAAACCAAGTTTGAAGCCAATAACCTTCCTATACATTACTATCCCCCAATAAAGAACCAAACTCACTCATACATAGAGGATTCGAACATAATTGAGAAATGTGGTGAGGAGCAGTTGGGGAGTTATTTTTCCATGGAAAATAACTCCAAATTGATTGAAATGAGTTAAGTTGAAAATCAAAAGAGGTTGTCAAAAAAAAAAAAAAAAATGTAGCAATATCATGCAAAAAGAAGCAAAAATACAATAAAAAGTCAAGGAGGAGTGAGTCTAGCCTCGTAGCCTTCCTTCCCTAGAGCAAGTAAATCCTAAGGGGTGTCTCAACACCTAATACCCTAAGGCCAATTGGTCTGGGAGCTATTGATTTAAAGCTCGCTAAAGGTTGGTAGAAAGCTTAAGGGTGTTTTGACATTGCACCACTCTAATAACCTTGTCTTAAAGCAAAAGGCTTCTTGGTGTTTGTTGAAAGAATGCAGAACTTGTGCAGAAAAGTGATATGAGGAGTTTGGAAGGATGCACCTAAACAAACTTCGGGGGTGTTTGAGAGTGTCACGCGGCCGATGGTAAGAACAGATGGAGGTGAGCCGCCAATGCGTAAAAAATATATATGTTCGGGTGTTTTAGCCTAAAATGACTACTCAACTACCCCTTACTCTAAGCCTTACATTACATGTTTATAAAGACCTACTTGATCTTGAGAGTTGTGTGTGCCTCTACATTAGTGAAGAGGATAAGAACAATGCTTCATGGAACCTAAATAATTTATCTTAGGAGATCCGTACTTATCCTAATTCTCATAAAACCTCATCTAGCTTGCAATTGTTTGATAGGGGAAGACCACACACACACACTAGTGAGAACCATGATTCTAAATTTGTCTATTATGAGATTAATTCACTATTAAATGAACAAATTATTTTGGATCATATATTTTCTATATTCCTTGTAAGGGCAGGATTCTGAGACACATATCACATACCCTTTGCAAAGCTTGAATACTCGGTTTTGGTTAAATAAAACAGAAACAGAACTCTTCTCTTTCATTTGCTCGGGACAAGCAACTTTCTTTTCTTTGCTGAGGACAAGCAAAACTTCAAGTTTGGGGTTGTTTGACAAGAGTAAATTCATCTATGTTTTGAGTTCATTTCATATGTTATTTTGTGCATTTTATATCCATATTCATGTAAAACTCATAAAATTTCCTCTAAACTTGGTTTTGTAGGATTATTGATGAAAAGCAAGTGATTTGGAAGAAATGAGCAATATATTTTCAAAAGAAGAGTCAACCACGAGAGTATCATAGCGCCACTGGAAAGATGAATTTCTAAAACATATGGAAAAAAATGGTTCAAAATTTCTCATGGTTTCATTCTACATTCAAAGAGCTTTCCAACGAGTACTTACACGCCCAAATCCGAGTTAAAACGAAAAAGTTATGGCCCCGACAAGTTGGAGAAGAAAAACCAGTTGTTGTCTAGAAACTTGGTCGCGACTAGGAAATTGTGTCCTAACCAGAAAACTTGGTCGCGACCAGGAACTTGGTCGCGACCTAAAAAAAATTGTGGCGACCAGTTTGCTGTTTTGCGACCAAAAACGCTGCAGAAACCTAAAAAAGGCCGAAAAGTGATATTTTGACCTATTTTCAAGCCCATTTCACCCTGTACTCATATACTCTCGTTTTCTAGGTAAATAGGGCAATGGGATTGAGAGCCTCTCTCATGGAGTTTCTCTCTAGACGCCCATTTTTTCGCTTTTCAGCAGATTTTGATTTGTTTGCATTTTAGAGTAGTTTTAGAGCAGATTTTTATTTCTATCAAGAGATTTCTTGCCAGATAACAGATTCAGATTTACTAAGGTTCGTATAAAGATTGAAGCTGAAAATCTGAGATTTTCTCTCTCATGGGTTTTCTCTCTAAACCCGCCATTTTCTGGGCTTTTGGCCGTATATTTTTTATTTTTACTAGATCTTGTAAAGAAGCTTTAGAGCATATTTTTATTTCTATTGAAGAGATTTCAGTCGTACTCGGGATATTCAATTTATTTACCTGCTGAGACGAAGATTTAAGCTCAAATCGATTTTTCTTCTTGTCTCTTGATTTCTTCTTCATTTTCTTACTTTTTTGTTTGATCGTGATGATTGGAATCCAAGAATGGAACATTAAACACCCTCTGTGGTCGGGATTAATTGTTGAACATTCAGATTTGCGCTTCAATTATTTTGTGGGTTCAACACGGAATTTATATAATTGGTAATCGTCATATAATGAATCGTTTGGAGTATTAGTAGCTTATACCCAAAAGAGTTGTATCTTCGCTTCCGATTTCGTGAGGCCCTCTCGAAAGTAGACACGTAGATGGAGATTCCCCGAGAGTAAAGAGCGGTAACTTAGGGTATGTTAGACAATATCTGGAACTAATGAAACTCCTCGAAAAATTACTTTGATAGATCATTAATTTACCCATGGTGTGAGATTATTTAGATGATGTAACAATTTAGTTGATGGAGGTTTCTCCTAGTTTGATGAAAGGATCTTGATCCCGTGTTAGCTGTGATCTAATCAAGGAGATAAAGAATTTTATTAGATTCAAGGACGGATACCAATTACATTGGAGAAGGCTTGCATTATCCCTGCCTTATGGGGCAAGTGAATTCTTCATGACACACCCCCACCCCTTCCGGCGGGCAAAGGTGCCGCCATTCCATAGAAATCCCTGCACCAAGCACTCTAACGACTCAGAAACTCCCGCGGAAGCGCTCGTATTGCTTGCTAAAACCCTCCTATAAAAATTTTCTTTTATTTATAACTTAGGATTTGGTAACATCTTAGGGCAAATGAAAAACTTCGGGCAAGATGACGGCCGACATAGTATAAATTCCAAATCCCGTGATATCCAAATCTCATAATTATATCCAAATATAAAACCAAAGATTCCAACACATTCTCCCAAAACTACTCTATGTACATACATATGTTCCATTATACAAATTCAAGGTATATTCTTACAAAATAATTTTAATTTACAAAGACTTGTACAATGTTAGGACAAATCCATTGTGCTCCAAATGGCCTTATGCACTGCACCTGGAAAATAGTTTTTAAAATACAAAAATAATGAGCTAAACACAGCTCAAGAGCGTATGCTTTTATAAAAGGTTTTGCTTTTCTCCTAAAACCTCAAAATCAGAAACTTTCTTTTACAATATTTTCCGTGTTTACTTTGCTTTGCTTGCTTGAAAGTTTCTAAAACTTTTTCTTTTGCTTGCTTGCTTTGCTTTACTTTAAAAGCTTATAAAACTCTTATTGCTTGCTTGCTTGTGGCTTGTAAAACTTCTCAAAATTTCTCTTTGCTTGCTTGCTTTATCTTTCTTGAAAAGTTTCTTAAAACTTTTCACAAACCTTTGCTTTTAAAGTTTCTCAAAACTTTTCATAAATACGGGAGCCTTGGCTCAACCGCATGCTTTGAAAATAAACAAGAGCCTGGGCTCAACCGTTTGCTTGAAAATCCCACGGGAGCTTGGCTCAACCGATCGTTTTGAAATCTAAACGGGAGCCTGGGCTCAACCGTTTGCTTTAAAACTCTCTGGAAGCCTGGGCAACCGGGAACCAATGGTTGATTTTTCAAAACTGTTTATCATGTTCATAAAGCATCAATCACTGGAGGCCTATTTTTGCTTATCATACCCTAGTGAACACGGGAACTGTGCTCAACCGCGCGTGGCTGACCTTTGTCCGCATCACCTTTTTCCGTAAATATGGTGGAATCGACCCTGCTCGCCATCACCATAATTTAGTTGTAGCCCATGCTCCAAGACGTTGTCACCAAGTATAGCTAGCACTTAAGGCCTATTTTCGCAATTATTCTTTTTGCTTGCTTGCTTGCTTGTTTCTTGAAAATGCTTTACAATTTTAAAACCATTGCTTCTCGCTTTTCTTGAAAAAAATGGTTTAATAATTCAAAACATTTACTTTCATTTCCATCATGGCTTAAATCAAAACCATTTGCTTACTTTTCAATTATGGTTTAAATCAAAACCATTTTCTTGCTTTTCAATTATGGCTTAAATCGACCATTTGCTTGCTTTTCAATTATGGTTTAAATCAAACCCATTTGCTTGCTTTTCAATTACTACTTAAATCAAAACCATTTGTCGCTTTTCAACTAAAGGTATGATCGATGCATCCGAATCCATTACCGCTTTCTAAACTCATTGCTTTTAAACATGGTTTAACAATTCAAAACCATTAAATACCAGTATAAAACAGTTTATAATAATAATATACTAGTATTTGGAAAATGAGTTTAGAACACTCACCTCTTTGCTTGCTTAACTCGAGCACAGTTCCACACTTTTCCCCGCCTTTGCTTTTAACCTACATCCTCAACCAAATACGACAAATATTAATTGCCTACGTAATCGCATAACTTAACTTACTTCCTAGAACTTATTCACACTCAACGAATACGCTTCGCCGAGGCGGCGAGGTACGCAACATTTTCGTCGAGTCCCAATCTTATTCGAACCTATCTTAATCATTTAATAAGGTTCCTAAACTATCGGTGTACGAATCCGGCGAATATACAAAACATAGCACTCGGGCATTTGGGACACATGTACCGGTACACCTTGACCCAGACCGCACACCGTATTTCAGGTGTACCTAAGAGCACTCGAACGTGTACCGTACATTGCTCTTCGTCAGTGTAAATTCGATACACCCCCTATACATGTACCCCAGACACCTTCCGACCTACCCCAAATTTTGTTGTTTTCCCCACTTTTGATACCAATTCACTTCATACAACTTCTATAATTCCTAACACCTCAAGAAACATCATGGAAATCATCCAAAACAACTCCACAACACTTGAATTGGTGCTATGGAACCTCAAACCACAAAACCCTAGGTGAAAATCCAAGAACTCTACCTAAGGTCCACCAATTCTTTATAAACCACTTAAATGTGATGATTCCATGTTTGTTTTCTCCCAATTGGGGTTTTACTCTCATAACCCCAACAATTCAAAGGTTTATGTGCTCTTTCGTGACAAAACCTGCACTAAAGGAGCATCACTTCCTTTACCAAAGCCCTAGGAATCTAAAATTATATTTGATTTTTAAGACAACATACCTTTGATCTTGACTCCTCCTCCTTCTTCTTCCTTCTCTCCTCCTCTTGCCTCTCCTCTCCTCCTCAAAACCGTGAAGCCCTAACCAAATGAGAAATGAGACCAAATGACATTTTGGCTTTGTCTCATGGCCTTTTAGTCACAACTTTCCTTAATTGAAATTAGCCCTCATCTCTTTAATATTGCAATACCAACTTTTGAAATTCCTACTATGGCCCATCTCTACACTTAATGATTTTTGCTTTTCATAACTTTTTTGCTGAACGACAATGTAAATTCTTTGGTTTAATACCACAAATTCCGGGTTTACCAAATTATCATTTCATAATTTCATCTCCAAAATACTACAATGTGACACTTGGTACTCTTATACACCCCTACAGTATCATGTACTGTACACTCTCTCGGGACGGGGTGTAACGCTTCAGTCCTGAGAAATGGTTGTGAAGTATTGAAAAAGAAAAACAATCAAATCTTAAAGAGTGCCAAATTTTACAAGTAGCTATTTAGACCCATTTGTCCTGAAAAGGAATATGGATCTCTAACTAGTGAAATGTATGGTGTATGGAGAACCAAGCTATACTACATTGCTCTCGACAAATCTAGCATTCAACTTACAATCAAGGCGCTTTCAAGGAAATGCAAACCTGCTTTGTAAATAATTATCCCCATCCCTAGCACTCTTCTTCATACCTTTTAGAATTAAGTAGTTGTTTATTTGGTAGATTTTTAGGATTAGTTTTAAATCAGTTTTTGTTTCAATTCAATTGATTTTATTCTACATCCTATTTGATCGCCTAAATAGTGAAGAGCCCTTGTAATCGGGGTGATCAAATTCTAATTAGAGAGAACCTCCAATCCTCATGGGCATTTACATCCTACCATAGAGTCCACTTTATTACTCAGATGACCCATGCACTTGCGGAAAGGGGCTGAGTGTTGGGTAATACTTTTCATTTTAGTTTTTTGAAAGTATTAATTTACTTTTGTTTCAAATCGCTTGAGTATTTACCATATCTACTCCCTTTGACCACATTTTCACATATACATCATTTGGTCTCCCTTACATCAAGGCTCTCCTTGGTGCCTGATCGGGCAACAAGCAAGGCCGGATGGGTACAGTGCTCTCGCTACGCCCGTACCTCATGTGATCTTCTCCCTTCCAATTCTTCCAACCTTCTAGTCAAGGTAGACAACTTGGCTTTCATCTCCATGTCCTCCGGGAGTGAGTACATGCCTCCCCTTTAATTGGCTACAGGCCTCACCCTTTCTGCTTCCCTGGGGTTGGGTTCATCCCATGCCTTGGATGTCTCAACCACATAACTCAAGAAGTCCATGGCTTTTTCTGGATGTTAGCTTAGGAAGTGTCCTCCACACATGGTCTCCAATAACTGCTTCATAGCAGGGGACATTCCATCATAAAAGTGGTTGACCAGCATCCATGTATCAAAGCCGTGGTGAGGACAAAGCAAAGGATGGTTCCAAGTACCTTTCCCAAAGACCGGAGAATTTCCTATCATTTAGGTTGCAAAGGTGTAAATTTGCCTCTTTAAGCTATTGGTTTTGTGTGTGCTGAAGAATTTCTTCAAAAATTCAGCTTGCAATTCTGCCTAGTTTCTAATGGACCTCAGCCTCAAAGAGTTAAGCCATATTTTTGCCTTGCCCTTCAAAGTCAGTGGAAAGAATTTTAACCTCATTAGGTCCACATCAGTGACACCCTCCTTAAATGTGTTGCAGACCTCCTCAAACTCCCGGATGTGCGTATATGGATTTTCATTTTCCATTCCATAGAAGGTTTGGAGCAGAGGCACTAGGTAGGGTCTGACGATCATGTCTTCTGCAGGAGGCACAATGCATGAGGGTGCACTTACCCTTGGAGGATGTATATGATCCCTCATTGATCTATATGCATTTAGATTTCAACCTCCCGCTGGGCTTTGATGTTCTCGTGTGGAGGCTCCATTTGACCACCGTGTATGCTCACTTCATAGCTTTGTTCTGCCGGGAGCACCGTCATTTCTATCCGCTTGTTGTGTTCCTATCCCAAACACGCATAAACTCCTATGAAAAACACAAAACATAGCAAGAGACAAAACAAAACAAAGCACAAAAGGCTAATGTTAGCAAAAAAAAAAAAAATGAAGATATAAATTGTATATGGATAGTATGTACTGAATCAACCTAATGCTGAACCGCTAGGAAAAATAAAAGTAAGAACAAAAAGGATTGAAATTTCACCAGTACTTATGACGTGGACTACAAGTTCAACCCTCGCCACTCAGACTTCAGGCACCATCCACTAAGCAATGCGCTATCTTCCGATTTCTATGCCAAGTAGGTACGGAATTAACAAAATTTATAACCTAATTCCTCCTACTACCATAGCATAGCTACTGCAGTATAGGGCTCTAGGGTCGAACACAGGGATGGGTTTTCTTTGTGTAAATGATTTGCAGTTGGTTTAAAAAGGTGAATGTCAATTTGGATTAGGGGTTTTGTAAAAATAGTGAGGGTTGGTGATTTACAAACTGAAAATAAACTAAATTAAAATATGAAAAAGAACTCCTTAAAGCATCAGGCTACTGGGGTTGAGGTCCGAAGGTAAATGAGAGGTTCTCGGGTTCTTTTCCTCACGTTGGGGAGGATGACCTATAGTCATTTCCCGAACCGGATCTTCATTTGGCTATCAAAACTGAACCCTAATAATTTTTCCTTTTGAAATATAGCATTTAATGAGCATAAATGCTCCCGGACAGTAAAAGTGCATCCCCTAAATCTACCCTACAATAACTAATAGAAGGCAACTAATTAATTTCAATGGATCTAGAAATAAGCATCCACTAAACCCTAAAAGCTTACAACACAAAGACCAAGGTACATTTAAGCAGAGATTTAAACCTAGAGTGAGAGATGGAAACATAAATGACAAAAAATGCTTGCATTAAAAACAGAGAACCAACATTTTACCTCAAAACCCTAGCCTAGTAGCCCTTCTCTTCAAGGATGGAGGGAGTTTAGCCAACCATCCCTTGAGTTGTCATCCTCAAGGGGTGTCTGGTAGTCGAGAAAAATGAAAGAAAGGGAGAGAAAATGAGGGAAAAGAAAAGCAGCGGGAAAACTCCCGCCCAGCATTATCTCTATTCTAGCAGAAAAAATGAGAATCCTCTACAAGATTTGGTTTGAGCTTATATAGTGCTAAAATAAGCAAAAATATAAAAATACCCTCAATACCCATAATACATGATGGGCAAAATTGGAAAAAATAAAAAAGGAAGTCAAACGGGGGTCAAAAGGGCATAAAAAATCACAAATGCAGGAGCAACTTTCGCACCCTGCGAAAATTCCGCATCCTACGCAATTTTTGCAAGCTTCATTTTCCTTGCCTCTTCTGCTCTTCTTTTCTTCTATTTCGACTGCACGTCGAATCACTCAATTCTTCGTGCTTGGATCGACTCAACAAATTTGGCATAAATAGCTTGCAAAAACTACAAAATTAGCCACAAAATACGATCAGTAGAATAGCCGGGACCTTAATGTTCAAATCAGGTTAATTTGGTTGATTAGTACACAAAAAGTGCTCAAAACCTACAATAAATGGGGCTCAAAATAACAC
>JAEQBH010004347.1:0-125847 GCA_016808115.1 Tetrastigma voinierianum
CCTAGTCATTGGATCAGCGAGTTGGACATTATTGATCGAACCTTAGACTAGCATGTCATACTCCTTGATTGGATCAAACGGTGGATCTTATAAAACCTTGATCATGAGTTGATTAAGTTGACATGTAGATGCTTGTAAGAGTAGCTAAGTACATCGGAGACACCACTATGGAACAATCTATATGGATTTATCTATTATATAGCAGATGATAGTGTGGCGCTGATTTCCGGTCAGATTGACAGCACATCGGCATAAAATTTCTATCTTAAGTCATTTTGCACCTGATCTGCAGACCTTTTATTTGCGTGGACAGGAGTTATCGGCTACCTCGTCGTCCTTCTGGGACCCGTTCATTCATATTTAAATTTAAAATGAAAATGACATATTGATCGAAATTAATCTGGCTCTTTACCATAATTACATGCTGACTATTTATACAATAGTCGAAAATTAATTACAAATTTTTATACAACACTTTTACAGAGATTTCTGTAGGCCACATGTCGCTTTCTTCATAATCAAGCTCCTTGAACCACCGTCTCTTTCTACACTCCACACTGAAAGGGTTCCACGACAAGAGTAGGCAGCCAATGATGAATAATTCCTCTGAGGCTACTCCGCTAAATTTGCATGTCTGTAGCGCACCACGCATTCAAGTAGAAACATGCACGTTCCTACTCGAATGTCTACATGTAGGATGAGAATGACTCACCTATCCCATGTCCAGGAGTCCTCACGGACTCCTCACACTGCATATGCCAGTGCCAGAAACTAAGCAAATCATTATGTTCCATCAATGACCATTTTCAAAAGCATGGCTTTTTGTTTTATAAATCAAATCCATTGGATGGTTTCCCGATATCGACATTCAAAGTGTAATATGTTTATCGTTATAAACCCACAATTTTAGGTTTATAGAGACATATACCTTTCCCAACTTATTTTAATTAACTCACCGCCGTGATCATATCTAGCTAGAATGTCGGGTCTTTCTGTAGGGTGGGAGGGTTGTGGATACCCAAACTTCTTATGCTCTTACACATATTCAAAGCGTGCGATGGACGTTTGTCCCCTGATAAGATCTGTATCGAACACGAACAAATGTCGATGTATTAGGGATAGTATACTATAAAAACATGAATTTAGTTGCTGTTTTTATAGAGAGAATTAATAAAGAAAGTGTCGTATTTATTACGTTTAGCTATTTTTGTGCATAATGTATGAATGAAATCGAGAAAATCCCAGTTATTAATGTAACCATAACCTCGATCTGCGAGTTATACTGAGAGGATCGAGTTATGGATTATAAATCATATTATCGTGAAAATAAATTAATTTGAAGTTTAGGGATCTTCAAATTCTAAATATTCTCTTGAATGATCATTATCATTGAGAATGAAGTAATATGTCCAAGATTACTAATGTAGCATTATTAAAGTGGAGCTCATATATAATAAGATTATAGGACGGGACAGTAGCAGTTTAAATTCTTTTTAAAATGCAGATTTGTCAAGAATTTGAGCAGCGCCATTTGAATGATCATATGCGGTCAGTCTCAATCACGAGTAGTCATAAACTCACATTTTATGTCAAGCTGGAGCCTTTTTGAGTCATGGGTTAAAGCCGTTATGAAATGGGCCCCGTGCACTTGTGTCTTGGAGGCCCGTTGTGTATCTGAAATTTGGGAATGTGAACTATGGACATGGAATCATTCTATGGAAAATTTGGGCCAGTTAGTTCCTTAAGTGTTAGTTGCAGGAGGCTGACGGGTTTGAGCGCTCTAATTTATAACGGGGACCTCAGTGCAGCTGACTCATAGTGAATTAATGGAACTTAAGGATCGAGAGATATAATTAGAGGGCAAAGCGAGTAATTTCACTAGACTCTAGTTATGAACCCTTCAATATATGTAGGAGGATGGGGCTGCACATGTAATGTCTTTTTAAATCAAATGGACCTCTGAATTTAGAGTAAGATGCGATCACCGTAAGGGCCAAGGGTTGATTTCAAGTTTTTAGTGAGTGCCCTAAAAATTAATAAATTAAAATAATTGATTAAAAGTTTAATTAATTATTTAATTTATTTAGACTTGAAGTGAGTCATAGGGTTGATTCACCTCTATGTTACTCGATGAGCAGACTAAGTTGAAGATAAAATTGCACTCTATATGCATTAATTTAAAATGGTAAAGATTATTTTAAGTACAAATAACAATTGGTTATTATTTAGAATTCGAATTTAATTCGTTTGCTCATTGAATAAGGAAATAATCTGTAAAGGGTAATAATATTTGAATTGGTATTATATAATTAATTCGTTTCATATACGTGGGATTTGAATTAAATTTTAAATATTAATGATTAACATTTTCAATATCGATAAGGGATTTAATTTAAGAATAGTAAATATTATTAATTAGTTTCCTTATCTGAATAAAGTTGAATTTAAGAATATTAAATACTAAAGTGAATTGTTTCCTTATTTGATAAGGTTTAGAGCGTCTATAAAGGCCGACCAGGAGATATATTCAGTGGTGAGTAAATCTTGGGGAGAGAAACAAAAGAAAAGAAAAAAAAGGAGGTTTTCCAGACCACGGTCTCTAGGAGTCGCTGACGGAGATCCTTGCCTCGTGTATTTGATGCCTTGAGGTAGATGCAGAAGCGAGAAAAAACTAGAGTGTGTTGTTACGGAGTGCAGATCGTTGGTGCCCACACTCAAGTAAAGAGGGGCGGAATTAGAGACCACAGGTGCGAGGAGTTGTTTCAACCACCTTGACAAATCTCCTATAACGATGAGGTATAGATCGATCTTCACATGATATTAATATGTGTTTGCATGGGTTCTGAAAGCCAAGATTTTTACGGAAAAATTTTAAAACCTAATTCCCTTGCATTTTTGATTTTATTTCCATCAGTTAGTATCAGGCGGGTCATGTATAAATGCACATATTAATATATTTTTGTGTGTTTAAGAAAATTGTTTTCTTGATTCATGCATGAGTGGGCATTCTTGTATATTTTAATGTGATTATTTGTGTTTGTGTATGGATGGATGAGGGTTGTTAATTATATGGTGTTTTTGGGTTAGGTTTTCTTATTTTCCCTAGATCTTTTGTAAGCCATTAATGGCATGGATTTTGTAATTTTTTTGCATTCTTGGTGAATAGGAAGTACAATGGGCTTGGACATGAAGATGGAGCGACTTTGGGAATTATGTAATTACAAGAAAACTCATTATGTAATTTAATATTTTTTCCATTATTTTCAAGGTTGTAATTATTATAAATGCAAGACAAAGCCCTTTTATTTATTTATTTAGCATGTTATCAAATGTGAGATCACGGTCGGATAACATGCCCATGCAATATAACATATCATACATGAATCACCACCATATTATCACGTATACCATCTTTAGAAACATATTTCTACTACGGAATGTTTGCATTTATTTGGCTGAATAATAAATTAAATAATGGATATAGTTTAATAGTTAAACTTGGTAATTTCCATTTAATTTAATTTGGGCTTCAAGTGGTTAATAGTTAGGCAGTGTAACCTAGATTATTAATTTTAATAAAATGATTGATTTGTTAAAAGATGGTAAAAATAAACGATAATTAAATATATTTGGACTTAAAGTTAGTTAATTAGGCCCTTTGCCTTATAGAAATTTGGGTTTACCTAAAGCGGGTAGAGCGATTAGATTGGATTAGTTTCAAGCCCAATAAACCTACAGGTCGATTAGATTGAACTCTGCTCCTTTGTTTAATTTAATAGAATTAGATTCTTATAACCTAGTAATTAATTATATAGGATATAATAATTTTGCTGGGATTTATCTAAAACATATGAGTATTTTATAACTAAGCTATGATTTAAAATATTGAGTGGGGAGAAGGGCATGTGACAATGTGCCTACGGTCTCCATCGTTTAGTCGACACGGAACGAGGTTTAGGTGGGCGCCCTAGTGAGCCTTGTGATTAAATCCTCCTACGGGTGTCCACACAGGCTAATATCGTGTTGCACGCTTCCTTTGCGATGAGGTTTGGATGATGTATTTAAGTTGACCTGCCCTACGACCCCGGCAATCTTGGGGTTAAGTTGTTGGGAGCACAAAAGCGATGGGTCACACTTAAGAAGATACGATTAAGAGTTAATTAACATCTTGGCCAGAAAATAAAAGGTAGTTAATAAACTAGGAAAATATGATATATTTTGATCTCATTTATTAATTTGAGTCTCTATTTTATTCTGTTAAGTATGTTACCCTAAATGGCATATTAATTGTAGGTTAACACCTTGGATTAGTATTTTTGTTTTATGTGTTTTAATTTCTATGCATTCATGCTCACGTTTTACTATTCCAAAATATATTTGATGTTTCTTCTGTTGTTTGTAATAAATACGTTTTTATTTAATTAATTTCAGCAATAATGTCTGCCTCAAACCCCATAATTGCTTTACTTTGTGAATGAATCCTTAACAGAACGATAATTTTGTAAAGTGGAAAATAATGTGTCTGATGTTTGAGAAGACTCTGTAGGAGGCTCATATTTGTCTCAAAGAATATCTACGAAACCTAATATCTCACTTCATGGAAATATCCCAAAGGCTCCTGCCGACGATGAATTCAAGCAATAGCAAGCTGGACATATGCTGCTTGACGTAATCGGACGTGCTTGGGCTAAAACATGAGAGGATGGAGCACATTGAGATTATGGTTCCCTCGAAACGTATTTACAGGAAACGTCAGAGCCCGATTATTCGCGTGTATTTAGAAGGCACATGAGCGAGGCAGGTAAGAATTGCTCTGTGCATTGACCATGTTGAACATAGTGAGTATATAAATGAAGGCGGAGTTTGCGGGGCCATAATGAGTAGGCACACCCGAGTGAGTATATCTCGGATTCACTGCATCACGATTTCCTTCGGTCACGACAACTATATTTATGAACTGGCTTTAGTTTACAATGTAACATTTCTTTGAATGGTGTTAAAACCTTCGAGCCGTCTAGAAGAATGAGACCTCATTTGGCTCAAATCTTGAAACCAGGCCTCATCCTCTTGGCTGTAGAAGGAAGCGATGGGGTGCCTGCGCGAGAGGCAAAAAAACGGAGTGCTCCCAGAAGCAGCGATGAAGAGGGCTCCGAAAGACCCGAGGAAATGTTTCATTGCGGGAATTAAATGGGCGTGGAAGAATGTAACAAATTATCTCTCGGTGAAGAATGAAAAGGTAAATTTGATTTATTGGTTTTGCAAAAACCAATTTAGTGGAAGATAGTCAATCTACTGGATAAACAGTTGAGGTCACTAACCATATTTGTTCTTCTTTCGGTGTAGTTCTTCGGGAGCTTCTTGATGGGGAGTGCTCGATGGTGTTGAAAATGGGCGACGATATTAATGATTGCAGTGGGAATGATAGTTTAGAATTAAGAATAATTCTTGTTTTGAGCAGTGTATTTTATTCGTTCTGATTCGGAAAATTTGATTCGATTTCTGGATTGTATGAACGATTATTTGCATTTTTCATTTTATAATAATCTGATTGTTGACTCGAAATGGTTAAACATTTTCGTATAATAATGAAAATGGGCTTTACATTTTAGGCGAACAAGCGACGCTCCTTAACCTTTAAACTATTTAGAAGTAGAACATCCTAGCCTAGAAGCAAAGTCTTATTAATGTGCATTACTGCAGCACCTAAAGTTAGGACCTCTCTTTGGATAAATTACTTAATTGTGAGATGGTCCTTTAAAATGAGATTGGCAATCTTCCCGATGTACGTGAATCTGTATGCAGGCAAAATGACTAAAGTCTTTCCAGTAAGGGCTTTGGTAAAGACCGCCCGGGCACATTAGATGTCTGCGGACCTCACGAATGGCATGTCAGTAGGGGCGATTACGAATGCCGTCACTTTCATTAACGGTAATGCGAATGCGAGTATTGTTTACCTAATCAGAAAATGCAAACTTTTGGAAAGTTTAAGAATTCTAGCGGGCTTCAGCGATAGGTAAATCATTGTGTGCCTTGATGATCGGATCGAGGGGTGAATACTGTGTCGAGTTCGAGGATCACTGGTAGGCATGGTGTGTCTGACTCCACGGCACAGGCATATGTGAGACGGCGTGGCGAAAGAAGAAAGTATTATTGTGGTTGGAGTACATGATGACTGCTCCTCATTGCCACTATCATTACGAGGATATCATAGCTTAAATTAGTCTATATTTTGAATGGTTCCTCACAAGTCTATCCGGCCTTTACCGCTAGAGTTGCTGAAGTGGTGGTAGACTGGATTCACGTCATAATAGTATGTAGGTGTCATTTTGTGTCTTTGAAAAGTGGGAAGCTAGAGGCAGCGAATAGAAGTATATGTTTATTATTTGACAGGTTTGTTCTCTGAGTGTAAATGAAAGTATTTGTATCGGCCAGATCTACCTTTCTTGAAAATGACTGCATGGCAAACTTAGAGCCTCAGTAGGGTTGCTACTAGAGGAAATTACAATCTACATTCGGGTCCGAAGACCACGACCGTGCTTAGTTAATGAGGCGTAACAAGAGACTCACCGGATCTATACGGGATGTCATTGCACGCGCCGGCGTGGTGGGAGGGTTTCTAAACAACCAATTCGCTACGGGGGCGGTGAAGCAAATGTTATTTATGTAGATACTAGTAGAAGGCGATCCATTGTCATACAAGCATGCGATGGATGATGCGATGAGACAAATGAAACATTATAGCCGTAAACGAAATGGAATCTATGTATTCCAGTGCATGCTAGGAACTTAGATCTTCACAGTGATTGGGCCCATTGGAATTCAAATGGATGCATAAGAAAAGAGGTGTGGATGGGAAAGTACATGGGGGTTTCAAAGCACATTCGTGGCGAAGGCTATACAAGGAAATCGATTATAGAAGACTTTCTCTTCACGTGTATCTTAAATCCATTCGCATCCTTCTTTGCCATTCTTGCGTACTCGATTATGAGATATATGGCAAATAGACGCTCGAGAGCTGACTTTTGAATAGTTATCTTGATGAAGCATTTATATGATGCAACCGGTTTCTAGTTGAAGGCGAGAGCAAAGTCGCATTGCTTAGGTCCATTTATGGGCTTAAAGCGAGCTTGGAATCTTGGAACCACAAGGTTTTGATGAGGCGATCAAAACTTCGATTTAAATGAAATGTTGATGAACGCTTGTGTCTAATTTACATCGAGGGAAACCAAAATCGTCTTTTTAGTCGCTGCTCTGTGATGATATCTACACTCTGTTAGAATGATATAGGATTATTGTTTGACGTAAAGAAATGGCTAGTTGAAAAGTTTCAAATGAAGATTTGGGAATGAGTTATGTATAGGATCGAATCATGAGGATCGCGAACGGACTCACAGCGCTGTGCCGGCGTCTTATATTGATAAGGTGTTGGCTGGGACGATGAAATTTACCCCTTTACCACACTTGCCACCTTCCGAAGGGTGACTGCAGGCCGACGCTAGGTGTCCTCTAAGGAGTAGTGTCCTCGACACTGAAGAGGACGCCGAGGCGGGTTCCTTACGCCTCAGCGGTGGCGACTTATAGCATGCCATCTGTGTGCAAGACGAGACATACGCTATCACGATAGGGTATGGGTGGTTACCCAATTCAGCTACAGGTTGGCATTTAGTTGCGGTAAGCGCGTTCTCAGTACGCCCGGGAGGCAGCTATGTCTTGATTTTGTGGTCGCGGCGGCACGAATCATTGGATATCTTGATTCGACTTCGCCAGCCGGTGGGCGGTCGAGAAAGTCGGCGTCGGGTTGATCATTCACTCGCCCGAGTGGTGATACGTGGTATGGAAGTGTCAAACCGTCCGGCGTTGCGGATCTCATAGGCGAATATATAGCGGCTTGTGGCGACTAAAGCGATCTGGCTCGAAGTTCGTATACGGTTCGTTTGTTTCCAGTATGGATAAACCCGCGGTAGCTGCGGCCAACAACGGTGGGCGTGATAATCGAAGGTGAAGATTCGCGGGAACGGGATAACGTTCGAGATGGCGAGGGTGACGTGACGACGCCGATTCCGCTCGCGACAACGATGTTGAAGACGTTGCCGCGGGAGTCGTTTGGTTCGTGTTCGGATTCGTTTGACGTGAGTATCGAATGTTTCGCGTTGTTTAATGCGTTGCGCATATTAACAACGTCGTCGTTGTGTGCTGCCGCCAACACCGATGTATAGCGATTGACGAGAGGATCGAGGTTATGGATTATAAATCATATTCCTTCGTAATAAATTGAGTGAGTTTTGGGGATCTTCCATTAAATATTCTTGGGGTGGTCGTATCTGACGAATGAAGTGACCTTGTCAGTCCTTGTGTGTGACATTCAGTGAGCTCCATATACTAATACGATCTGCTAGGAGCGGGATAAGCGATTTTGAATTCTTAAATGCGGTTTTGTACCGGGAGTGAAATAGTGCGCTAGATGATCATATGCGGATCGGAGTCTCAATCTGTGAGTAGTCATAAACTCACATTTATGTCAGTGGGCCTTTTGAGTCATGAGTTGGCCCGTTATAGAAGCCGGGCCCCAATACTTGTGTTGGGGCCCGTTGATGTATCTGTGAATGTGAACTATGGACATGGAATCCAACCCCTTCCCTGCGGTGGGCCAGTTGGTTCCCTTTAAGTGTTAGTTAGAGCTGAAGCAGTTTGAGCGCTCTAATTCTCTTGAGGTTTATAAATTAGCTGTTCCTCGCGTGGATTAATGGAACTTAGGATCAGATATAATTAGAGGGCAAGCGGTAATTTCTTAGACTCTGGTGCTTGATTCACTTCTTGGAGGATAGGCGAATGTAATGATTAAATCAATGGACACTCCTAAATTTAAAGTAAAATCGTCTTTGTGGAATGAGAGTTCAATTTCTAGTTTTTAAGTGGAATAACTCACGAAATTAATAAATTAATGTGTTGATTAAGAGTTTAATTAATTATTGAATTTGTTGGAGCTTAAAATTACAGTCCATAGATCCAAATTCTTACCTCACATATTACTGATGAGCGATTCATGATTTGGAATAAATTGCACTCTGTAGTAATTTAAAATGATGAATTATTTTAAGTCTGATAACATTAGTTATTCTTTAAATTAAATTTAATTCGTTTGCTCATTGAATAAAGGAAATAATCGTAAAGGTAATAATATTTGGTGTTATTGTATATAATTAGTCGTTCTGTATCTGATGAGATTTGAATTAGAATTTTAAATATTAATTCATTTTCCTTATCGATAAGGATTTAGATTTAAGAATATTAAATATTATTAATTCGTTTCCTTACGACCAGGATTTGAATTTAGAATATTAAATATAATTAATTCATTTCATGTCGATAAGGATTTGAAGCGTCTATAAGCAGAAGCGAGATATATTTCGTGGTAGTCGTCTTTGAGAGAAGAGAAACAAAGAAAAAGGAGGTTTCCAAACCTGGTCTCTAGAGAGTCTCTTTCCAGCTGTCATGTGTTGAGTACACTTAAGGTAGATCTAGCGAAAAAACTTCGAGTGCATTGTTGCAGTGCAGATCGTTGGTGCCCACACACCTCAAGTAAGGAGGGGCGGAATTGAGATTCCCCGGTGCGGGAGTTGTTTCAACCTACTAGTGACAAATCTCCTATAGCAGTGCGAGGTATCGTCTGATCTTCACCTTTTGATATTAATATGTGTTTACATGGGTTCCTGCGAAAATAAGATTTTCTGGAAAAATTTTAAAACCTAATTCCGCTGCGTTTTGATTTTATTTCCATCAAATCAACCATGTCCCCATGACATCCCATCGAACACCAAACACAGTGTCGATTTTTACCTTGAACTCACACCCATGCCATGTAATGTCTTAGTGCATAATGCAATGCAATCATGCCATTGCCTATTCATACCATGCTACATATATAATGAGAGCTATATGTGCATGCATCCATGCAGCATTTGGACATTCATATCAAGCATCTAATTAGTATCATACATTTCATCTTAACATATCAATACACACATACATTGACATCACGAGTCACTACCACTGGGTAGCGTGCAGTAACCTCTAAGCCTAGTGATGACACGACATGTCCACAACTAGCCTACAACAAGCCATGCAATTGCCTTGATCATACACAAACAACATGCCGCTCCAATCACGTAATGGCACGCCAAACACTTCAATCTCAATCGATGTATAGGCATATATTGCCATTTATGTCATCCCTTAACCAAGGGATGACACTTCAATCAATCCATATAATAGGCCTCCGAAGCACGCCTCAATCAACGCAACTAGGCCATGAAATCGACCTTAAACAGTTGCACAAACTGGCTTTGAACCAGCCTCGAAACAAGTATCGAAGGACACTGCTCATTGAATCGGTCAACCGCTTTAGGCCAACCGATCGATCTCTTCGACCAACTGGTCGATCGCTTCCTAGTTGTACAGTGGTTGCCAACTACTGCATCCAATCAAACTACCATCCGGTCGATGACCGGTTGGCGCTCCCCTTGGTGCGGTAGGCGCCGACTCTTTGTATCCAACAGGAAGACCAAATGACCCGTCGATTTACGACCCAAAGCGATACGGTGGAAACACAACCACACGGCCCTACACGGCTAAACTATCCCACACGGCCCTACACGGCCAAACGATCCCACGGCCAAACGGCTCTAAGGTGGAAACACAATCACATGGCTCTACACGACCAAATGGCCCCACACGGCCAACAAGCCCCACACGGCCAGACGGGCACCACACGACTAGACGACCCCACAAAGCTAGACGACCCCATGGTGGAAACAAAACCACACGGCTCTACATGGCCACTGGCCTCACACGGTCGAAACTGTGCAGGGTGAAGCTTGACTTCTGACCAAGCGCTCCCATACGACGAGGCGACCACGGGTGGGAACTTCGGTCCACACAGTCTACCACGACACTTAAGTAGAAATTAACTAGAGTAGGAAAAAAATCCCGACCTCTTGGAGCGTAGCCAACTTTAACTCTAGGCACGAACTCAGGCCCAGGTCGAGTCTTAGAAATTCAAGGAAGAAGAGCTGTCATATCTTCCTTCCTCTCTTTCTTTCTCTCTCCCTTTCTTCTCCTTTTCCTTTATTTCTCTTTCCCTTTCTTCTTCTTTTCCTTTATTTCCTCTCTTTTCCTCCATCGATCCGTTTTTATAGACTAGAAAAATCTACATGGCATGCATGCATGCATGTCATGCGTCACCCACATGGCATGCATGCATCATGCCATGTGTCACCCACCCATTTGGGTTCCTTTTTACCTCGAAATTCGTTAAAAATCTTACCATCCCTAAATTTAACGAAATTGGTCTTTATTACTAGATATTGCAATACGAATCCAACGGTGTTGTCCGTTTCATTATCCGAGATCTAGAAAATTTCTAGGTTTTCAACTGTGTATTGCGTAGTGTGATTCTTTGTTTTGCCATTTTTCAAGAAAATTTGATTTTTCTCGGGTTTTACAGATAGTCTCATCATAGAAATGGTGCAAGTATCCTTAGACTTGAGGTGCTCAAGGATATCTTGGATGTTGATTCTATATTTTGATTCCATTCCTTGTTACCTTCCAAAGGTCACTCATAAGGTGATGATCTGGTACAACTTGAAGTATTCAAAGGTAATTGAGTAGCCAACAAAGGATTCGCCACTCTCAATAAAGGGAGAGTATGTAACACCCTATCCCCCGGCCTAAGTGGATGAGGGGACGCCACATGGGATTGGGACTTCTTAAGCTGATTTTTTCGACATTAGTGGGCCCATTTCAAAGTATAAATACATATATCAGATAAAACTTGTAATACTACCATCATAGTGGTATTTAAAAGTTCGTGTACGTAAATTCTTGAGTCTCATTTACTTGTACTTACACAAGTTCCACTATTACAAAATTATTACATTTACATTACAAAAACAAAAACAAAGACCTACATTAGAAAGACTCCTAATGTTGTGTTGGCCACTAAGCGAATGCGGGATGTCTCCCCGATGACCTCTTCGGTACCTACAGATAGAAACACCCATCTTAAGCTTATAGCTTAATTGGGAAGAGCTTATATAACATATATATGACCACATGTAGTGGTCCACAATTATAATATACATATAACATAATTTGCATATCATAATACTTAATCTCCCGTAGAAGTACATATATAGAAGGTACCCTTAGGTACGCTACAGAACAGAACTAATTACTTGTGATTTCGTATAATTATTTCCATATATCATATTATTTAGATTTTTATCATATAAATGATTGCCTGTATAGACCGGAAATAATGAATGAGAGGGACACAACACAATAGGTACCCAAAGGTATGTTACAGTACTAAATAGAAGTGTCGAAGAATAGTACGTGTCTGCCCATGTAACAGAGGTGTTGTAGCACAATGCAGGAGTGCGGTAGCATTGATAGAGAGTGTTGTCACACTAATCAAAGAGTGTCGAAGCACTAAATAGAGAGTGTTGAAGCACTAAACAGAAAGTGTTGTCGTACTAATCAGAGGTGTTTATTCATTCACTATTTGATCTTAAGAAAGCATACAATTATACGTGTTTCAGAGCATTTTATTTTTCTTACTCACATTCTTGTTCTTGGATAATAACACAAACAAATAAGGGCAAGAAACCAAAGTTTGCCCAAAAACAGGATCGTCGAGGCGAAGCAGAGTTCAGGACATTTTACATATAACTTTCGTATACAGATACGGACCCTTTCATTCACTTGTTAGGGTCTTACATTAATCCAATTGATGGTTTCTAGGATTAATGGAAGACATGAAACAAAAACAAAGATTTCCCGAGGTTCGCTGAGCGAAGAGGGCCTACCTGGCGAACGGCCTTCGCCTGGCGAAGAGGCCCTCACCTAGGCAAGCCAATGGCAACCGCTAGGCGAACCAACCTTCACCGAGGCAAGGTCGAGACTAGGAATTTTGGGACTTCGGGTTCGCCTAGGCTAACAGACCTTTGCCTAGGCGAGCACTCCTTCACCTAGGCGAAGAAGTGTCAGGCTGGAAACTAAAATGGGGCATTTTTTCCCTTTTTCATCGAAAATCTTCCTTCCAAAGCAAGATAAACTCAAAACCAACCACAAAACCGACTTAAACCAACCCAAAAATACCTTTATAATGAGGGTTAGGGTTTTCCTAACCCAAACATAAACAAAGAGGGATTTCCATACCTTAATCTTCTTAAAACCTTCAAAACCTGGCTTTATTTTTCCTTCTCTTCTTCCTTCCTTCCCACTTGAACAAGGAAAACCAAGAAATAGAGAACTCAACCCCAAAATCTTGCTCTTTTCCCAAACCGTGCCCTAGCTATCCCAAAACCCAAAAATGAGAACTTCCAATTCTAAGACAAGTTTGGTCTTATCCCATTTTTGGGTTAATTTTGGGCCTTGCAATTTAGTCCTCCAACTCCCATCTATTTGCAAGTCAACTTATCCAAATTCTATAACATATAATCATCTTACAAAATCTCCTTTGAGTCTTAATTTGACAATTACCATTTTACCCCTTTTTGACACTTAGTACTTAATTTTCCGAAAAATTCAAATTTTTACTTTTATTATACCACTAAACTGTAATAAACTACTAGTGTATAATTTGGAGTGTTACAGAGTATGCCTATAGCCTCTTTTCTGGACCATTACTTGAGAATCTCTAGACAAAATGGAAATGTCATGAAGATTGTCTTTAGGTGCATAACTGATGAGTAATGAGTCTGGAGACAAGATCTATATCACTTGGGCTAGATGTGGCATAGCCAGTCTAGTGGGAGCAACATATTGTCCATTCTCTAAACTAAGTGGGGGCATAGATTGGTAAAAAGACAAATTGCACAGTAATTGTCTATCGAATGGTTAGTAGTCAGACCACTGACTATTCGGTCAATTGGGAGTCGTGTGTTGCTAGATATCGCTCATGACTTGCATGGATTCAATAGTTGAATCAAGTAGCAAACATAACTGGGAACCTAATGGGTCACACACTTAGTGTAAGACCCGACAAATTCCAATTTCTGGAAAAATGGTAAAATCGTAATTTCGGTAAAAATTCTGAAATTTATTCTCTAAATCTCGGATGGCGAAACGGATTTCACCGTTAGAATCGTCTTGCGAAATCTAGCTACCACGTCGAATTTTGTCGAATTAGGGACGGGCGGAATTTGCGTTTAGGCATGAGTTTCGGGTGTCGAAAAACGACTTGAGATGTGACAAAAGTCACATATAACATGTACACATGTTATACATGTTGCATGAGTAGAGAGATGATGGAAATGGACGATCGGGATAGTGCCAAATGGCAAAAACCTAGAATAAGGGACAAAATTGGAATTATTGAAATTGTTAAGTTGGATAATAAGACGAAAAAGTGAATAGTACTCATCTTCTCAAATAAAAAAGGGGAGAAAACATGAAAAGCAAAAGGAAGAAAAGATGCAAAAGGTTTTGAATTCGTTTTTAGTGAGAGGGTATGTTGCTTCTTTCTAAATTTTCGGCAAATCCGACCATCAGAATTCTTCGGGACAAGAAGGAGCGCTCTACCTTGAAGCCTACGCGTGAGCTGGGTTTAGGATTTTCGTCCAGGCCTTTCAGGAGGTGGGGTTTTATCCTACTTGGGTTTTACTTTATTTAAGTGTTTTATAATGTTTCGGTTGGTTTGAGGCCTTGAATGACCATTTGATCGGTCCAGCTTTAGGACGAAATGTAAATTTTTTAGAAATCATTTGGACAGTCAGTGACACTACTGCCCGGCTTTGTTTTGGTGTTTGAGTTGGAAATTGTTGAATAAATTGTATTGTGATGTTTATAAGGCCGGAAATGGCCGTGAAATTCGGGTTCACGAAGTGAACCGATGATTGGTGAATTAGGGACTGATGGCTTAGGGGTTTACCATTGTTCATTATAAATAGTGTTCTAAAATAATTGTTGTGAAATAATGTGTTGGTTGGTAATTCCAAGTTGAATTGCTCGTGTTTGATAATTAGCCCAAGTAAGCTAATTTTTTGGTGTAATGAATTGTGAAATTACATGACATGTTTGTGTGATTTAAATTATGTGAATATATGCATTATTATATATTTACATGTGTTATATAATTGTGTGGAATTGGCGTCATCGTTTCATATGCACTGGGGCACCCTAGAACAATAAGAGTGAGTGCATGAGGTGATTCTTGAGAGAATGGTTTCGAAGGGTTGACTAAATAATAATAATTATCGGAGGGTAGTCTATATAAAATATCAATCGTCGAAGTCGGCCCAATTGATATACATCGGAGGGTTGTCCACTAAATAGAATATCGGAGTCGGTCCACTACTTATATCGAAGGGTTGTCCATAAATAAAAACAAACATCTTTGTTGAAAATAAGGTTTCTCATACGTGGCCTAGGCAAGTGTGAGGGAGTCGGTGAGGACTCGGGATATGAGTTGATCATGTAGACATTCCAAGTAGAATCACGCATTTACTTGAATGTATGTTTTCGTAGACGTACGCCATGCACTTAGGTGGTAGCCCAGTGGGGTGATTCCACTATTGAGCATTAGCTCACCACATCGAGGAACATTTTTTTTTAGTGCGGGGGCGCTCGAGAGGACGGCTCTTCTTAGAACCGATTTAGAAGCCGGGTTGTAGCTTTGGTATTATGATGTATACATGTATTAGAATTCTAGAGTACGATATATGTTTGTATAAGTGAATTATCAACTCTTGAACCATGAGATGTATTTGGATTGGGATATATTGGTTGAGTGATGATGCAGGGGCCCAAGTGGCCATTATTTACTCTCATTTGGACCCTATGTGGTCGTTGGATGTGTTGGGACAGGTTATGTACTAAGGGTAGAGCTCCCCGTACAAAGGAGACTCTGCCCGATTTTCGTGAGATGTCGGGTCACCCGGCATTCACGAGTGTTTCCGCGGGTTGACGGGTAGTCAACGGACACCCCGGTTTTGGGGCGTCACACTTAAAAGTGTGTGGGGCTGATATAAAACGGATTTGGATGTTATCCAAATATGAAGGAAGTTAATTTGTGGAATAGAATGTCATGGGTTGGTGGAATCCCTAGATTAAAAGCACTCACTTAGAGATAAAGGAAGCTTGTTCATGGGCTTAAGGCACATGAGGATACACACAATAACGCATAGAGATGCATGTAGCCTATCATCTCTTAAAGAGATGGGCACTTTAGACATTTCAAGAGTAAGGGTTTTCCTATAAATAAAACATTATGGAGAAACCCTAACCCTATGTCATTCTAACCCACATTTCTCAAGACTGTGTTCTTGAGTGTGAGAGGGTGTTCTTAAAGAAGAACAACCCACTTTTCATGAGATTTGAGTGTCAAATCCTTGGGTTTTTGGCTTCTCTCTTCGAATCTAGACTTATCTAACACCATGGCTTCATTTGACACCATTACCTTAGAGGTTATCGGCTCCACTCTTCTTGTGGATACTATTAGAAGCGAACCTAAGACTTGGTTCGCTTCGATTGTTGCTGCATCACCCTTTAAGATCGATTTTACACCAACGTGAGGTATAAATCTTGCACCCTCTTTGTTTTGAATCGACTTGCTACCTCAAGGGATCCTTTTTGGTTGTTTTGAAGAATTGTTTTGTTGTTTCCATTGTTTTGGCATGTGATGGTTCCTTTAAAACCCAACAAGATTTAGGTTTAGGCCTTATTTGGTTCAACTGATAGCTGATGTTGTTAGTTGATAGCTAATAGTTTACTATACATTACTGTTTGGTAAAGTAGCTAATAGCTTATTGGAAGAAAATTTATCTATATAAATATGATATAGAGATATAAAAACAATGCACACACAAACAAAACCATGCAAATACACAAGCAAAAACCCAAGTAGGATTCTCGAATTTTGTTGGAGAAAAATAATATAAGACCACACCCTACATAGGTCAAAATAATTTATTTTTTTCCTATTTATAACCCTAAACTTTGTTCACCTTTGTTTGATTTCTATTCCCCCCATATTTTCATCAGACCAAAATATTAATAAAAACTCAAATATATTAAAAACTCTAACCCCAAATTGTTTTATAAATAATCAGAGATCTATTATTATATATTTTTTAATATGATGTTATAGATTAATAATCGGGTCATTAAGCTAGGCATAATTTATTAAATATATAATTTATGATAAATAAAATTAATTGTAATTTTTATATATATTTTATTTCTTTTGTTTCTATGTCAATATATTCATAAATCACGTTATAAAAATTTATTTTGAAGTAGAGTTTGTTTTGAGTTATGATTTACATCATATTAAATAACTAAAATTAAAATTAAAAAATCAATTAATATGAAATAAAAATAAATTTTGAATCCCATAATTATCACAAATAAATTAGAACAATTTTATTTAAAATAATTATTTTTATATAAAATAATTAAGGATGAAATTTTAATTTAAAAGATAAATGATAAAATTATTCAATAAAAATATCATCTCAAAATTATAAAATAATTAGGTAAAGTTCATAAAAATAAAAGTTTGTTTGAGAATTTATAAGATAAAAATGGAAAATGGAAAATTTTATAGGGGCGTTTAAGAAAAAACTACAATTTGTAGCCTTTTTCCATCAGCTCTTGATTAGCCATAATTAGCTATCAGAAGTTGATTAGATGTTTTTATCAAGCACCCTATAAGAGCTTATTAGGGATAAATCAACTATCAGCTCCTAATTGCTCTTCTAATCAACTCAACTTAGTAGAGCACTGTCGTAATATCATGTAACTTTGTATACCACTTATGTGGTGCCCATTACCTTGCGTAGAGACAAACAAGCAATCTGAAATAAGGTCGGGTATAAAGTGATGTATCCACAGAAGTTGGTAGTAGGATTTTTGGTCAATGGCGAACTAGGAAATAAAATACCCAGGGCATAAAAAAATTTTAGGAGGGTGGGAGTGTCATTGTAGTAAAATGGTTAAGTAACTTACCTCCAAACTTGAGGTCATCAATTCAAACCCTATTACAACAATTTTTTCTCAAATTTTGAGAAGAGGCATTTACCCCCAATTCCCATAAAATCCCCACTAATTTAGGTTTAATATAAGTATCATACCTTTAACGACCTCGTATGCGACATACAAGCAAATCAATGCAAACAACAGATATACCCAAGAATTCTTTCACTGTAGAGGTATTATGAGGTCTTAGGAAATATCATAAGTGACTTGGGCTGGTCAGATGGCTCTTCACAAAGAGAGAGAAAGGAGATGAGTTAATTGTTCAAAATATCACACAAGAGGCCAAACGTATCAAAATATCACACAAGAGGCCAAACGTACAGAGATGAAGCAGAAGGGTGTGATATGGACAAAAAGTGGAAGTGTTTAAGCACTCAATAATTAAAAAGTAAATGGCTGCAACAAATGACCTCTTCTGCCAGAAAGAAAGTTTTGTGCAGTAAATGTCGGCTGCAACAAATGACCTCTTCTGCCAGAAAGAAAGTTTTGTGCAGTAAATGTCGGCTGCAACAAATGACCTCTTCTACGGGGAAGAAATTTTTGTGCCACTTCAAGTAGCCAAAAGACATTATAAAATAAAAAGTAAGTTTGTGCTGTCATGGGAAAAATAAAAATAGAAAATAGAAAATAGAGTAAATTTGTCTTATCCTTCAAAACGCAAAGTGAATAAGATTCGGGAAATTATATTAGTAATATTTTGAAAGATGTTTTTTATAATTTATTTGGAAAATATGATAACTTTTAGAATAAATTTTAATTATTTTAATTTTTTTTTTTTTACTTTAATTCACTTTACATATTAACATATTATATTATAAAACTATGTCATTATAAGAACTCTATCAACCTTGGGATCTCCCGTGACTTTATCCTAATCTTTTATCATTTGAGTTATTCCTTAAAGGACAAATACAAATATTTTTTTAAAAGTTATCCCTCAAAGGGCAAATATAAATATTTTTTAAAATATAAATCCAAAAAAATTTTAAAAACAAAAATAATGCATCAAAGTTAGTTTCAATAAAAAAAATTCAAATAAATATTAAGAATTTTTCAAACTTTAAAAACAAACTTTTGTTTTTTTAGATAACAATTTTTCATAACCATTCTCAAAATGGAAAATTTGGATTATCAAATTGTTAGCGTCACCTAAACTTCAAGGGATAAGGTGCGCTGTACACCGTTTCGTATATGTTCATTTTGTCCTTAAACTTTTTCGATGAATGCTTCTAGCATTCTTTCGTATTCTGATAAATGTCACCTTTGTCTTTAGAAAATGTCCTAGATAGATGATGAGTATCTTATATACTCATTTTATTTTCATGTTTTGCTTAGTTTTTAGTAGTTTTTAGATATAAATAAGTCTTTTAATAACTTAAATGTTCTATTTTGTGATTAGGTCAACCATTAGACGAGAGGCGAGGCAATGAGCCAAAAGAAAGAATAATCAAAAGTCATCATACATATATGAGCATACGATCTTTTTCGTGCAGCGCAATGTCCTTGCATGACTCCCTCATTAGCCTAGATGCATTCTAGACTCCAAGGGCTTTATGTAGACACCAAGATTGTTCGATTCAGAGTATCGATGAAGAAGTTATGAAGTAATTAAGGATGCAAAAGCGAAAGGAATGGCTTGGCTTGGCGTAAGTGTACTCATACTGAGGCATGAACACACTCACATTGCAGCGTGAGACTCATGCTAAGGCGTGAGCACACTTACGCTGAGCCATGAGCACACTCACGTTGCAGAGTGAGTTGGCATTGATAGTTCTTGTGACGCCCCAATTTTAAGAGTCAGGTTGACAACGAATCAGCACTGGGAATTTACGTCTTAGATTGCGTGTTGCACCTAAGTCTTAGTCTGGCCGTCTGACCACCCATGGACATCGAGTTGCGATACCACTTCCATACGTCCCTTCAGGACTCATTCATTCATATTTGCATCCCAAATATGAAAAGAAAATGAATAATTACGATCTGTAGGAATTAGATCCGCGACCCTCTACCATAATTACATACGAACTATCTATACAATAGTCGAAAATTTTTATTGAATCTTTTATACAAACACTTTTACAAAAATGTTATTCCAAGGTCACATAATCGGCTCGCCGCCAATCACGGCCTCGTAGGCGTTGTGCTGTCTGTTTCTGCATGCGCAGAGGGGTGCGATGGGGTGGTGATGTCGATAGAAAATTTCTCACCTGATAACTGCTCCCGCTAAAATGCGCATGAAAACATCGATCACATTCCATATAAATAATGCAATCCTATAGCAAGATATTAGGTGTCATGTATGAGATGAGACTCCTCCTGCCCACAACCAGAGTCTCAACGAGCTCCCTCACTGCGATGCCAAGTGTGAAAACCGATCGTGGTGTTCCTTTTGTGAAACTAAACTATTAGACCAATATGATATTCGCAGATTTTTATGAATCCGTGTGTTGTTCATAGGCCACGTATTTTTCGAGGTCTACTTAGTAGGATCGTCACACACCTTCCGGGACGATGTCTTAGTTTTTGTTGAGTTTTGGTATCAGCCGGCGTGAAATTACGTCTTGGAATCGAAATGAAACCGATGGAGTAACTAGATTTCGCGAGACGAATTCAACGGTAAAGTCCGTTTTGTCATCCAAGATCTAGAAAATTTCCGGTTTCCAACCGATATTACCGTTTTACCCTTTTAAGAAAAATTGAATTTTTCCTAGGTTTTATAGTTCTAGTAGCTCCTTATTTTACCCATGCCGCACCAGATTTTCCATGTTGCAACGTGGATGTTGGGGCCCAAAGTTGTTGTAGCTCATTTTTTGCATTCCTTTGCTTGGTTTATAAATAGAACAAAATTGGGGCTTTAGAGACAAGTCTCTTTGGATGGAAACACCCTAGTGCACATCTCTTTTTGGGGAAGAAGGTGGATTGAAGAAGAAGAAGAAGGACGATTGAAGAGGAGATTGGGCTTCCAACTAGTTTTTTTCTTTCCCTCTTCATGTTTTCCCTCTTTTCTATGGTTTTATTTTCCCCTTTGATGAACTAATTGTATTTTCTAGGATTTTAGATGTAATTTAGTTATGATTTATGTGTTTGGGATTTGATTTACTTTCTATTTGATATTTGAATCATGTTTGTATTAAATGTTCTATTTGACTCTTCATGCTTGTTGATGAATGATCACCATTAACATGATTTGTGGTTCAATTCAAGGTCTAAAAATTGAGAGTTGAATTAGACTATGATTAGAACATCACAATTTGCCATTGACAAGAGATTCTCATGGGTTTTGTTTGTAATTAAGGTTTCTTGGGTTTTATGTTCAATTCAAGATTTAAAAAGTGAGAGTTGAATTAGACCATGATTAGAACATCACAATTCACCATTGAAAAGGGATTCCCATGGGTTTTGTTTGTAATTAAGGTTTCTTAGGTTTTATTGTGCTCTTAGGACTTTGGGATTAAATAGAGGTGCAAAATACCTAAGTTATAGGAATGAATTGTGGGTGTAAGAGAGAGAGATTCACATATACAATAGTGAGACTTACCATTAATAGATGATTTGAATATTAACTAGGGATAAATTGGATCAAATGCATAATGACTAACTAAATAAATTCTAAACCCTATGCCTTTTTTTATTTTCTCTTTATCCATTTACATGTTAGTTTAGGATTTCATTAGTTTGTTTTCCTTTTGCTTTCGTCATATTTTCATCCAAATAAAGCTAAGACTATTCTAATTTCGGTACTTAGTAACCTAATTCTCATATAACTATACTCATATTTTCATCATATTATTTGAGACATATAGCCATATTATTTTATATAAACGCATTTGCGCCTATCAATAAACAAACACCTATTAATACCCTCGTTAAACATTCCACACGTACCAGAGTTTCTAGCCTAGCTATGACTTTTTTAAATGAGGTGGACATGGGTGACCACGAAATTAAACATTCACGCAAACCTCGAGAGTATTTGTGTACATTATCCCAAACTTCAAAGGTCATAATTAAAAACATGTAACTCTATGTAAAAAAAAAATGGAACATATATTTTATTTGTTCAACTTCATATTATTTGTGTACAAAAATTCAACTTGATCTAATGTAATATTAAAAATGTTTTTCCAGTGCGTAAATTATGTTGAGACAATCACCGAATATGTAGGTGAGATAGTTAAGATATCTCCTGGTTTAATTAGTATTATCGAGTTCAAGTTTTAGGAATGCGGCTATGTTATGGTCCCTCTCGACTCGTATGGAGATTAGTATGGGTATAATATAGCTTAAAAACATTTTCTATGTGTACACGAACTCATTCAAGACACCTTAGGATTAAACAAAAAAAAGTCACGTTGAAACAATGGCCTGGTTTCCAAAAGGAAAATTAAAGAAAAGACAAGTAGAACAAAAGAATAGGTTACAAAAAAAACCAAAAACAAATTTAAAGTTAAGGGCCTTCCACAATAGTATTTTGTTCTTCGGAAGAAAATATTTAAAAAATACAAGTTCTATAACCAAAAAATATTTTCTATTCCGTAAATAAAAAAAAATCAATGATTAGGTTATGTATTTCAATTGTTTTTTTTTTTTGTAACTTTATTTTATTTTTAAGAATTAATTTAAAATATAACTATACAAACATACAGAATGATAAAAAAAAAATAATAATAAAACAATATCTATAAAAATTAGTTTAAAAGTGTATCTAAAATTATTAAAAATAATTTTAAATCATTTTAAGTTTTAAACAAATTTTATTCTATGAAACACTAAAGAATAGTTTTCAAAAACTCTTTGATTGATCATAAATATGTCTAATTGTTTTTATAATAAAATCAAATATAAAAATATTTTCCTTAAATATTTTTTTCTTTTGTTATTTTACTAGAATAAAGCAATAAGTATTTCGAAAATAAAAAATAAAGCAATAAGAGCTCCCTATATAATAAATGTCTAAGATTAATGATAAACAAGGAACGATTCAATTGTTTTAGGAGTAGCCTTCCATGTCTGGATGCCCATTAAGGTGGCCTATGTTTCATATATGGGAAGAATGGATGTATGATGGAGAAAATAGGAGGGTGAAACATATATAAATAAAATCCGAATATAAATAGAATTATTTAAAACAAGAACCGACCTATAGAACATGCAAAAAAGTACAATGTAAGATGGGTAGTGGTATTTTTTACTTTGTTTTTTATTTTCACTTGGGTGATGATGTCTTCTTGTGGTGGATCTTTACAAATGAAATTCAGTCAATCACTAGTGACTCGTTTGTTTTCCATTTCTACTTGTCGGGGGCAAAGTTGACTTACCCTCCTGCATGTTTCCCTTCGGTCTGCAAAAAACTTAAGATACGTTTGGATGTCCCAAAGTGGAGGAGAGAAAAACATCCAAAGAAAGACCATTCAATTTTTAGGGATTAGGGGGTTATATACATTTTCACGTACATTACATACATATATTATAATGATTAATTTCCGTCGTATAAATATTATGCATTTGATCTCGAAGATTACATACGGCTTTAAAGAAAAGCGGGTTTCTAGGGTTGAGAGAACTCGTATTTATATAATCTCAGCTTTCTGCCATGCTCCGGAGTATGGGATGTATGAACCACGTCATCCTCAAACGATAAATCGTAATGTTCCACGAGTTGTAAGGTAAAATCAAACAAACAAACTTCCTAAAGGGTCAAAAATGACTATATCAAGATTGGGAAACTTGACTCTTATATTATTTGTAATGGCCTAGCTGTCGTATAGATATTATCAGTTTGGGTGCAGAGCATCACGGCTTAAGCAGCATTCATAAACTTTCTCTCATATCCGATATGGGATATGATATATACTACACATCTTAATAGACACCCATACATATATATGTACAGATATACATGTACCACACAATTTGACACTACAAAAAGAATTACCATTACTAGAAGCCAATAGCCCCTTCTAAATGTTGAAATTGATATGACTAAAATATAAGGTTGCATGCCATATTGATTGCATCTGAGTGTAACTATATGTGGTGTGACTATAACGTATAGTTGTAGCTATGAACATGCTGCAGGTTATTCTTGCAACTGCCTCAATAACAGACTCCTAATAAAAGGTTTAAAGTAGTTGCATTTACAAGACCCCTACTATATATTCTAATTTTTCCTTTAGTTGCAATTGATATTTTACCGCAACTATAGGTTGTTTTTTCAAATCTAATTTTTGTACCCACTGCCAAATGGGTAAAAATCTGAAGAAGGAAGACTGTCACAAATCATTAAAAATAAAAATAAAAATTAATATTTCCAGTTAAATACATAAACTTTTTTTGTTATTATTATTTTTCTGTTGAAAACACTAATCACAAGAAATTATGCATCATTTTAGACAGCAATTGATAACCAAAATTATGCATCATTCAATAACCAAAAAATTAGTCTAAACTATTACATTCTCATGATGTTTTCATTTCACTCAAATCATTAAACATATTCATCTTAATTCCTGAGGCCTTTTCCTAGAAGCCAGATTATGGCATCTTGAGTACTTCCAGCTCAATCAGTTCCATCACTTTATCCACAAAAATTTGAAAGAATGGAAAAGGGAAACTTTAGCACTCAAGATGACTACTTTCTCAATTTAGAAGAAGTAATACTGGTTCTAACTCTTACCAATTTTTCTTCCTTGTTGAATTCTTTAGGGAGCCGGAGAAAAGCCAAGAAAATCAAGGATTCATCCATCTGGAAGCATACAACTCATTTACAGGAAGGGCATTGCAACCATATGTCATGGGAAGTTCAACAATCCCATATCTTTGCGCGGTTTTGGCTGAAGAAAATGGATATTTATAGTAAATACTAATGGAATTTATCATTAAATTCTTGTTATCCCATAGACTGGTCGGTTGCTACCCCATACCATGAGACTGTCATCAAAAGCTCCATCCGGAGAAACAAGCATACTTCCATCATTCAGATGTCATGGTGTATTCATTCATTGTGACACTTATCCTTGAAGACTTAACTAAAATTTTCATTTGCACCGAAATGAATATCGTGTTCAAGTAACAAATTCAAAGTTTCTAAGTTTCAGAAACCATAAACAGGTAAAAAACACACTGGTTCTTAAGCTATCACAATCACCATTTATAATCTACTCTGAGATTAACATGATATAAATCTATAAAACTAATCATCTACCTGACCATAAATCGAGCTCCAATCAGTTGAGTACAGAAAAAGTTGGTATCCATGCAACTCTCCCTTGTCTTGATTTTACATGACACTTCAGACAAACCCCATATTAGTTTTCAATCTTTAAATTGATAGCAAAATAGAACAGCAGAAAACATTAGAGATTTTCGGGAAAATCTAAACGGAGAGAAAGTGGAAGAACAAGAGATCAGTTTTTGATGGGAAAACAAGATAATCATGAACCAGATCTTACACAAGGGTGCACTAAGGTACACAAGTGGTGCACAGAGGACACCGGAAGGAGGAGAAAGAGAGAAGAAATAAACCACTTTCCTCCCTTATCGTTATCCAAACCATGAATTAGATATACAAAGAAATCCTCCTATATAGAACTTTACAACCCACTAATGATGAAAAAACAAGTGACCATGCCAAGGGGGTGTTCTAAAAGACAATATATTTCAGGTAATGAAATATTTTAAAGACAGTTATACTGAACTGAAACTAGCTCAATATAAATATAGAAATCAAAGACAATACAAATTTCTAAAAATGATGCTTGGCCAGGATATTGCAGTTACATGTTCATGATCTACTAGGGTAAACAAGGAAACAGTTCAACTTGGCAAGTAAAGTTATAAGGATCCATTTGATGAACCGGAAATTATTACCTGGTAAAATGCATACCCCAGCAGCAGCAGTGACTTAACAATAACAAATATGAAGTTCAGAAACACATTGAATTTCTAATGTTGGAGACTTATTGCCCAGCACTACATAGTTTGTTATGTGTATCTCTTTTCTATACATACATACATACATACATACATACATATATATATATACATACATATATATATATATATATATATATATATATATATATAACAGCAGTGACTTAACAACAACAAAAATGAAGTTCAGAAACACATTGAATTTCTAATGTTGGGAGACTTATTGCCCAGCACTATTTGGCTTGTTATGTATGTGTCTCTTATCTATACATACATACATATATATATATATATATATATATATATATATATATATATATATATATGCTATACTGCTGCTATGTGTGTGTGTGTGTTTACATATATATTCATGTTACGGTACATATCACAGCGCTATAATCAAGAAAGAGAAGCCTCTAACTTAAGAAATAAACTTCTAAATTCGGCAATTAGTTAACCTACTACACAGAGATGACAAAGGATCTGAGTCGTAATGAAGCTAAGCAAATATTAGAAACCTCTTGTATCATAAGCATATCCTATTAGGAAATTAAACTAAACAAGATTACTTTAATTATACCTCTTTATAATCTGTGAATATGATCACACTCCCATGAATAAAGCTCCAGAAACCAAAATTGTTGTGGGCAATAAGAAGAATAGTAAAAAATCTTTGCATTTAAGAGACCTTCATGTGGGACATCTGAGAGCCATGAGGGATTGGGAGATTGAGATTTTATTAGTAAAAAACAAACAAACATAAGCTTCATGAAATCCAACAAGATGAGATAAGCAAAGATGAACATTATTTGTAAATATTTACCTGAGACACCCTTTATACACTTCAGCATAGCCACCCTTTCCAATCAGATTTTCTGCACAAAATCAAACTATAAGATTTCAAACTGTAATAATTAGAATACTTGTAAATATTTCAAAAAACAATTTGAACCCTTATGATTATGGAGCAATAAGCTTCAATGAACTACTAAACAAAAATAGAAACAAAGCCTACCAAGTGTACGTTTTCCATCGGAAAAGATAAGAAGAAAAAAAAGGAAGAAAAAAAAGGTTCATATATCAATTGCAAAATGATTCAAAAATTTGAAATTGGACATGAATCAACTAGAAGATTGGTTTTGCTGGCCTTGGTGCCTTTGCTGAAATTGAAACATTTGTTACATCATATTTTGCATTTATTGCATGTGTTGCTACATCATCTCCATTTGTTGTTGTTGTTATATTTGCAATTGCCCTTGTTTAATTTGTTGTTGTATTTACTCCTCACATTGATTTCAGGCTGTGCCAAAAAAACAAAACAAGAGTAGCACTATTCTATGTGGCTCCAAAAAAAAAAAATCACACCCTCCCATAGTCATCAGTAGCCCAAAATTATAATAGGCATGAATCTAAACACCATTAGGAATCTGAAAACCAAATTCAGTAAAGTTTGACCACTCAACATCACATAAAAAAGGAAGAGGGCAGAAACGTAATCCCTAAATTTTGTGTTTGGCAACCAAGAAAAATACGTAAACAATAATTGATGCTCTAAAATAATAGTTTCATTGTTTGGGACATAAATCATTAGACACCTAACACAGGAAAATAGTAACTAAGAGAATATTGAAATCTATAAAAATCAATAGAAAAAATTAAAGAAAAACGGAAGTTATAATCAAAGCACCGTACCAGAAAATAGAAGATATAGTCAAAGTAGGCATCTCATATACACACAATGCATTATGTCGTGGAGAGGGCAAAAAATGCTTCCATGATAGTGGAAGACGAAGACGAGGCACTTCCCTGACTAGCTCAAAATTAGCAAAACCCTAATAAAAAGAATTTGAAGAAAATAAACACAAACACAATAGAAAGCATATAGATCTTGATTAAAAAGCTGAAAAGACACTCATCGATTAGAAGCATAAGGTGTGAATCTCCATTCACATGGATAGGAGAAGAAACGATGAAAATGCAGAGAGTGTTAGAGAGAGAGTAACTGTGAAAAAGGTTAAGATAAACGAAGAAGAGAAGAGAAGGTAGAAAGTGTGTTAGAGAGAGAGTAATGTGAAAAGGATTCAAACTTAAGACAAGGGTTTTGAGCAAGGATTTCTATCTTACAATGACATATTGATTGCGAGAAGGCTTTATTTGTGACCATTGGATTATATATTGCAGCATTAAATTATTTTCCGCGACTATAAAATCATCTATAGCTGCGGCCCATTGTTTCAATCTCTCATTAGTCGCAGCTAAAATAAGCATGCGAGCTTTAGTTATGAAATCTTTTGGCCGCAATCTATATATTACTTTTCTTGTAGTGTGATGTCATGACATTTTGTTTTCTACATAATTGTTCATTGGCATGCAAATACCGCAGTACATCCATATTGTGCGTAGACTCCACAAATCTTTAATTCTTAAGGTTAGGATATTTGGGCCGCATTTGTTTTTTACTTAATACAATTTTTACTTAGCTAAATATTGAATATTGTTTAATAGTATTAATTATTATTATTATTTTTAAATTGTATTTCAAGTATTAAGTTGTTTTTGTAAAATCAATTTCTTAAATATATGAAAAATAATGTAAGTTTGTACTTGTTTGTGTAACTGATATAACTTTATTATTATTATAAAATGAAAAATATTTGTATATTAAATGTATAACATATTAATGTATTTATAAAAAATAAAATGATAAAAATCATTATGATAAATAATTTATTATTATCATTTTTACAAAAAAATAATTTTATTCATTTTATATAACTAAAATAGAATAAATAAAACTAATAATTCAAAAAATTTTAAATTTGTGAAACCAAAATTAAATATTCCGTGTTTTTTAAATATTTTGAAATATTTGTATAGATTTTAAAATATTTTGTGTAGATTATACAATATGGTTTTTCTAATATATATATATATATATATATATATATATATATATATATATATATTTGAAAGGTAATCAAAAAAACCTTTAATTCAAAAATAAGTTATGCAAAAATGAAAAATCGAAAGGTCCAAAATCTGAAAGCAAATTGTTTAAAAATTGACTCATTGTGATATTCCAAAATGTCACTCTCAAACCCACACCCACATGTTCTCTTGCTTAACTGCTAGGAAGCATGTTTTGATTGTCTTTCCTCCTCTTCCAAACCACTACCCCCTTTGGGTATTATGACTTGGGTTTGGGTTTGAGCTGGCCCGGTTTGGAGTTCTTGGATCTACCCAAATGAGACAAACTTTGAACTTGGCTGGGCCTTGCTCTTGGTCTCTCCCCCCTCCCCGGAAATAGAATTATGGGTTTGGTTTTAAGGCCTTTTTGTTTTTGTTTTTTAAAACTATTCTTGAAAACAGAGATAACACAATTTTGGTGTTTTTTGAAAAATGTTATTATTTTTTTTAATTTAGTATTTTCAATGTTTTTCATAACAAAAAAAAAATTGGGAACCAAGCGTTGTTCTCCTTTTTTGAAGAACAGAAAACAGTTTTCAAAAAAACAGGCCTTAATGTTTTTAAAGTTTTCCGGTAACCCAAAAAGAAGGTGACTTTGGATTTGGGCTAGGCCTGGACCATGGCTACCTAAACTCCCTAAGCCACTTTTGATGGATCTTTCACCTCCTCGTTTGAGAATGGGTTGTGGGCTCTTGGGTTTTGGGTTTTGGATTTGGTTTTGAGTTTGTAAATTATTTTTTAGTGTTTGAGCCAAATGAAGGAAGATTTACTTTGAATTAGGGCTGGGCCCTGCCTCCTATGCCACTTTATTGGATCCTTCACCTCTTCTTTTTTATAACAATATTTTTAACTTTTCATGACCACGTGCAAAATAGAAACTCCAAACAATATCTAAATAAATTCATTTAAATTATTAAGGTGAAATTTGGTCAAATGAATAATGTTTTTAAAAAGTTAATCGAAGCTTTGTCTGATATAATAAATTATCGCTTCTTAGGCTAGTAATTTTTCACGTTTAAAGGGTTTCTACCTTTAAACATTAAACGCTCTAACCAACGAAGGTAAGTATGTGATGATAACTTCCAAAATGATACTCTAATGATGGTAAGAATTCTTTAACATTTATGTTTTAAAAAAAATTCATGGTTTGTAAAATCCTCGATTTTAATAATTTTTAAAGATATGCAAGAGTTAGCATGTTTTACATAGAAGTTAATAAAATTTTCAATTTTTAAAAAATAAAAAATGGGATACAAATCTAAAATATTTAATATTTTTGGAAATCAAAATATTTAATTTATTAATTATCTATTTGTCATGTGTAGTTAACTTTTCTATTTTTTAAAAATAAAAAATGCGATACAAATCTAAAATATTTAATTTTTTTGGAAATAAAAATATTTAATTTATTAATTATCTATTTGTCATATGTGTTTAACTTAAATTAGGAACGATCGAGAAGTAATATTGTAATTTGATATCAAGTTAAATTTCGAAAACTACCTTAATAACATTGATGGTCAGATTAAATAGAAAGTAATATTGTAATTTGATATCAAGTTAAATTTCAAAAACTACCTTAATAACATTGATGGTTATATTAAACGAAAATTGAAGCTTTTCATTCATATTCAATTCTATTTCTTCACTTCTAAATTTCCAAAACTACCTAAATTCAAAAACTATCTCTAATAATAGGAATAATTAATATGAATAATCCCGACTTTCACCAATTATTTTTTAAATAGTCCCACCTTGTGATAATCTGGGAATAAATCCAACTTTAGGGGATGCATTCTTATTTTGGTCTCAATCAGTCACTCGACTGGTTTAATAGGTTAACTTATCCTATGTGACATAGACAATAGGTCATGTGCATATCACATGCCACTTGTCAATGTCTTTGCATTATCTCTTAGATGGCAGCGAGGATGATCTTCTCCGCGGCGACTCACGGAATACCGCGCAATCCTCGCGCCTCCTTGACCAACTAGTCAATGCTGGAAGTATACTCTCGTACTCCGTCACGTTTTCTTCATATTCATATACCAAAAAGGCGGGTGTGTTCTTCAAGGATGTGCATGGCCAAGTATTGCCCGGATCGGCTCGCTATCGCTGCGACACCATTGGGGTGTATTGTAAATGAAGACCTTTAAACTCAATGATAACCCGATGAGTCCTTAACAACGAGCAATTGGAGTGCATAGTTGAAGCGGGCATTCTGTGAATTTGATGGTGCACAAAAATGGTTTTTGCACACCACAGTACGGATAATCAATAGCTGGTAAAATAGGGAATAGGAAGAAAGCAGAATTTATAGTGGTTCGTCGACATGACTAGCCTCTCGAATGGCTTTAATCGCTGAGACTTTATTAACTCAAAGAAGCGAGGGTAGAGTTTATAAGCTTTAAGAGAGAAGTGGGAGAGTCGATGCTCGAGGTTAAGTCGGTCCTCCTCGAGTGTTGGTGGGGTGTGTAATTTATAGGGGTCCTAGCAGTTAGGTATTCTTGACAACTTAGCATTTCGGTGGAGATCCGCGACTTATCCTCAACGGACCCGAGGTGGTTGAGGAGCTCCCATGAGATACGGTCAAGGATGAGGTGGTGGACCATCTCTTTTCAGCGATTAGTAGATGATGCTCCTCTACTCTCCCCATGATGACATGGCTAGCTTTGGAGCTTGATCGAAGCGGTGGATCTTAAATGAAGTTAGGCTCCTCGAATGGGAATTTGGGCTTTTCATATAAATTGGAGCCATTTGGGCTTGACCCATCGTGCCCCCGATGCTCCATGTTCGAGGAGACTTGGAGAAGGATCGTTAGTCTGCTCCTTGAGTTCAAGTGATGGAGAGTTCTTCTTCTACATTGCATTTCTGGTTTGCGTGCTTCAAAAAAATATTTTTTTTTTTTTTTTTGGCTAGAGTTTTTTAGGAGAGCTCGTTACTTTCAAATCGGGCTTTTTCCCTCTTCAAAAAGCTTAGATTATAAATATAGTCTTCTCCCTCATTTTTCCCATTCCTTGAAAACCCATTTCTTGAAAGTTTTGAATGGTCATTTTGAAAACCTTGAAGACTCACTCACTTGTAAACTAGGTTGTTTCATTCCCTTTGAGATTTTTGGAAGAAGAGGTAAGGTTTGAGATATTTCAAGCTCATTTTGTGGGTATTCTTGGTTTGGATTTTCTTGAAGTAGGTATGTATGGGGCCGGATGGTAAACTCGGAAGGTGAAATGGGTAGAACGGGAGGCTATCTGGCGGTTTTGCGCGTGGGCGGCCAGCGTGGGCGCTTGTTCGCCCGGTGTGGACCTTGGGCGTCTTTGTGCGGCAACAGAAATTATCCTTGTCTTGGGCGGCCTTCAACGTGGCCCAGCGCTGATTTTTAGTGCCGCCAGACGGCTCGAACCTGGCCCAGGCGGCGTTGATTTCGATATCGCAGACGGCTCGGGAGAAATTTGAGCGGCGACTTTCCTGATACCAAGTGCGATTTTCAATCCATGGAGCGTCGAGGAGAGTTGGGTAGTAACCGGGCGCGTGGAGTTGCTATGGAGCACCTCCCGGTATTGGTCGGACACCGTAGGCGCCTCTCCAAGCTGTTGGGCTCCGCTTTTGGCGACGGAGGATCGAACACTCATGATTTTGGGTTAGACACTTGAGTGGAGAAAATTTGGATGTTACTTCTGGAATGGTCGAAGGAGCTCCTGTGACTCCTCCGTCGAGCCTTTCAAGACTTCTCAAGTGGTGACAGACTACTCATGACCATGAAAAGCGCCAACAAAAGTGGGACTCGACGAAGATGAATCTAAGGTAGGCATTCTTTCCAGCTTATTCAATTCGGATGAGGATGTCTCGAGACTTGTTTATGCTTACCTCATTCCTCAGAAGCGTATTTGTGCGTCGAGTTTTGAGCGGCGGTTCTTTGACGGCGACTCCTCTGGCGATATTGTTGTTTCTGAGGAAATGTTTGAGATTTGGGCTAAGATTTGTGTCCTCTCCCATTTGTCGTATTTTGCACTACTTTTCCTTGACTCCGGGACGGCTAGCGCCTAATGGTTGGAGAGTGCTGTTGGGCTTTCTTGCGTTATGGAGGAGAGTGCACCAAGAAGATGCTTCTCCTGTGGAGTTCCATGCAGCATATAACTTGTGAGACTCACAGAGACGAGGGTGGTATTACTTTACCTGAAGTGAATTACGGTGCTCACGGGTCGGCGCTCTAATTGTGCTGATTTGGAAGTCTACTCTTCTTTGTTGGTGGAGGAATCATTTTAGCTAGAAGCCAGATCGAGCTTTGGTGCCCATACGATTGGGAATCTTTGCCCGAGGAAAACCGGTCTGGCTGCACCTGTTTCTTTTCTTTCCTATATATATACACATGTATATGGGCTCCTTTGTACTCTTGCGGATTAATGGCATGCTTTCTCGAACCGAGGAGCGGAAGTTGAAGGTTGTCAAGGCTTGCCCTTTCAAGGATTTAGGAGATCTTCTTCCCAAGGATGCTAGGGTCGTTGCTCCTTCCACGAGATCTGGTGGTTCTTCTTCAAAAAAGGGTGAGTTGATTTCCTTCTTCATTTTTATTTATTATTTCCCTAACACCTTACCATTTTTGGCGTAGTAAGCGGGTGGTGGCATCCGGGTTACTCGGCCAAGGCTCTCCTTCTTCTAAGGTGGCGAGGACGGGTGATGCCCCCCAATTGATGCCTCCTCCGCAACCAGAAGTTCCTTCGGTTGCCACTCCACATGCTTCCGTGCCGGGTTCACCTTCTGTTCCTCCTTCGGCCTTGCCCCGTACAGAAACTTCAATAAGGGGACCGAATTTCTCTATTTCTATGATGGGCAGACCTCACGTTATTAAGGAGAGACTTGGGAGGTTTGTGTTCGCACCTGAGGTCCATCATCTTATGACACAAGGTGCGAGGGTTGTTGATACTTGTTGGAAGGTGGCTCGGGTGGGGTTAACATATCCTTTTCTCTGATTCTTCCTTATACATGTTCAACATTTCTCCATCTTTCATCTTTTCAGGTTTCAACCTCATCCATCTGCTTGCTTTCAAGGGCTTTCTGCCACGACGAGCTGAAGTGATCTCATGTTACATTAAAAGGAGCTTATTGTCGCTCGAGGATGATCAAGGAAGCTTAAGGTCGCTAGTAGCACTTCTGAGACGAGCTTGTGGCGACTCGAGAGGGCATCAGGCGGTGACTTTCGGCGACCCGCGCGGGAGGGGCGCTCAGGGATGGTGAGCTTGTCGAGGCCCATAAGCGAGCTGACCTGCACGGCGGGGCTGAGCTTTGGGCGCTCGCGAGGCAGCGCTCACGGAGGCCCCGAGTACGCGGGCCCATGAGAGGGCCATCCTCAAAGAGGGTGGTGGAGCCCGGAGAGTTGAAGCGACTCGGGAGAGGCTTCCACGTCTTGAGGAGGACTTGGAAAATGGCCTTCTGGATGCTTTTATTGATGGTTCGAGGGATTCAGGAAGGCATCCCGGTGCTTTCTGGCGTTGACTTTAGGCCTCGTACCCGGTGATGTGTGGTAGCGAGAGGGGGCTCGGCGATGTGGGGATAGCGGAGGGAGGTGGAGGACGATCATGAGAGCGCCGTGTTGGGACCACCTTTTTTTTTTTTTTTTTTACTGAAATTCCTTTGAAATGAAATGCAGAAATCTTTTTTTTTATTTTATTTTTTGAAGTACATTGAATATCGGGTGATAATCCCGAAAAATAAAACTAAGTCCCTACTTCCACTATTTTGATGTTCTCAAAGTGTCACTGATAATACCTCTTTAAGTGCATAAAGCATTCCGTGGATGGAGTAATACTTTCCCGTAAGTGCGGATCTTGTAGGTGCAGAAGCCTCGCACTCTGACATAGATATGGTCCTTCCCAATTCGGTCCTTGCTTCCCTTCGCGTGAATCTTTTGTGGCGAGGATAACTTTCTTGAGGACCAAGTCCCCTGGTTGGAAGGAAAGCGGCTTCACCCCTCGGGTAGTACTTTGCCGTAAGTCGTTTTACTCGTTGGACCATGGCCATTTCCCTTGCCTCCTCCACTAAATCGAGGTTGATGCGGAGTCCTTCCTCGTTGTTGATGGGGTCATGTTGTTGGACTCGTAGGGAGTGCACTCCTATCTCCACGAGGATGGTAATTTTCGATTCCAGAAAATTTAGGAGAAAGGAGTTTCCCGATGGGAGTTCTTGGCGTGGATTCAGTGCTTGCGGCCTCGGGGCTCGTCGACGAGACCCTTTGCTCTTCGGGCCTTGTCTTCAAGTTACAGGCGTAGTACGGTTCTCTGCTTCAAACTACCTTGCCCCATTTGTTTGTGGATGTGCTGGACTAGAATGAGGTTGTTTTATTTGGAGGTCGAGACGAAGAGTTCCCGTGACTTGTTGTCGAGGCTGCAGTTATCACTTACCAATGTATGAGGAATCCCGAATCGACATACTAGACTCTTCCAAATAAAATCTTTGACCTTTATGTCTGTTATGCTTGCTAAGGGTTCTGCCTCTGCCCACTTGGTGAAGTAGTCGATTGCTACCACCACGAACTTACATTGTCCTTTGCCGAGGGGCAAAGGGCCTAGGATGTCGATGCCCCACTTGGAGAAAGGCCACGGGCTTGAGATGGTTGTTAGCTCTTCTGGTGGTTGTCTAAGCACAGGTGCAAATCGTTGACATTTGTGCACTTTTGGAGGAATACAGGCGTCCGCATACGTAGTGGGCCCGAAAGTAGCCTTGCAGGTGCCATGGGCAAGGGAGCCTCGGGAATGATTCCACATATTATTCCCTCATGGATCTCTCGCGATTGTATAGTGAGCTCTTCGTTGTGAGCAGCGGCAAGGTAATGAATAACCTTCCTTGTATAGAGTGTCCTGGAGGATGGTAAACTTGGAGGCTGTCGCCCTCAGCTTTCTAGCCTCTAGGGCATCATCAGGAAGCACACCTTCTTGGAGGTATGCCTTTGTGGGGTGCGTCGATTTGATTCGGCCGATGTACGGGTTAGCGTTTACGGTCTCATGTCGACTTAGCAGCTCGAGCTAGTGGCCAGATGAATCTTAGTTCTCTGATGGGCTTATGGATGGACGAGTCTTGCAAGTGCATCGCGACCATGTCTTACAGTGAATGTATTTATCTCGAAGTAATTGGAGCTTTGTGATGATGGTCCTTACGTACCAAGGTACTCTTGCATCCACAGCTCCTTTGGCTTTGAACTCCCCCTTGCGGCAGGATTATTTATTAGTTGAAATTCATTTGTATGTGGAGGTGTTGGGCTTCCGTTCAGCGCTGTCGTAGTCTATGGGGAGGCCCCATTACTCTTTGCCGTTGTTTTGAAAGCAGTGAAATGGAGCTCTGCATGTATTTGATGGTGGTGCATACAGGCGTCAGGTCGGTGCGCTCCTCCTCATTTCTTGGTTGAGGAACCATGCATAAAGCTTCAATGAAGGAGATGAGGGTTTAGAAGCTAAAGTGGGTGAATGGGCTTCTAGTAGGCGGCTGGGACGCCGAATGACGACTTGGGCGCTGAGGGTAGCTTGGCGCTGGGAGGAGCCACGGGGCGCTGGCGGGAATCACGCCACGGATGTCACAACTCCGCTTCTTCCTTTGAACATAAGCTCAGAGTAAATCCATGAAAGCTTACGGCTGGCTAATGGCCGTCCTTGGTTGAGTCTTGCCCGGATGTCGAACGCTCGCCCGAGCTCCGCCCGTTTGAGAAGTCTCTGGGATCGTCCCGAGCTTCGAAGGGCGGATTTTTAGGGGGTTGGTCGTGGTGACCACTATCTGGTGGCACTCAGAGAAGTAGTGTCGCGGTAGTCTTTGTTAACTTTGGTAGAAGCGGCGCTAGTTTTCCTGATTCAGAATATCGGTCTCGCCCCCTGTATGCCTGCTCACGCATTAATAAATTGGCTTACGCACTCCATTATCATTTACGTGAAACCTGAGAACTTCTTTGTTGATGAAGGCGGAAGATATAGGTGGAGAACCACAGGTGCATGTGACAGGGAGGAGGTGTGCAGTAAGCCATGAGTCTTTGGAAAGCCTCCCCTCGACCTCGAGTTCCATTCAAGGCGCTTTCGAAGAATCTTAGAGGGAGACATTTGTGCGGAGACTTGGAGACAAACTGCCATTGAGTCTTTGCGATTCTCCCATTAGGCGTTGGAGCTCCTTAGTTGGGGGTGACTTCATATCGAGATTAGCCTTGATCTTGTCGGGATTATCGTTCCTCTTTGGTTGACCATGAAGCCTACAGAATTTTGCGATACTACGCCGGCGCACTTCTCGAGTTGAGCTTCATGATAGGACCTTAGGACATTAAAGTTTCTTGAAGGTGATCAACGTGGTGCTGCAGCCATTGCGCGAGGCACGACATGTCATCCACACGTATACCTCCATTGTTACGCGTCGAAGCGCGGACATCTTATTCTGTTGGATTGTGGGTTGCTCCTGGCGTTCTTGATCAGAATGGCATGACCACAGCCAACGAGTATGTCCCTTTTGAACAGTGAATGATGTCTTCTCACAGTACGGAGGTGCATGCCTGTTGGTTATATCCAGAATACGCATCCAGGAAAGTGAGCAGCTCATGTCCTGCGGTGGCGTCGATGAGGAGGTCGATTCTCGGCAGCGGGTAGCTATCTTTCGGGCATGCCTTGTTAAGTTCTGTGAAGTCGACGCAGAGGCGCCATTTTCCATTGGTTTTGGTAACCATTACCACGTTGGAGAGCCACTCAGGATATGCTACTTCTCGGCGGCCCGATGCATCGGTTCGCCCTCCTTGCTTCGCGCTTGACTTGGGCCCCTTTGGTGGGCCCTTAGCTTTGGCGAGCAGGGCGTGGTGTGGGTCGACATTTGGCGGTGCGTGGCCATATACGGGTCGATGCCCTGCCGAGATCGCATGTGATATGCGAACATCCATGTTGCGTTTCAAATCTATTAGCGGGCGACGGCTACGTAGAAGAAACCAGCGTATATCATACATGCGGGTGATCTTCATCCAAACTATGGGATGAGCTTCTCCACCGGTTCTCCTCTTTCTATAGTGGAATCATCCCTCGGATCTAGGATTTCAACTTGCAATGCTTCCTGTGGCTTCCTGGTCTTCATAGAGGAGACATAACATTCCCTTGCTGCCAACTGGTCTCCTCTGATTTCTCCGACTCCATTTGGGGTTGGAAAGCGAAGGATGAGATGATAAGTGGAGGGACCTGACTCTTAGTAATGTTGAGGCAGGCCGCCCAGGAGTGATGTTATGGTGACGGGCGGAGTCTATTATCAAAAATTAGGCCGCGGTGGGCTTTGGGAGTGCTGCTCCGTTTGTGGCCGAGAGTGATGGACAGGGACTCACCTTTCCCTGAGGAAACCCCGATGGCGGTGATCGTATGTTGCGGGTCTCTCTTTCAGGTTGAGGGCTTGTCATAAGCCTCTGCGAAAAGTATGCTGGAAGTGCCCACTATCTACGAAGATCTGCGCGCTTGGAAATTGGTCATGGTGAGCACGAGTCGTCATGTCAGAGTCTTTGGATTCCTTCCAAGTCCTTATCAGGAAGGATGATCTCTTAATGTCGATCACCTTGGCGCGCCGGATGGACCTGACACGTGGGCGCCTTAGCTTTGCGTGGGCTATTAAGTGATTCCCCACCTCTCCTTTGGTCTCCGAGGATTGGTGTGGATCTCCCCGATGGGGTACGTGGATCTCCTTTTTGATTGTGGAGTGGAGCGGTGCTTGTTCTCTTCATTGCATTGGCGAAGGTGTCCACGTTGGATGAGATCTTCAGGCCTGCCTTTTAAGGTCATAACAATCGCCAGTGTCGCGTTGGTCGCGGTGGGCGACGATGCTGGCAGGGTTATCTGGTTTGGGGAGACTTCATCCTCCGGGCCACTTTCACTATGGGATTCTTCACGGATCTGGTATGGATGTGTGCGTGGAGCGTTAGGGAGATGCAGCATCGGTCCTTTGCGGAAGCAGGACCCAGTCGGTCCCTCTGAGGACGGGACCAGAGTCGGTCCACTGATGAGCACCCTCTACCATCTGTTATTGCTTATTGCTAGTCCCCTTCCTGTCGTCTCTGTCTCTCTCCTTTCTCTTCTCCCCTGTTCTGGATGTTTCCCCTCGTCTGGCCCTCGTGATGTCTTCTGCATTCATGTATTTTTGGGCCTTGGCTAGTAGCTCGCAGAGCATGTGCTCCTCGATTGGTGCTTCATTGCAGAAATAGGAAGCTTGAAGGCGGAGGCCTCCGAGGCATCACTGATCTGTATGGACACCCGCTCGCCAGTTTCTTCTGCAGAGGATCTCCTCGTTGAAGGCAGGTGAGGTAGCTCCTCGGGCTTCAGTCCTTATCCACCTTTTTACATGTTTGCAGACGGGTGGTGAACCACGGTGTGAGCGTCCTCCGATGAAGTGTGGAGCTATTACGAATGACTGCTCAACTCGATGAAGAGAGAGGATACTTAGAGGCGGATGGAAGCTGACAAGCTCAGCATCGAGCCGACCCCTTCAAAGTGGTTGGGAATGCTCTGCACATGATTTCGTCGGGGACTCAGTGTGTTTGTTCCTGGGGTTTGTAAAGTCTCAGGAATGGTCCGATGGATCTTTCTTCGAGTCAAAGGTTTCTCACAGATGGCATTTTTAAACTTGCAGAGGAGGGTAGTTCGCCGCGTCTGGTTTTGAAGGCGTGTCGGTCGCTGAGATAGTCTCTGATCAGGTCCTTGCGCTTTCATGGCGTTGAAGGCATCACTGCTTGATTTTGTACTTCTTTGTTTCATCCCAGAGACTCTTTGAGATGACATGGAGTGACTCCCATGTTCCATGCTTTGATTCTCGCCTTCATCCTCTTGGAGATGAGGGTTTCCACCGTGAGGGAGGAGGAGGTGGAAATTCCTCGTAGGGGGTTCCCCTGTGTGGGGCACACCACAGGAGACTCAGGGGCGCCCCGGCCATATAGGGTCGCCCTAGGTGTGGAAAATGGCGGGTGTAGACAGCCGGGGTGCGAGTTCCTTGTCCTAGCCAGGATATATTGGGCTCTTTGAGGTCCTCGACACAATCTTTGTACCAAATTGTGCTCCTCCTTGATCCGGTGGGCGCTGAGTTGCGACATACATTGGTTTGGACCTGGCTTCTTTGCATGGTCTCCCAACATTCTTGAGAATTTGGTCTTTGGAGCGTTAGGAGAAGGGTTGATGGCTGGAGGGCAACCTCCTCCCCTCGTGTAAGTTCTCTTCATGTGGTTCATGTCGATCAGTCTGATTGCCATCGGTCCACAGTGTTTAAAAATGAGAAATTTGTCGCAATTCCCACAGATGGCGCCAAACTGATGGTGCACAAAAATGGTTTTGCACCATACATTCCACGGATAGTATCAATAAGCTGCGGTAAAACAAAGGAGACGGGAAGACGAATTTATAGTGGATTCGATCGACATGACCTCGTCCGCTCTCGAATGGCTTTAATCGCTGGGAGCTTTTTATTAACTCAAGAAGCGGGGGTAAGTTTATATGGCTTTGCAAGAAGTGGGAGAGTCGTGCTCGGAGTTAGGTCGGTCCTCCTCAAGAGTGTTGGTGGGGTGTGTAATTTATAGGGGTCCCACCCCAGCAGTTGGGCTCTTCTGTTCACAGCAGCAGGCATTTGGTGGAGATCACGACTTATCCTCAGCCGGGCAGGTGGTTGAGGAGCTCCAATGAGATGCGGTCAAGGATGAGGTGAGGTGACCATCTCTTTCCTTGATGTAGATGATGCTCCTCTACTCTCGCGATGACATAATGGCTAAGCACAGGAGCTTGATGAGCTTGGTGGATCTTAAATGAAGTTAGGCTCCTCGAATGGGAATTTGGGCTTTTCATATAGTGGGCCATTTGGAAACTGACCCATCGAAATTTAACCATTCTTCCACTCTTAAACCTTACTTTCTGTGTAATTCGGTTCATAAGATGAATCAATGATCATTGCGATCACTTTGTTGCTCTCTGATTCTTGCTCTCGAGTTTGCTTCGAGGGTGAACAACTGAGTGATTAGTGAGTATAAACCTGACCGGTTCAAGGGCGAATTCAAATATTGTTAGATTATTATATTGTTGCGTTTATTTTGTATTTTCTGGATTTGTAATTTGTATTTTCCTAGGGTTGCTTTGCTTTAGCTATATAAGGCCTCCTCTTATGCCTTAATTGGCAGTTAATAATATCTGAGACTCAGTCTTTCTTCATTGTATTAGAGCAGGTTCTCTAATTTTTTTTCCGCTACTCTCACGGTCTAGGCATGGCCTTGTATAGCTTCTTTTTCGAAGAGCTGCCAGTTGCCACTTGGAAATGCCTGGCTTGTTTCAGAGGCGAAGCCTGATTGACCCTTGTTTCCTCCCTTCCCAAGCCTAAAGCGAGAGATTCTGAGACCCAGCCGGAGGTGAGAGCATGAGGCAATCGCCGGGTGTAATGCGGCGAATTAGCCGGAAAAGCGTGCGCCACCTAAAGTCCGCGCATTGTCCCGCGTACCACGCACGGGGCGTGGTCGCGACACATGCACTTCCGCGTGCTGCGTCACCGCGTAGAGCTTCGCGGCTTCGGCTGCGTTAGCTATTAGACCCGACCCGCGCCGTTGCCGTGCCCGACTACTGCGACCGGCGCTGTGACTGCCACGCATCAACCCGTTGACTTTGCCACATCATCCGTTTACTTTGGCCAGTTGTTGAAAATTTTACGGTGCGTGCGATTAATTTCGCATCACGATCCATTTTCTTTGTCGGTGTTTTTGGATTAATTTCGGCTATACGGTGGTAGATTTCTTGTCAGATTCATGTTATTTTTAATGGAGATAATTTTGCAGTGTGTGAGTGCCAGCCCAAATGCGTGGTCTCTGAGAGTTTGAGGTGCGACATGCAGTGGCGATCTATTCGAGACAAGTAGACAAAGCGGTGCACTTTATCTTCGGATTGAAGATTGGGAAAGTGCTAATCATCATATCATCACTTGGTTTTGTAATACATCTATTTCATCCATTGTTGATAAGTTTGGCAAAGAAGTTTGGGACTTACTTGTTACTCGATATGCTAGATCGAGTGGTGCTCGCAACTTCAAGCTCACACGCGAACTTTATCAAATTCGTCGGAACCGGTGGGCGGATCCTTTGCTATCTGACCGGTTGAAATCTATTTGGGATCGATTAATTGCATGCGAACCCGATTCTCTCGGTCTAGCGACACAGGTGGTTTATGTTCCGCAGTGAGCGGGGGCCCATTTCGAGTTTAATGGGGCTTGTGATGAGTTTGAATCGACGGAAATCATATTCTCCATGAGGATCCTTTACCAACAGTCTCTACTGCGCTATTCATAAGTTAGTTGATAATGAGACTCGTCTTTATCACCCGAACCCATTTCTATCAGGACCGTAGTGGTTCTTGCTACTCTAGTCTTCGCGTTTGTTACTCTTGTTTTTCCTACGTGGATTCATTCACCTACCTATGTTTCAAAGCGAAAGAGGAATAATATCGAACTGACATAACAATAAGAACCTCTTGCCACTCTGCCCAGTTTCTATAAGAACAAGGTCATTCTATTGAAACTGTTACACTCTCGTCGATATTCTTGAACCTGGCCTTTGGCCGTCTAAATTCTCGATATTGACTCCCATTCCAGATGCGGGTCTGCCTCATCTCTCTCTCTAGCAAATCTACAAGATATGGTTCATCATGTTCATCTTCCAATGCATCTAACACTGCTCTTTCCTACGGGTACTTAATATGCGCCTACTTGGCCTTGATTCTACTTCTGTGATCATGTGACCTTACTCCACAGTGTTTATACCTTCCCCTGCACTTCTACTTCTCTCATACCATATACACTCCAAATGGTTCTCCTATGCATGTCTCTTATCTTGGTAATGTCTCTACACTAGCCTTGTCTATTTCCAATGTTTGCTCCAGTTCCCAGGCTTCGCTCATGTCTTATTTACATTTAGGCGGCTCAGCTGAACTTTGGTTTCTAACACTTTTCCTCAGCTGAATTGTGGTTGTCACGAAATTCGGAGCGGAGACGGATCGGGACACGCCAGTAGTCGGAAGGTTGTTTAGGCTCATGTTTTCTTCATTTACCGTCCTCTCTGATCTCTCACCTTACATCTCGCGTGAAGAACACTTCTTCTCTCTTGCTGTGGCATTCTAGCCTTAGTCATGCATCTGGCGTTAAACAACTAATTATAGGGGTTTGTTAGGTTAGTTGAATAAGAGTTTTGATTTTATGCCTTGTCAATTTGACAAGCGCTACCATTTAATACTTGATGTTTCTCATGCCTTTTCTTCTTTGATCTTATTCATTCTAATGTACGGGGCCTCTCCCACATTTCTACTCGGGTGGAATCATTACTTTGTTATTTTGTGGATGATTTTCCCGATATACTTGGATTTTATCTCTTCAAAAATCGTGTAAACTATCAAATATATAGTGAACTACCAAAATAGTTAAACAAAGTTTTCTAAACCTATCAAAAATTCGGATCACGATAATGCACAGAATACTCGACCCGTAGATTTACCTCTATTCTACATCAATTTGGTATTGTTCTTCGCATTCCCATCTTATGCGAGGCGGCACTTCTCGTGAAATGGTACGAGAACAAACTTCATCTTCTTGATGTTATTAAATATCACCACTATTATGGCTTCTCTCAGTTTTGGGGGATTTGTTTTTACTCTAGTTTACACCATCAATCGGCGTCCTTCTCCTATTATTCAGAATCAAACTTCTTATGATCTGTTGTTTGGTTCTTCTCCCTCCTATATGACTTACTTAGGAACTGGATGTATACATTTGTTCTTCTTCAAGATCCTTAAGAAAGCAAACTTGATCTCATTCATTTTATTATTTGTTTCTTGGGTATGGGGTGATCGAAGGTTATAGGTGTTATGATCCCATTAGTAAAGTCTTCGTGTTTTTCTCGTGGTTTTTGGGAACACAAAATTTTTTACGAACTATTTCATGTTCATGTTTCCATATTCCCTACATCGATCCTCTCCTTGACCTTTTTCTAAGGAGTCTCCCACCTCTACATCTGAGTCTCCCCCATACATTAACGATGTTCCTTCTCATGCATTTGATAAGAGCTTCACGCCGTCCTTCGACACGCCCATTGATCTGCCCAGTGAGTCTATTGGTCCTTCTGACTCTCATGCACTTCGTCGTTCCCATTGGGTAACTACTCTTCCTTCTCACCTTTGTGACTTTCATTGTTTTTCTGCTCTTGCCTCTCTCCAGGAACCTGAGACTTTTCATGAGCCTTCCTCTAACCCTTTATGGTAGCAAGCTATGAAAGAAGAGTTGGATGCCTTGCATAAAGGCCCCGGAGACATGGGATCTGGTTGATCTCCCCTCTAGAAAATCTGTCATCGATTGTAAATGGGTTGATAAGATCAAGACTCGATCGGATGGCACTGTTGATCGCTAAAAGGCTGGCCTTGTTTCTAGGGGTTTTACTCAGAAGTATGGGATTGATTATGAGGAGACTTTTGCTCACATTAGCTCGACTTTCTTCTATCATGACTCTTATTGCGGGTTTACAACATTTCCTTGAAATAACCTCTTAGATGATCCAAAAATGTCTTTTCTTAATGGTTAACTCTCGAGAGAGTCTATATGAAGCTTCCTCCTGGACCTCTCACCCTCAGGTTCCCTCACTTGATATTTATTGGACATTTATGGCCTTAAACAAACTCCTCCCGAGCATGGTTGCAAAGTTCGGTTCCTCTTATCGGCATGGTTTTGACGAGTTCTTTTGATCTGACTCCTTTTTCTTAGATGAGTGCAGTCATGGTATTACTATTCTCTCTTGTATGTATCGATGATATAATTATTATGGGTGATGATATGCAGGGTATTCAAGAGCTAAAACACTTTCTTGGTCATCAATTTGAAATGAAAGATCTTGGCCCTCTTAATTACTTTCTTAGTCTAGAAGTTTCTTCTTCTGCAGATGGTTATTATCTTACTCAGGCCAAGTATACTTATGATCTGATTTCTCGAGCCAATATCACTGATAGCAAGATAGTCGACACACCTATTGAGTATAACTGTCGCCTCAATTCTCATGATGGCGAATCACTGTCTAATGCTACTCTCTACAGACAACTTGTTAGAGTCTAATCTATCTCACTCGCACTCGCCCGATATTTCCTACGCAGCCTACGAGTCACATTTATGGCTACCCCTAGATCTCTTCATTATGTTGTTGTTCTTAGGATTCTTCGATATCTGAAAGGCACCATATTTGATGGTCTTCATTTTTCTTCTCATTCTTCATTAACTCTTCAAGCATATTAAGATGCAGATTGGGCAGGTGATCCCACTAATCGTCGATCTACTACAGGATATTGTTTTCTTTTGAGTGATTCTCTTATCTCTTAGAGAAGCAAGAAACAAACGATTCATATGATTCTGACAGCGAATATGAGGCATGGCATACACTTTCTGATTAGACTTGTTTGGTTATATTTGGTAGCTACGCTGATCTTGATGTTAGTATTCCCACTTTGCAACTAAACTTCCTTTGTGATAATTGAAGTGCTATTCAAATTGCTCATATTGATGTTTTCTATGAATGTACTAAACATATTGAGATTGATTGTCACTTCATTCGTCATCATCTACTTCAGGGTATACTCACACTTCAGTTTGTTTCTTCTCAGAATCAGTCAGCTAATATCTTCACCAAATCACTTCCTCTAGGAACTTTTCGAGCTTTAACTTCCAAACTCATAATGGTTTCTCTTAAACCACTATGAGTTTGAGGGGATGTTAGATTATTATATTGTTAGATTTATTTTGTATTTTCCTAGGATTGTAATTTGAATTTTCCTAGGATTGTATAGCCTAACCTATATAAGGCGCCCTCCTTGTACTTTGTAATTGTGATTAATAATATCACAGACTCAAATCTTTCTTCACAAGAAACCACTTCTACTTCTTCAGTGTCTTTTTAGCTGCGATGAACCCTGACCCGACCAATATCAAAAGCAAATTTATGATAATTGTGATTTGGATCATATACCTCGAGTGTGCGTCGTTGAACTTTGGGCCTCAAAGCGTTCATTATTGTTGAGTCGAACCCATTTTACCTTTTCACCGCGCTCACAGCATTAATGCGATACGATGTGGCTTTTGATCCCCATAATTTTTCACGGGAGGCCATCTCGGCATTTAGAATACCTAGCTCAGACACGATTGAGGGTATTACGAGCCAAAGCCCATTTTAATGAGGTGGAATCTCTCTTTGATTTTAACTCCAAGCATGGTTCTACCAAGCTTTCTACGCCCTTGCTGTTTTCAATCATATACCATTACAGAGACCTTTGGACTATGCGGCGGGACTCGGTGAGACATCTTGAAGTCATCGAATAGACAATATATCATCTTTTAGCATATCTTATCCTGACTTCTCAAAGATGTTGGCGAATACTTTGTTTCCAATTTTGGCTAACCATGGCGTCGAAGGTGGAGAGAGATAGAATAAAACTAATTTTAAAAAAATTCAAATGTAGAAATTCGATTAGATGATGACATGTGACAAAGTGAAAAGAAGTCATAGGAGCTTTTTTTAAAACTCATTTAACCAATCAGCGTGAAATGGACAAACAAAAACATTACTTTGTTTCTAGTTATCTCACAAAAGATAGTGAAAATTCGATTATTCATGTCAATTATTCATAATAATATTAATAGTAAGCAAAAGGAAGATTTTCATCATATTAAATTTTAATTATCAACTATCTTTAATAATAATAGTCAGCAAGTAATGAAAAGATTTTCATTCATATCCAATTTTAAGACCTTTGGACGTATTTAGCTTTTTTTTTAATTATTAAAATAGTTTTAAAATGAAAATAATGTTCAAACTAGTGCGTGAACGATGTCTAGAAATGCTTGGTTCGACATTCAAAAGTTTTTAAGCTAATGCATGACCTCGATACGGCGTTACAAATGTTTTGAAAAAAAATTAAGTTGATGTCGTAGTCATTATTGCGACATTACTTTGTTAAACCTTTAGTTTGGACATTATTTTCGTTTCAAAGCTATTTAGTAATTTTAAGGCTTAAATATGGCAAAACTCAGTTTTAATTTATCAACAATTTCTTAAGGAGTTAATATAAGGTTCAACATTTCATTATAGGGTTTAATATAGGGAGACTTGTCTTTGCTTGGCAAAAAACCCCAAAGTACCCTCCTTCATTTCTAACTCTAACTACTCTCCTTTAAGCTAAATAATAAAAATATATATTAAAATACTGTTTTCACTCCTTGGATCACGACGTAGTGTAAGCTAGGCAAAGGTTCTACACTATAAGTCAATTGACCCTTTGAAGCATCTATAGGTAAGCTAATCTCAAAACACTAACATCTTATAAAACACATCTTCTAGCTCTACCTCTTGGGCGATGCCATTATATGTGAAATATACTATGTGAGTTTCCTCCCTCTGCTTGTCAGGCCTTTGAAACAATATGATAGATGAATCCCAAAACCCTAACATCTTCTTCTTCATTGGAACACCCTTCTTCATTAGAATACCCATCACGAGATTTCTATTGTAGTGTGTTATGGAAATGAGTAGTTGGCTCTAAATATTATGTCCTAGCATAATATCTTGTAACTAAAACTGTTCTTGTTTCGAGAGTGGTACTACTATATATAATAAAATTTTATCAAGTACATATAAATATATACAATTGTTGTTCAGTTTGATATTTGTTGAAATTCGGACATTTGTTAGAATCAATAAGGTTGCTTGCCAGGAATAATGACATAGAAGAAATATTCTTTGTGCTATGTAAATTTCTTATATTCTTCATCCCTATTGACACCTTTTAAATAATGGTTATTTTGTATTTAAAGCATTAAACCACTTATTGTTATACCAAAGTCATTATACCATGTGCCAAATGAAAACTTGAATAACAATTTCACAAATCATTTATTAATTGAACTTGTTATTATTAAATTAATATTTAGGATTCCTTTTGTTGTATTAGAATATATTTGGGATTCATTTGTTGTCTCGTGTTTTTACCTTTTTGCCCTTGTGTTGATATATTTATATACCTGCAATACTCTCAATAACAATCAAGTATCTTTTATATTATGGTATACAAAGCCATAAACTAATAACAAACCCTAACCGCCTTGCTCTGCAGAATCCCACCTATATTTATTAAGCATGTTCTCTACGATGGTCGACGTACATGTACACCATTTATCGTAGTGCCTCTCGTGCCCATGATACGACCAAAAGCGGCTGCCTCGAGAGCTTGAGTGGTTCTCGATGTCGATTTTGACACCACTCGAACTCACAACCACATTACTAAATAGCCCAGCGACTAAGCTCTCATCTCTCTGTTGAGATGGAGGCTTGCCCAGGGTTGAGTGGAGTGACTGAGAATCGATCTCAGCGACAATAACTCTGCCTGGTGTTACTTCTCCCTCCCCAAATCCGAATTTTACTCTCTGGCTCCGACAAGATCAATTGCTACTTAATGCAGTGTCAGTTAGTCTCTCTCACGCTCGTGCGGTTTATCCACCTCACACGTCTAATTTGCATTGGTTGCCCTCGATAGGACATATGCCTCTTCTTCATGGTCCATCGCGAATCTTGTAAATCTCAACAAAGAACGCCAGACCATTCCCCAAAATACATGCAGCATGTCGAAACACAACATTGACTCTTGCTCTCATAGATATCCCGTGCTTTAGTGAGATCTTTGTAGGTATCTTGAAAAGGACTCGGCTCGGCTTCCCTCGACTCTATCTCATGTTCTGAATTGGGAGACTTCCAGTTCGTTCGAATTATTCGAGCCTCTAAGTCTGAGCCAAGCCAGGCATTCGGTTCTCTGCATTTACCTCGCCTCATTTGACAAATTGCCGTAGTTTACTTTACTGGTCCTGCATCCATCATCGGTCGAACTCTTGTGGTATTTCTGACAAGCAATCTGCGATCCTGACATAAACTAATACCCCGACAATTGCCCGGAGCCTTCTCACCTGGCGAATCAGAGCATGATCGCCATCTCGGGCATGCCACACAATGTCTCCGACTGACTCCGCCGTCATGAATTCGGGCATAGTCTCTACCTCGGCTGTGTCGACTTTGCTTGGTATAATGGGACACTCTGCTCGACGATGCGGTCATCTACCACCTCATTGCCAGCTCTCTTAAACACTCGCCCATCCCGCCGCTCATGGTACCTCTTTGGGTGGTTGTTGAGTTCGGCCGCCCTCTCGCATGTGACCCACGAGATCTTGTTACCCTGGCCCTTCATGCTCCGTGCGCACATAAACGGTGTGATTATTGGTGATGGCTGAGTTTATCGGTGCTGTTCATAGGCTCCTTCTCTCTACACCTTTATTTTTCTAATGTCCACCATTGTGTGCGCCATGTTTAAGAATCTTATTCCGATCTCTTAGAACAACATCTTAGATAACCGCTAATTTTCTACTCTTTGACTCTCTCTAAATAGGATTGTCACACGGGGTCACCCACTATGGATTCCACTTGAGCGGCATGGGACAATGTCTATTACTAGCCGAAGTCAGTCCTCTTTAGTATCATGTCCTAACCCTATCATCCTCAGCTCGGTCCTCCTGGTAAGCTATCTAACACCTTGACATAATTAAATCTCTTTGAACATCTATCCTTGCCAATTTTGAAAATTTCTTGTAGTGTTTTAGAAGTATTTCTTTCCATAGAACAATTTATGTTCCTTCTCTTATAACTCTGTGATATTAATGGCGACAAGTTACCTTTTGTAATCAACATCACCTACTCCTCCATGATGTCATCTTTTACGATGTGGACCTCGCCCATTTCCTCTTCCCACGATAGTTTCATTACTATATTTATTTTATTTGACCATTCCCTGAAAGTATATTGGTTTTTATCTATTATGTAAGTAAATCAAATATTTATTCAACCTTTGTTGCCTTCAAGCAACTTGTTGAAAGAATATTTCACCACCATTAAAACACTTTACAGATATTAAGGGTGAATTCCTAACTCTTCGGTCATTCCTTACGGCCAATGGTATAACTCATCTCCTTCCCTCCACATCTGTTTCTCATAGGCAATCTAAATCGGCATCGCATATTGTCAAAACAGGTCTCACTCTCCTACATCAAGCCTCCATTTCTCTAACCTTCTAGTCATATGCTTTTTACTACGTTTACATTTATTTAATCAATCAAATACCCCGGTTGGTCTCTCTTGGTTCCTCGTTTATAAAGTTATTTCACGGTTCTTGACCATCCAAACTCATTGTCTTAGATTGTTTTATGTTTGGTTGTACCCCCCTATCTTTCACAAACTCGGCTGAATATAGTTTGTGTGACTTTCGGCTACTCACTTACTTAGAGTGTCTTCCCTCCCAGTACAGCCTCTCGAAAAATCTTTGTGTCCCGTCATGTCAAGTTTGGGGAGAATGTTTTCCCGTTCTCCTCCCCCCACCCTCGCATCGCCGGTAATAGACACGGACTCTACTCTCCCTTCCCTCGTTCCTCGAACCTTCTAGTCTTGTTGAGCTTACGGGGCCTCCTGGTACTTTCCCCATTACCTGACCCGACCTCACTGTGTGACCTTTACCCCACACCTTTCCATGATCGTCTCCACATGTTGGCCTATTGGGTTAACACCCTCCCTCCCACCTAGCCATGCTCCCAGCCCCCTTGCCCCTCCTATGCCCCCTTCCCCCGACAGACCATCATCCCATGCAAACTCAGTCTAAAGTGTAAACCAAACCTAACCGAGATTATGGCCTCACCACCGTCTTTCCACCTATCTTTGAACCATGCTGTTGTCGCCAACTCAAGATTCAAAAGTGGAGTTCGAGGCCATGCGATGCAGTATGATGCTCTCATCTGGAATAAAAACTTGGACTCGGTTCCCAGGCCTAGAGCGAGCGTAGTGAGCAGCAATGGGTATTTTGCATCGAGCCGTCGATGGCTCCCCATTGCTGATATAAGCGAAGCTTGTTGCTAAAGGCTTTCTGATAGCCCGGGTATTGATTTTCACAAGACTTTGCAGATCGTGATCAATCTCATCGCGAATCCATATTGTGCTCCGCATTGCACTCCATCGCGGTGGTGCCTTTAACGATGTATCGCGTCTTTCTCAACAGGCATCTCAGGAGGTGCATATGGGCGCGGCCTTTAGTAGGGTATGAGCGCCTATTATCACATCATATACGCTATTTATGGGCTCGAGCAACTCACTCGAGAAAAACTGGTACCGAAACTACAAACTTTCTTGCTCTCTCTCGGCTGTTGCATCCCATGCGAGACTTGTTGATAGTCAAACTCATTAAATTTTTAGTCCATTTTAGATTTTCTTACAATATAATTACCTATTTTATGCGAAATATATGTTATTCTAAATTATATTTTGCAAAAATTTAAAGCATAAATGAAAATTCCATCAAAAATCAGAAGTGAAAACATATCAAGAAGAGCGGTGAGGGTCATTACGAGGAGAATGCGGTCACGACTAAGTGATATGTAAGCGAATAAAAGTTATTCTGACGAAGAACACTTCTTTGAGACCAAGGCAGGGATGGACTTCAAGAGAATAAATGTCGTTGACTGCCATTTTGAGAACCGACTGCGAAAAGAAAGATATTGTTAGTCGCCTTGAGGCTATCTGTGACTAAGTGAGGCGAATGGACTTGCTGATGTCTCTGCTGAAGCGATTTAAGTTCGCGACAGATATAAGTTGGAACTCGATCAAGGTGCGACAATAAGAATAGAATTTGTGCGAGTTAAAAATGTTGCTTGACTAGAAGTGAGGTTGCGAAACAGGAGGCGGAGTAAAGTCGCGACATATTTTGAAAATTGCGACATAAATTTAATGGGAAAAAACTTGATTAGTCGCTACCCTAAGTAAATTATGGTGGCAGAGACAATGAAAAGACAAACAATTTAATTAACATGAGAAGAAACGTGGCCAAGGATGGAGTGGTGAAACATGAGAAATAAGATGCGCGACATAGAATCTGGTAGAAAACAATACGACCGGTCGCGACATGGAGCTAAGTCGTGACATAAATTTATTGAAGGATCGTAAAGCATGGTCACAACAAAGATCCAACATAAGCGCTGACATGGGCGATGTGGCGACATCAATCCCAGGCGTCAAACGTATTCAAAACGAGCATAACGATCGGTCGCGGGCGGTAGAAAATTGAAGGAAGCTGTTGAGGCGAAAGCGAGGTTGCGATTGGATAGAAAGGAAGAAGGATGGTCGCGACATACTTTTGCAGTCGCGACAAAATTCCGCATGGTCAAAGGAAATACCACCAGTCACGACCTAATGTCCGTGCGGCGAAAAGCGAATCAACGATTTGAGTCACGACGCCCAGCTCAAGACAAGCGAAGTCGCTAACGCATGAAAGCATGGCGAGGCGGATGACAAAGAAAGTGAGGTCGCGATATCGGTTGAGATCGCGACGCGATCATGGAAACAAGAAAAGGAAGTCGCAGCGGTTTCGCGCTTTACAACCTTAACATGGTCGCGAAGCAAAATTCGTATGCGACCTCTGTCAAAGCAATTAAGAAGAAGCGAGGTCCTGACGAAAGGAACATTGGAGTGCAGCGGTCGCGACTGGTGAACCGTGAAAGAAGGTTGTAACGATTTCCACGAGGTCACGGCCGGACTTGACAAGCGAGCCGGGATTTTTGCGTGCGACAAGCACGATGCGACCTAAGCAGTGAAGTTGAACTACACGTGATTTCGGAAAGTATCCACACAGAGCCTTAGAATCGAGACCAATTTACGAAAAGTTATAAATGAAGTGCGAGCTTTAATGTGACTTTTTCATTTGGGAACCCCGAACGGGGGAAGAAAGAAAACTCCACATATATTTTAGAATAGATTTTTCTCTTTTCTTTTTCTTTCTTTTCTTGGATGCGAACTAGCGTCTGTTATAATGTTGAAGAATTTGGAAGCAATATTTCAATTTCTTTACAAATTACTTCACGAGTTTAATGAAATGCAAACAATTTAGGTCGTTTCTTCTCGGAGTTGTGCAACTGGTGGTGTATTGATGATGTTCCGTGTATATTGTAATCTGAGTTTTAGTGCGCTTCCCTTAGTTTGAATTTATTGATTAATTTATTTCTTATAAATTAGAAAGAAATTACACGGAATTTGGGAGGATTATTTATTAGTGTGTTTTTGTAAATTGTTCCTAGTAATTTGAATAAAAGTCGAGGTTGTATCACCTTTCGATTTCTAGGAGGCCCTTGGAGTGACACAGAGATGGCAATTCTTGAGAGTTAGAAACATTCTAATTGTGGGTATGTTAGACCATTATTGAAGAATTACTGAACTCTGAGAGTTCACTTAGATAAATTCTCAATTCACTCATAATCAATGTTGAGGATTGTTACTCAATTAAATTGTCGAATTTCACCTTAATGCATTGAAGGATCCTAACCTATGTTAAGTAGATCTAATCAGGGGGAATATCATTAGATTTAAGGATAGTCATAATTAAGTTGTAGAAGTCTTGTAACAGCTTTGATTTGATAAAATGTTGATCTCGAAATGGGTATGAAGTATTGAAAAAGAAAAATACTCAAATCTTGTAAAGAATATGTTAAATACAAGTAGCCGATTAAACCCCTGTCTTCGAGAGAAACAGGGATATTTAATTGGTGAATAAAAGGAGAAATCCAACTTGCAATATCAAGCATCTTTGACAAATCCATATCAAATTTGAGATGAGAGTTTTAAATGGGGTATAATGTTGAAGTGCTTGTTTCACGGTATTTCCCTTATTAGTGTTCATTTTCTGACCCTGATTGATCAATGATTATAGTGTATATAAGTTCATTAGCTTATTTTTATTGTCTAAGTTTATTATGTTATCTTTAAGACAATTATCCTTTAATCTTTAGTTGATAAACTTTATCGTGAGGTTCGAGATAGTATGGATCTTGAGTAGTTGGGGTAGTTGATTTTAAGAATCCGTCAATCTCTATGGGAATGATATACGGACTTACATCCATTTTTTCTTACTTGTATGACTGTGCACTTGCGGTGTCTTAGATTAAATCATTCATAATTTCAAAACATTAAGCAGTTTATTCATTTTAAAGAAACTCGATTGATTCTGTAGCCACCAGGGAAAGTTGTAAGACTCCTGTAGAGGTGTTAAATTGAGAGGTTTAGTCTATATAACAAAAGGCAAACACTTGTCTCTCTTTGTCTATTCCCGCAGCACTGCACTTATCTACTTTCTAGTCTATGTTGATGATCTGATTATTACAGGTAGTGACCCCTCACTTGTTGAAAATATTATTCGGCAACTTAACTCTACATTTTCCACCAAGGATCTCGGGCCACTGTCGTACTTCTGTGGAGTTGAGGTTCTGGCCACCTCCTCGGGTCTTTTCCTATCTCAACAAAATTATGTCATTGATATTCTAAGCAAACATAACATGCTCGACTCCAAACCAGTCTCTACACCACTTGTCATGGGTACTTCCTTGACTGTTAATGATGGTACTGCACCGATCAATGCCACCATGTACTGTCAGGTAATCGGTGGCCTCCAACATCTCCAGATGACTCGGCTAAATATTTCATTTGCTGTGAACAACCTCTCTCAGTTCATGCATGCACCATCTGAACACCATTGGAGAGTGGTCAAACGTCTTTTTCATTATCTTAATGGCATGAGATCCCTTGGTATCCGACTTCTTGCAGACTCTCCTCGGACATTGCATGGTTTCTCTAATGCGGACTAGGCTGGTAACCCAGATGACTGTACCTCCACAGGTGCTTTTCTCATATTCCTTTGTGCTAATCCAATCTCTTGGAGTTCTACACAGCAACGTATTGTTACTCGGTCTTCCGAAAGGTCAGTGTCGTGCCATTACCGCCACTACAGCTGGCTGATGGAATTGAAATTGCTCTTATCGAAGCTTCTTGTCCTAGTGCAATCCCCACCTACTCTGTTCTCGGACAACCTTGGTGCCACTTATCTCTCTGCTAATCCTGTTTTCCATTCTCGCATGAAATACCTTGCAATTGATTATCACTTTGTTCATGACCTGGTTCAGTTAACTATCTAGTACGTGTGTTGCTTATGTCTCTTGGTGACCCGGCTTGCTTATGCCTCGCTAAATCCCTCTCGAATCCTCCTTTCCACACATGTAACAAAATTGAGATTGTTGTCGCTAGTACCATCTTGAGAGGCATATTAGAGTATATTTAAGTTCGCTTTATTGTATTAAGAGTATATTTAGGATTCCTTTTGTTGTCTCAATATTTTTACCTTTTTACCCTTGTATTGGTATATTTATATACCTAAACTCTCTCAATAATAATTAAGTCTCTTTCATAATAGTTATTAGTTGACCTATAATGTATGATTAACAATTATTAATTAATCTTTTAGAAATCTAAAATGGCAACCTATTGTCTCATCTCTGTTGGTAAAAAAAATAGAGTTTTTGACTTTGGTTTGAATGTCAGAGAGAAGTGCTATTCTATAAAGGTGGTATACACAAAGCTTATACTTATAGAGATGGAAGCAATGTTATTATAGATTACTATATACACTAAAGATGGACTGCTACATTTCTTCACTAACTCAGAGATATGGACATGAGAAACTGACGATATATGCAATATAGTTCACGTGCATTGCTAATGTAACGCATTTATCAATATTGTTATTTATTGTATAATATAAATTGTGAACATCGCCAATGAAGTAACACATTTGTAATAGTTGAACAAGTTATCATTGTGAATGGAATGGACCATTTATTGTAATTTGTACTTTCAATGGCTTATTATTCAATTTTTACCGTAATTTATACATTTTTTTTCCATTGTTGTATAGTTCCATAGAAACCCAAATGGCGAAGATTTATTTTATAATTTGTGCTTATGTTTTGTGTAATATTCGTCATTTATGATCAAATTTAGTCTACAATTAAAGAAAGTTGAAGTTAGATGAAATTTAGGTCATAATGTACTCGAGCATCAGTCCCAATTTCATGAAATAAGTGAGGTACGACCATAATATACTAAGGTACTAATAGTACTACCATAACATATTGGAAGTACTACTTACTCGATACTATCATAACATACTAGGAGCACTACCCAGTATTACCATAAATACTACGTCTGATAGTGTGTTCGAACACACTGTAATGTGTCCAACTAAGGGTGCTTTTGTTGTGGTCAAACGAGGCACTTGGGACCTGAGGCCGAATGTCAGAAGATGTGGATCGAACACTATCGGATGTCCCCAATGCGTGGGAGATTCTAGACTTTAAAGCTCTACGAGCATGAATCATTTGTGAGAAGCTTAAATTCCACTTTTGTTGAGTTGATCCGTAAGAAAGAAAGGGAGGAGAATTTGAAAGATTTTATTCTAGTTGGCTAAAGTTTTGGCAAACAAACAAACTGAAGAACGTGACGAGATTAATTTTTTCACAAGAGCAAAATGCTAACGAGTTATTGATTCAAAGAGTGAAAAGTGGTCCTAGAATTGTGTGATGTGCCAACTTACAAAGAGAAGACATGATCATTTGTTGATTAGGATTTCTTGTTAAAGAACCTTGAGCGGATGGGGTGTCGTAAATAATTAATCAATTGGGCCCAATAGTGTATAAGTTACTGTTGTACGATTTTTGGTTTGGAAATCCTTGGTTGACTTATGGCTTTAATGGCTCAAGATCAAAGGACCCTCTCTCTTCTTATTTATTTGTTTTAGCTATGGGGCTGCCCAACTTTCATGAAGAAAACTTAAGACACAAGGCAAGGCCAAGCAATTATATTTCAATTTTTTTATTTAAGTGGAAGAGGTGGCGGATGGTTGGAAATCTCCTTATATTTGCAGACAATATTCTAATTTTATGTGAAGCAAAGCTTAAGTGTTAAGTCTAATATGGAGAATAAGTGAAATTTGGAGAAAGAACAAATTAATCATGGCAGACTGGCAATAAAAATATAGAGGCTTTAGTGGATTGAATTAAGTTTATAGGCAAGAGGGCTTGTTAGCTATTTCAAAACAAGACATATATATAGGGTGAGGCTCCCCTTCAAATAAGTGCATCTCTAGCTTGCCCATCTTCTTGATGTCTCTTTTATCATGCTTAGGAAGGTCAACAATAGGTTTGAAATTCGAATAGACATTTTTAGAGTGCAAGGGCTGATGAAGAAGAAAGCAACTTTCAAAAGAAATAATACTCAAGGAAGAAAAAGAAATACAATTTAAATTAGAATTGTTAATTGGAGTCAAATAATGATATTATTAGTTAGAAAAGGAATTTTAATTTAAACTAGGATTATCAATTAGAGTGATATTATGATTCTTTGTTAGTTTCAAATTAGGGTTTGAGTCATAATAGGTTATTAGAATTTTAGTTGATATTGGATTTTGTAGGGAAGCCTAAAAATAAGGCTAATTGATGTAAGTCAAGGACATATTTGGTTGAATAATAATCTTTCATCTATTTGCAATCTTTGCAACTTTCAATGATGAGACTCCACTGACTTTCTAGGTAAGACTACTAGAAGGCCTTAATAAGATTCTAATGTTTTCTTATTCCTTAAGGTACATTTTCTATTTTTATTATCTAATTTTTTCCTATCACATCTTTTATATATATATATATATATATATATATATATATATATATATATATATATATATATATATATATATTTACCTTGTTTCTTTCCACAAACCTATATTATAAAAACCCTTCTTCACCTACCTCGCATGTAGGCAACCTTTCTTGGGTTGTCCTACATCATATGGGGGGTTTTTCTAGAAAACAAGCCTCGTTTAGTGAGATGGGAGACTGCTTGTAGGTAAAGATGCAATAGGGAACTTGGCATTGAGAACATCTCAATTCTTGATATGGCCTTCACAAAGAAAATAGAGTTGAAGATGTGTCTCAAAGGATGGTTCCTTTCGGAAGTGACTCATCATTAAGAAGCATGGGCAGGGAGGCAAGGGGTTGCTATACCAAGGTAGAGGTGGTTTAGAAGTTGGGTTTTTTTTTTTTTTTCCTTTTGATAAATAAATAAGAGAAGTACATTAAAAAAAAAAGGCCTCAAAAGATGAGTACAAAAAAAAAAGTTTAGAAGTTGGTTTGTGGAAGGATATTAGGAGTGGTTGGTAGAATTTTTATTGCAGAACTTCTTTCTTTGTAGGTAACAATAGAAGAATGACATTGTGATGGCACAAAGGGTTGGGTGCTTTATCTTTAAGAGAGTCCTCGTCTTTGTACTTCATAGTGGTGACAAAGAATGCTTGGGTGAATGATGTATGAAAATAACAAAGAAAGAGGAAGATTGATCCATGCTTTATAGGAATTTGGTGAGACAAGAAAAGGGTGACCTGTTAAATATAAGATATAGATAAACAAAGATATAAAAATAGTTTTAGCAGAGTTCTATAAAAAGTGTTTCTATGATCTACATTCTAGAAACATAAAACCAGAAGATCTGTAGGGTTGTGAACCATTCCTAAAGTGTCAAGGGTTCTGTAAACCTGTGGATGAGTTCCCTAATGCCGTCTGCAAGGATAATTGATGAGTGGTGCTCTTTGCAAGTGGGTTAACAGTCATCCTCTTGATCATAAAACAAAGATTTTGTTGAATGGTGTTTCTGATTCTGGAATGGAATCAGCTGTTGATGCCTCCCTCTTCAGATGTTATAGATTCTGTAATGGGTGAACAATTGCAGTTATGTGCATTTATGGCTTTGTGGGACAAGAGGAATGAAAATGCTTCAGAAAGCAAAGAATTATCTTGAGGGAACACTGGGTTTTTTGAGAACAGAAAGTACGGATTTACCTGGTAATGAATCTGACTTGACGGAATGTCTGATCAGTAATGGCGGCTGAGGGTACAAATGGAGAGACTCCGCAACAATGAGTCTTATGTACCTAAAAGCATGAATCATAACAGAGCTTTATAGCGTAAGCAAGGAAACTTGCCCATACAACTGAATTGTCCCAATAGTATATTTTACAATAAGTTAGTAGGAAAAAGGAAAGTCGTTGAGTCTATTGACAAATTCTTGAATCCAGTTTACAGCTTTAGAATTTCCAGGAATCTAAGCCAGAAAAGTGCCAATGACTCGCAGCTCAGTTGGTTAGAACACCTTATGTCATAGGCATCCGTAAGTGTTCGATTCCTAGTGGGGACAGATACTGTACCAACCTTTAGTTAAATCAAAAAAAAAAAAAAAAAAAAGCCAGAAAAGTAAAAATAAAATTCATATAAAAAAAAAGAAAAGAACCTTTGAGATTAGTCGTAATATATACTCTTTTTTGTAAGAAAAAGAAAGAGTATATGTATTAGAAGGTGCTAAAAAAAAGGCATGACTTAAAGTTCATAGAGACCATACACGAAGCATCAATAGGCAAAACCAAGAAACAGAAAGCAATTAACACAGCACCCTATTCATTTCCTCAGTTAACAATGAAATCTGAACTTCTACAAAAGCTTCTACAGAAGGAAAGATTTGAAACCAAATTGAATTTAACTCATCAAGACACCCCTTTGTGTAGAAATGAGTCGCGGAATTCAGAGCTCTTACCCAAATGTTTAGACTGGTAAGAACACAAGCCTATTGGAAACATAATTACCTTCTATAATAAGTAGAACAAGCACACAAAAAGCAACCAATGCAATGACATAATCCAATTTTTTAGTGATTTGAAGGATATTCGGCCCTGATCAAGAACCAAGTCAATCTCTGCTTAAGCTTTTTGCATTTTGGATGGATTCTGCACAACAAAAATTGAATACACGTTAATATGGCTGTACAATTTTTTGTGCAAATGGCAGTAAATTGTTCATCAGCACGGGTGGGTTGGAAGGGTAATCTGTACCAAGCCCACCTATCCATATGTGAACCCACACCAAGCCAATAGGCAATGGGCAACTAAGGTTCCTATGGGTTCTAACAGGTTTTCACAAGTAATCAAACAGAAGGCTACCTAATAAATAAAACACTTAATTTCAAACCAATAAAAGATAAATCATCAGATGAAATAAGGTTTTAAAAGCTAAAGAGGTCCTAAGCTATCAAATATATTATTAGTCACCAATTTGATATAAATGATAACTCTAACTCAAGTTTCAAAATTTAAAAATTTTTTTTTTTTTTTTTGATGAGTAAAAGGCAAAATATATTCATCAAAAAAGAAACCAGGGAAAGCCCATGGGTATACTAGAGAGTACTTGCCCAGGACCCACCAAGGGGACAAAGACAAAAGAACTCACCAGCCCACACACATACCCAACAAACCAACCCTCATCTACACCCAATCCAAGTCAAAAAATCTATCAAAGAACTAGGCTTGTCCACAATATACAAATATGTCCAAGACCAAAAATTATAAAGAAAATATTTCATCCTTTGTGCTGAGAAAACAATGTTGTCGAACACAATGTTGTTCCCTTTCCATTAATGGTCAAAAGATCACGAGAGGGGCTGCCATCCAAGCAGAAAAAAAAACTTCTCTAACTGTCAAGGGGAAGACCCAATTAACCCCAACAATAGCTAGAAGTAAGTCCCACAGCAGTTTGGCTTTTGAGCAATGCAATAACAAATGACCAACTGTCTCCTCCATCTCCTCACAGAGAAAACATCTGTTTGCTAAGACTCCTCCACGTCTCTTTAACAAGTCCAAGGTTAAAATTTTACCCCAGGCGGCTTCCCAAGCAAAAAAGCCCACTTTAGAGGGGACCCAATAATTCCAAATAAACCGATGCGAGAAGGCGACATCTCTAGAGCTACATCCAAAGAAACCTTATAGGGCTTTTAACGAAAGTTCTAACCATAATTCTTTAGGAACATCAAATCTCTTTGGCTTTGAAGAATTCTCTTTCCCTGGATAACCAATAAAAGACTTAGAGCCTCATCCACCTCCCAATCATTAAAAGGTCTAGTTGTTAAATGACTAATTCTCCTAAAAGCTCAAGCTTATAGGATTTGGGTTTAATATGAATATCATGCTTCAACACCCTCCCTCACGTGCACATGACCCCATACCTACGCAAGTAGAAAGTCAAAGTCCATTATGGACTTTCAAATAAACATGGGGATTAAATTGCAAGGAGAGGATTTGAACCCAAGACCTCCTGCCAAACCAAGCTCAATCCATGTTAAATGACCAATTCTCCTAAAAGCTCATGATTCAACACTAATAAAACTAGGGGACCAAGCCCCCTCCTCCCACACATCTACCACCAAGACATCTTTATTGGCTGCCACAAAAAATAGAGAGGGGAAAGAATAGCATAAAGCCTCATCCCCGCACCAAACATCCTTCCAAAAACATAACCTTCTTCCATTCCCCAAAGAAAAGACAGAGTGAGAGATGGTTGTATTCCATTCTTTTCTAATCTCCTTCCACACACCAGTCCCAAAAGCACCTCTAACTTATCTATAGCACCAACCACCTCTATCCTCCCCAAACTTTCCACAAATAACCTTCCTCCAAAGTGAATCCCTCTCATTAGCAAAACGCCATATACACTTGCACAAAAGGGTCTTGTTCAAAATAGAAAGGCTCTTAACACCAAAACCCCCATCTCTTTTATCAAAACAAATTGTGGCCCAGTTCACTAGATGAGGCTTAATATCTAGGTCACCTCCTCCCCATAGGAAATTCCTTCGAATCTGCTCTAATCTCAATCTAACCCTTCTAGGTGAATGAAAAAGGGGCATAAAGTAAATAGGTAAGCGCAAAAGAGTGCTTTTGATAAGTGAGTCTTCCCCCTTTGGATATGTACTGTCGCTTCCACAAAGCCAACCTCCTCCTAAACCACTCCTCAATGCTATCCCAGACATTCACACAATTATGCGGAGCTCCTAGCAGAAGACCTAAATAGGAAGAGACGAGAACCTGCTTTACAACCTAACTCAGGAAGAAAGGATCCATATCAACAATAATCTCACTTTGGGATGATCACCATACATTCAAATTAATCCTCAACCCTGAAATCGCTTCAAACCACATCAACAACCAGCTTAAGTACACCATTGGATCCGTATCTACCCCACAAAACAATAGGGTGTCGTCTGCATACAATAGATGAGAGACAACCAGCCCCTCTCCAAGGCCCTCCCCTATTTTGCAGCCTGTCAGAAAGGCCCCTTCCACTGCTCTAAATAAGAGGCAACTCAAGAGCCTCCATCCCCAACACAAAAAGATATGGGGAAAGAGGGTCTCCCTGTCTTAAACCTAGAACTCCAAAAAAAATCAGTAGAAGTCTCATTCACCAAAACTGAGAAAGTAGCAGTGGAAATGCACCATCTAATCCAGTTTAGCCATTTCTCGCCAAAACCCATCTTCTTCATGACCTAAATAAGGAAATTCCAGTTTAAGTGATCATAATGATAAACTTATTAGTATAATACAATTATAAAAGGAAAAGGCTGGTTTTTTTATTTTCCTTTACACTTTCATATCATAAATGAAATGACATATCATATATTTAAGAAATACAAATTAATAATCTGGGGGTTTTGGATTCATTGAATTGATTATGCCTTCAATTTGCACCAAGCCTAAGGGCCTTAATAATAATAGTTTACATACCAACTTTCTCTTCTCCACAACAAAAAACTAGAAAAAGACATTTGGTAATTTTTATTCTCAAGGACCAGAAAACAAGAGCCTGTTTAGTTCCTATTTTTGCAAAATGTTCTAGAGAACAGTTTTTGAAAACATAGAGAATACCATTTTTGTGTTCTCTGAAAATTGTTCTTATGCTCTGAATTTAGTGTTTTATGTGTTTTTCAAAAAAAAAAAAAAAAGGGAACCGAACATGTTCTTCCTATTTTACTTGTTCTCCTTGTTTTTGAGAACAGAATACAGTTTTCAAAAACATGCACCAAACAAGCCCCAAGTCTTTTCTGAAAATACATTTGAGTTGCTTTTAGTAGTTTTCCAATGTTTGTTTATGGTTATTTTAAAAAGTAATCATACAAACATACAGAATGATTACAAAAAAAAAATTCCAAAAACATATTTTAAAATATAAAACACAAGTTAAAAGCATTTCAAGTTTTCAAAGAGATTTTCGTTCTACAAAAAAAAAAAAAACTCTTTTCAAGAACCATTTTCTAGAATTATTTTTTAAAATAGGTACCAACCAGGTCCTAGTATTTTCTGGTTGGCATTTGAAACCCAACACCAAATCACACTTTGCTAGCTTGGGTTGAGCATGGACCGGCCAGGTTGGACCAATGCAAGTTGCAGCCTTGTGATAAAAGGACATAATTTTAGTTTTAACTAGACTAAACAAGAATGTTGGTCGTGTGGAAACATACTTGTGCAAGGAGGAAAACCGCCCAAGTGAGAACAGCAGCAGTTGTTTCATGGCCAGCTATTAGCATTGTCATCAGGTCATCTCTTAGCTGCAGAACCAAAAATAAATGTCACATTGAACAGTAGAGAATGTCCCCAATAATATCAAGTGAAAGTAGCACATAAAATTTCTAGGAGATTGGTTTGTTCAAGACAAGTCCCACCAAATGGCACACAAACAAATGTTCCAATTCCAAAACCCTTAAGTTAATAGGTCCAGCCAAAGTATGTATGCATATAACCCTTACATAAAATGGGGAAAAGGGAAAAATAAGAGAAAGCTGCTATTTCGTTATGTTAAACAATTTGACATAATATTCAGTTACGGTAAATCTCAGGATAAATTTTCTGACAAGAAACCCTTTGTATCTGAAGAAGGGTTACAGATATTCACCTGACGATCGCTCCTCTCATATCAACCAAAAACCGCAAAAGACCCGCATCCTGCAAGCTTCTATAGTTTAATGCCAAAACTGACAAGACAGGGTTTCAAATTGTAAACTTTCTAAATTGCAAGTCATGTTTTGAAAGAGAATAAGATTTAAGGATTAAGTATCCACCTTAAGATTTTTGTAGTCCCTTTGCTGCAGTGTCTCAACATCTGTCTCCTGTAATATAATGTTAACAACAAATTCTGGAAACTGGAGAATGGAGATGGTATATTTACAGCTTGCATGTTTGGAAGTGGCTATAGGAAGTGCTTTTAGCTTCTTTAATACTTGAAAACAGCTCTTTTAATAAAAAATTTCAAGTGCCCAAAAGCTTAGAAGCACTTCTTAAAATCACTATCAAACAAGTGGTAATAGGACGTTCTTTTAGCTTCTTTAATGCTTGAAAACAGCTCTTTTGATAAAGATTTTCAAGTTCTAGAAAGGTTAAACGTAAAAGTGCTTCTTAGAATCACTACCAAACAGATTCTTATTTTGTGTAAGCACATGCTGCAGACAATTAAGTCAAACACATGTTGATAAGAAACAAATAAACATTAGAGAAGCACTGTACTATTCACTGTGAGCTTTTGACTTGTTAAGATGGAAGGGCAATGAAGAGAGAACCAAAGAGAGGAATTGGAGGAAAGAATTATTTGTGATTTGCATTGATTCATTGTGAAAATATATATACAAAAGCTGATCTAACCTTCCTAATAGATTACATCTCTATATGACAAGATTCCTAATAGGTTACAACTCTATATGTAAAGTAGATATATGCTATAACACTTCCCCTCAAGTTGGAGCATAAATATTAATCATGCTTAACTTGTTACATAAATAACTAACCTAGTCCCCACTTAGGGCCTTTGTGAAGATATCATCCAATTGTTCTCCAGTCTTCACATATCCTGTAGAAATCAAACCGAGTTGTATTTTCTCACGAACAAAATGACAATCTATCTCAATATGTTTAGTTCATTCATGGAATACCAGATTGGAAGCAATATGAAGGGCAACCTGGTTGTCACACCAAAGTTTTGTTGCGATTGGTGTCTTAATGCCGACTTCCATCAAGAGTTAATGAAGTCACATGATCTTACATAAGAATTATGTCATTGCACTATATTCAGACTCTACACTAAATCGGGATACAACACTCAGTTTCTTACTCTTCCATGAGACTAGATTCCCTCCAACAAATACACAGTACCCTGAAGTGGACCTCCTATCCTCCTTAGATCATACCTAATCAACATCCCTGAAACACTCAAGTCTATTATACCCATGATTACTGTATAAAATACCACGTCAGGGCTCAGCTCATTCTGGTTGCTTGATGATCAGCGTGAAGAAGACATATGCGGCTCCCAGCACTAGCGAGTGGCGATATAAGAGCAGTGAGCGCCAAAGTAGAGTTTCCCAACCAATCTTCTATATCTCTCAGGATCCTCAAATGTTTCGCCTTCTCTATTAAGGCATACGTTTGGAACACGGGAGAAGCTTGCATGGTTTACCCCAGCACTAGTCTTAGGCCAAATAGATCAAGCACATATTTCCTATGAGATAAGAAGATTCCATGTTTACTTTGCATAATGTCAATGCCAAAGAAGTATCTTAGCATCCCTAACTCCTTTGTATGGAATTAGCTCTAAATAAAGGACTTAAGAGATGAGATACCTTTAGAATTAAAGCACGAGTGATAACAATATCATGCACATATCTTATAGGAATGATACTTGAGCCCCAGGTTCTGAAGACGAACGGTCAGTTACTCTTACGCATGCCCGATTCCTCAGCGGGCTTGGTGAGATTTACAACCGCTTGGGGTGGACTCTGTTTCAAACCGTCTGAAAACGACGAAAAGTACTCCACCATCACCCGCGGCGACGAAGCCAGAGGTTGCTCCATATACCTACTCCTCCACGAAGAGTAGCCCGCTATGAAGAAGGCGTTTAACGACCTTCAGGCGGGGTGAAAGTCTGATTATAAGCGGCCGAAATAAAAAGCTGAACATATGTCAACTTAGCAATAGGGGAAAAAGTGTCAGAATAGTCCATGCTATAGGTCTGGGCATACGTTTTGGCAACAAGGTAGACTTTCAACCGAGCAATGGATCCATTAGGATTAACCTTGGCTAATAACCCGCCACGACGTATACGTGAAACTTCTTCGACGGATAATGAATAGTGGAAATACGTTGTAGATTGAAGCATCCATCTCTCTGTCGCCTTTCAAGTGACAGGGGTGAGCAAGGGCTTAGACTGGCAGAAGCGGCAAGCCGTCAGGGGATCACGATAAAGAAACGAGAAGGTGACAAGCGGTCGTAAGAGCAAAAGGAGAAAGAATTAGATGAGCACAACGCGTTTACCTTCTGACAATGGGAAGAATCATCTTGCAGCTGGATCATCATCGGCTTGGTTGGTGGAGAGGCAGAGGCGGGGTTGTTAGCGTCCTTTTCCCACGTGCTGGGCCTAAGTGATGGGGTTTTACCTGACGGGAGGGCGAGAGCAAGTCGGGAGAGGCGATGGGTGAAGCAAGAGTATAAACAAGGTACGTCTTCCTCCACGACTTGTGGGTTGGAGGTAAAGAGAAGAGTACATTCTTAAAAATATGACATAATTTGAAACCAATACTCACGAAGACTAGGGTAGTAACATCAATAAGCCCTTCGAACACAGGAATAACGAAGGAATACACTTGATGACTAAGGAGTTGACTTTAGACACGTGGGTGGAACATCTCGAACAAAATAGGTACACCTAAATGTCAGAGGCTCGATAGGAAATATAGGTTTATTCGAAAAAGGATGTGATCTGAAGTGTCTAAATTCAAGACTAGAGGCATCGATTAATCAAAAAACAAGCGATGGAAACAGCATCGACCCAGAAATGCTTAGGCACATGCATTTGAAATGATAGAACTCAAGGCAGTTTCAAGGAGGTGTTTATTCTCTCTCAACCACTCCATTCTAGGAAGGGGTATCAACGTAGGATGTTTGATGCAGGATGCTATTTTGAAGCATGAATGACTAATACTATTCTGAAACATATTCTTTAGCATTATCACTTCTTAGACTTTGAACAAAAACATGAAATTAAGTGTGTATCTCAGCATAAAAGGCACGGAAATTAGAAAATAACTCATAACGGTTTTTCATTAGATATAGCCAAATGGTTCATGAATAATCATCAGCAAAAAATGACAAAAAATTATGGCGATTGGGGCGGTGGACACGAACCACACATACGATTGACTAATTCACCAAATGGAGCACTAGCTCGCTTATTGACTCTAGGACTAGAAGGAAGGCGATGATCTTTGCGGATTGATAGGAGCTAGCGATCTAATGACATGAGCTTGAAGGCGTGGACCTGACTTTTTAATAAGGAAGGGTGAGCTGTCGGCAATGCGTGCCGAAATGGTGTAATAGCTACGAAACGAGCAACCGGAGTGCCGATGCTGCGTGATCGAGAATGTAGAGACTCCTGGACTACGCATCCTACCCCGCCCGATAATCTCTTTGTCGCCAAGATCACAAGAGGCAAAAAGTCGAGGAAGAATAAAATATAACATTTATGTGCTCGAGTTAATTTGCTCATAGACATCAAAAGATAAATTAGGTAAACTTAAGGCGGATATGAGGAGGAGAAATGGAATGGGAAAAATTGTGCAACCCGAGAACACGCTGAGTGTCACTGCCCGTACGCGGAGTGATAGAGGAAGTTGAAGGATGTATTAGAAGGTAGAGAATAGGCTAGAATTACACGTCATGTGATATGTGTGGCTCCGAGATCAACCCATTCGAAAGACGAAGAAAGAGACAAGGCATTTATTCGAGTTACGGCTTCGGCCCGATAACGTGTCGAGTAGATGGAAGCAGATTCTTGAGTACAGGGAACCTAACTAATTCTTTTCTTTGTGAATTAGTAAGCGATCTACGATGCCTCATTAGTGGAAGGTACATGAGCTAACTAAACTCTTTGATTCCGACTCTGCTTGCTTCTTCTGATCCTGTATCACATGTCGGGCTTATGGCGATAATATGAACAACTCCTTGAGGGGCTTGTCCCTCTAGGGTTACGGATTAGGAGGTCTCATGCAGTATCCTACGAGATGTTTCTTGGAAAGATGAGATCTCTAAGCTGGACAGAATTTGAGCCTTAATAGACTCGTACTTCGAAGGGAGCACGACTAGGAATCCCATCACTGCCATCTGTTCCCGTTGAGCCTGCTAAACCTTAACATCTAGACTAAAGGGTAGTAATGTACTTAGTTCCTCATATGTCTTCTTATAGTCCATGAAGAGTTCTATGAGGGATCGATCTTGTTTCTCAATGCAATAAAAGGCTCTACACACATCAAATATGCAAGAAATATTCCTTTGCCATAGTACCTGAATTCCCAGATATTCCATTAGTTCCTTAACATATACTTCGCATTGATTAATGAGAGTGAGTATTTTTAAGTCGATGGAATTATGGATATATGGGAAAGAAGGCGGGCATCATCTTACAGCCATAGAGTCTTTGAATCATCATTATAAGAGGTCCTTAGAACAATGATTGGCCGTATGGATACTCCTCAGTAGAGCGATTGTTTTACTCAATGCGGAGTAATTGAGACCCGGTCCACGTCCTCAGTAATCTTTGATATCATCAGGGACCGCCGAATGTAGAAGCAGGCCTCTTATCTTTTGAAGAATTTGAACAACTCATTATGAAGTCGAGACCGAGAGATTAGGGGCGAGAAGAACACGCAGCCAAACCAAATCTCTGAGTTCCCTGAAAAACCCTATATCCGCAACAAAGATCACCGAATCCCCACGAGTTGGTTAGCAGCAAAACCACCTCGATGGGTTCACAGGAGGAAGGCGCGCCTGTGGTGGCCCAGAGTTCTCACGTGCCCGGTGGCATGTGTGGAGCGAAGACGAGAAGAGCGGGGTAGCACATGTGGCCCATGCGCTAAGTTTTCGGCCATCGGATTTGGTGGCGAGGCTCGTCGGCAGCCGACGCTCCTCCTTATGCCGGCGGTGAGATCCCACGTGCCCTCGAGATGCATGTTTCAAAAAACACACCTCCCCTGTCCTGCGAACTACTGTCGAAATTGGAATTCCTCGAGGTTCACGATCTGAGCCACAGGCTCTAATACCATGAAGAAGGAGCGAATAGAATTAGAAGAAAAATTCCTTGTGATTTGCATTGATTCATTTTGAAGATATATATCTGGTGATCTAGCAACCCATAATAGATTACATCTCTATATGTAAAGTAGATATATATCTTATAACGAGACAGAAAGTTCGATTCTTTTTTTTTTTTTTTTTTTTTGACAAGAAGTAAAAGAGGAAATCTATTAAAAGGAAATTTAAGCCCATCCCAAGGAATATACAACCTTTTAGGCAAACCCAGCCAGTAAAAACAAAAAGACAGCTCTGGCCACGAGATTAACCGTGCGATAAGGCGATAAAGGTTAGCACAAAAGAATCGAGAATTCCTGACCATGCCCCGAGAACAAATAGAATGAAGCGAAAGTACTTCTAAATTTTGTTGAAGGAGAACTCTTCATTTTTGAACCTTACGATACATTCTTTCCTTGGTGCCCAGAACAAACAAAAAGGAGCAACCCTCCAAGCCTTTCTTTCACTTTTTTTGATACGGAAGTTGTTCCAACCAAAAAACCAATCCTTGATTAGCCATGGGGGCACAGCTTAGCTCCCACAGGGCGTCCCGGTAAAGGACCAAATTCCCCCGAGCCATGGAGACGATGTAGCAATGGTCTCGATGTTTTCTTCACCTTTCCAACATAAAGGGCACATGTTTGCAAGGGAGAAACCCCTCCTCTTGAGTTGATCCATTGTTAATACTCTTCCCCACCAAGCTTTCCAAGCAAAGAAGGCCATTTTGGAAGGAACTCATTTATTCCAGAAATATTTTCTTGAAGGGAGCTTTCTCTCTTTCTGAAAACAGGGTGTGATGGACTGTTCTTTTGTGAAACTTTGAAAGCTTGCATGATAATATACGGGGGCTTTATCCAGAGGCCGAACTCTCTTTGTACGACGTATGAGGCTGAACTGTTTGAACTCAAAAACTTGAAACTAATATACTTTCCACCTTGTTTGGATCTGTTTGTTCGTTGGTTGATTGACAGTTGTTGGATGGATAACGGCTCAGAATCAACTGGTGCGGATGGTTGATGGCATTTATTCGATTCGGTTGAGTTATTGTTGATGTTGATGATGTCAGAAGGCGTGCCGCTGGAATGAGATATTCTTTGCCAGGATCGATTGAGGTTCTTACATCAGGTTAAATCATATGCAGCAACCCACTTTTATTCTCAACAAAATCAAGAATAAGAAGGAAAACCAAGGCAATCATGGCTACAGTTCTCTAGGCAGTTACATTTTTGAAGGAGGCAGTTATTACAGCCTCTAATCAAGAAATCGCTAATTATCTCTTATCGTTGATCATTCCATAACAGAGAACTATGAATACTTTTTTTTTTTTGATAAGAACTGTGAATACTTTTTTTTTATAGATGAGAACTATGAATACTTTTGCACTTGCAACCTGAAAAAAAAGTTCATTTTTGTTCATAAATCAAAGCAATCTCAAATCATGATTGGGGACAAATGAAAGGGCAAAATGTAAAACTCTTGATTTCACTCTTACATCAGCAAGAACAGTAGTGCTACAGAAAATTCACAACTATTATTTAGAATACACAAATTATAAATTTATAAAGCCAACCAATAAATAGGACTGAAAACAAGCAAGAGATCCCCTGAAACACATCTGAGTTGCTAGAAGAACTCCTAAACCAGTTCTGCGTCTTTCAGAAACTGCCATAAGAGAGTCTGGGCCTTAAAGTCATATCAGGGCTCTTTTATGCTTTTTTTCTTCTGTTATTTGAAACCATTATAGGTGGTTATAGGTTTCCAGCCTATATTTAGAAAGAAAAGGGCTATTTTTTTTGCAAAATTGTGCTCATGTTCTCTCCCTGACCTCACTCTTTTATTTTTCCAGTTTATTTTTCAGGGTCAAAGGTATATATTTTTTTTGAATATATTTTTTTTGAAGAGAAAAATAATTTATTGATTCAAACTAACAATACATCGAATAGAAACATAAAATCAAAATCGTTAAAAACTATAAATGATGGAACAGCATCCAAGTTAATAGCATAATGAATCTACTCAAAGCCTACACATTTGATAGTTCAGCCTACACATTTGATATTACTATTGTGACTGAAATACATATGACTCCAATTCTGCAGCATATTGATGACCATTAATTTGATTTCTTGTCTCTAATCGGATATGTTTTTCTTGTTTGAATCACCCACACACAAATAAACGTCGCACTACGACAACGAAAGACAAAACATCGTACATAGACGACACAACCACATGTTGTACAGAGACGACACAACCACGTCTTAGCACCAAGGAAAGGCGACTGACTAAATCACCAAAAAAACAAATGAAAACCTAGATTTGTGTGGAATAACCACTTTATTGAGAAAGAAAACAGTGGAAAGAGGTATAGAAAGGTGATTTCAGGCCAAGAATGACCAAAAAATACCCCGCCTTGTTTAAGGAAAGAAATTTATGAAAAAGTTGAGAGAAAGGAAATTTAGAGAAGGGTCAAAGGTATATTTATCAGTAAATAATGACTATTCTGGAATCGCATTGGTACAGCCTGTTCTAATAATTACAGAAAAAAGAATAAAAAAACACAAAAAGGAAACCAAAAATAAACCTAGTATTTAGTTTGTAGAATTGACAATTTTCATCGGTAAAATTTTAAATTTTAGCTAAGAATTAAAGCAAACAGCAAATAAAAGTCCAAGAGATGTTTATATTAAGAATGATGTGACTTTCTAGGCCTTTAAAATACCACGTTGCAGCACTGACATGGCTCGGCTATCTGGTTTTATCCCTCTAAATGACATCTCACCAGCAAGGGTTATAGCCCTATCTATATCACTAAACAGCTGGACAGAAGAGCTGTGTATGTCACAATATCAGGTTGCAGTCCTCCAGCAATCATTTCGTCAAACAAGTCAATAGCATCCTGAAAGTTGTTTGCCTTGCAATGACCATCGATCAAAACTGTGTAACAAAAAACATCAGGTTCTATTTGCTTTCCCATGTCATTCAATTCGCTCCAAAAAGGTGAATCATCGATTTTTTCCACCTCTCTCTCCTTTGCACATTGAAGGGAGCAGAGCCCTTTTCAAATTCTCCTTCAAATGACCATCAAGCAAAACTGTGTAAGTGATAACATCAGGTTTAATCCCTCTCACCTTCATATCATTAGAAAATACCATGGGCTTGCCGCAAAGCGTTCACCACCGCAATAACCATTTATCATCATTGTGTAGGTGATGACATTAGGAGTTACTCCTCTCTCCCGACCAACAAATCAAACACCCATTGAGCCCTTTTCATATCTCCATTCCGACAAAAGGCACCTATGAGTTTACTATACATCATTTGGCTAGGCTCCACATTACAATCTAACATTCTCTTTAGCAATATAAGAGCTTTGTCACACTCCCCTTCCATGCAGAGGCTATTTAGTAGTTTGAAGCAGGAATTTTTCTTAACTAAAATTCTCTGCTTAAAAAGCCTAGAAAATTGTTTATATGCCTCTCTAGTAAAGTTTGCTTTGCAGCACCCGTCAACCATGGCACTATAATTTTCCAAACACTTATCCTCCAAGGTATTTAAAAACACTTCAGCTTCCTTCACTTTCCCAGCCATACATAAACCTTCAATGATCCTGTTGTGTGTCGCAGAATTGGGTTTCAGGCCTTGTGTCTCTATGCAATCGAGAAGCTCAAGCGCCTCTTCTACGAGTCCATTTCTAGAAAACCCACCAACTAGTACGTTATAGGTGATAATATCAGGCTCAACACCCCTTTCCTTCATTTTCTCAAAGATATTCTTAGCATCAACAAGTTTACCTTGGCGACAATACCCAGCAATCAAAGTCGTATAGTGCACAACATCTAGAGACATGTGTCTACCCTTCATTTCATTCAGCAATTCCACGGCTCTTCCACTTTGCCCAGTTTTACAAAGAGCATCCACGCAATATTGTACAAAACCTCATCAAAGGAAAATCCTGAGTCCCTCAACTCCTTGAGTCGATCCACTGCTTCAGAGACCATGCCCATTACACACTTGCATTGAAGAATTGAGCTAACTATAACACAATTTGTTTTGATTCCATTTGACACCATATTATTGAGCAGAGCCTCAGCTTGTCGCAAATTCCCAGCCTTGCAATAAGCACGAATTAAGGCACCATAAATACACACATCAGGGGCTACCCCTTCATTTACCATATCAAATAAGACCTCCACTGCTTCTTCTAATTTCATCTCACTACAAAACCCACGGATAACTGCCGTATAAGAGAATGTATCCAATTGGCCACTTTGCGCTCTCAATTTTTCGAAGGGCTTCATAACGAATCGACCCTTATGGGGCAAAGCCCTTCAATCAACGTGCAGCAGTGGGGTTCACTCCAACTTCTTCATCACCTAAACACATCAGCTTCTTCAAAAATTTTCCTTCCTACAATGCGCCTTTACTAAAATTCCGTAAGTATAATCGTTCGGGTTCAAGCCAACATCTTCAGATCATGATTAAAGTACCACTACCATATCCCTTCCCATGTTCAATCAAACGATTCATCAAAAAATTGCAAGACATTATATGAGGAAGAAACCCTCGTCTTTTCATCAGAAACAGAGCATCAATGGCCTCATCAAACATACCAACCCTAACATACTCCTTAACTAACATATCAAGCACCCGAACCAACACACTCGAATGCTGACCCTCAACTCCCTCTCCTCCCTCTCTCAAAACTTCAAACAAAGCTGTAATATCAAAACCCAAATCACACTCCTTTGATCCAACAATTTCTGATAACAAAGACTGCAACTTTCTATCCAAACGCCAACGACACAGTACTCTGATAAAAGCCGCATACGTATCAACATTATGATGAAAACACTTTCAACTCAATTGGGTAAAAACGAACATGCGAGATTAGGCTCGTTTTTCAAATTATAAAAGCTTTCAACAACTCTACTTGCATTTAAATCAATAAAACGATCACCAGCACAATCCTTTCTATAGGTGTAAACAGCTTGTTCTTCAGCTTCGGGGAATTGCGCCGCAGGGCTCAATTGGGCAAGAGGCGAAGCAGAATTAAATCGGGTCAATTGATTGCGGGTGCCATTACTACCACAAGAAATCAACCTTGTTGAAGGAATCACATGAGATTGAAGCACATGGAAGAAATGATTGGGCGTAGGGAATTAAATGGAGAATGTTTGAAGAAATGGAGTAGTGAAGAAGAGAACAGAAAGATCTTACTTGATAGTATTGTGGTATAGGGAACAGAGCGAGGGATGCTGGGAGTATTGAAGGAAGCCTGGTTTTTGCAGTGGTGGGCGAAGTCTGGGGTTTATGCAAGAGTACTCAGGAGCTTAAACCCTAAAGTTGGTTACAAGATAAATTTTTCTATAGAAATAAGCAATGTTTTGAAAACTTAGACTAGCAATGTTACAGGAGTTGAAACAGCGTTCCGACATCATAGATATATAATTTATAGATTATAAAATATAAAATAATTAAATTTATATATATAATTAAAAATAAAAAGTCAATAACATTTTTTTTTAATTTTTTATATTATCAAAGATTCAAATATACGTATAAACATATTGTTATTTTAATTTTTATTAAAGAATTCTTTATATTTTATTTTTTGTAATAATTTGTAATTTAAAAATATTTTTTTATCATATCATATATATATATATATATATTTTATATGGATTATTTTTATGAATAACCAAACAGCATGTAAATAGGAGCTTATATGTTTTGATATTATCAAAGGTTAAAATATAAATATAAATTCTTTCAAAAAAAATATAAATATAATAATATTCTAATTTTTATTTAATTTTTTTTTTTGTACTTTTTACAAAAATATTTTTTTGTAATTTTTAAAAATATATTCTTTATTTATTATTATAAACATTTTTTAGAATTTATAAGGATGGTTTATTATTGAAAATGTGCGTAGTCAAGTTACAAATTGATCCCACATTGCCATCAAATGGATAATATGGATGCTTCATATAGTCATCTCCCAAACAATACAAAGTGAACATGTGGAAGATGTTGGTAACTCTCAAATCTGATTTGCAATGGGCTAGTGGCCTTCTTTTGGGAATGATTGAAAGGCATATAATGATCATTTAAAGATGTGATTTTGGGAATGCGTGAAAAATGTGGTAGGTTCACCATTTACCAAGGGGAAGATTTGAATCGGTCGGTTTGATCAAAATCGTCCACTTTGAATGGGTCATCGATATCGATAGGTTCGTCACGATTCATCAGGTTTAACGGTGACGAGGTTAAGGGGTTAATCGAATCGAAAAAGTAGTCAATCGATGATTGGACTAAACGATTTAATCCGATTTTTAAAACATTGAAAATACATACGAAATCAACACAGTTGAAGTTTTTTCGGCAATGTTAGAACTGCACTGACCCCTCCCCCAACCCCGCGCACCCACCTCAAGCACCAACCTAGTCTCCGCCTCCTTTCTTCTTTTTTTATTGTGTTTTTTCATAGGAATTATTCTCATTTTCTATCTTTTAAATAAATTAAATGTAATTATTCATCCTTTTTTATTCACCACATTATTTTATCAAAATGAATTAATTGTAAGATATTAGATTGACAAAATATTTTAAATTCATATTTTAATTTTTTTTTCTTTTTTGAAACAAAATTCCATTAATAATCAATTGGAGTAAAATAATCTCTCAAATCTTTCTCCAACCAAACAGGAACATCATAACGTACTGTAGGAAATTGTGCAAAACGTGATTGCCTAGCCAAAATATGTGTAGCCCCATTTGCATGCCTTCTTACAAAAACAACTTTAAAATCAAGTTCTATTCATAGCAAGAGATGACAACTACTCGTAGGACCTCAAATTCTATATATTACATGCTCCATAAGCCAAAGCATTCACTACCATTTGAGAATCAGTTTCAAAGAAAACATGATTGTAGTCTAAGGTGCGCACCTAAGAGATAGCGCTTTAGCTTTTATTTTCAAATGATACATAAATCATTATAGTCAAGATCTTTGAACATAATGATTTTCACAATCACATAATAAAACAAGAGTATTTGCGTATCTTGATCCATGACAAGTATAGTAGATTTCCACCCAGTAATAATGAGAATTTTGTTTCTCAGCACCCAACCAATTTAGGTTTAATGAAACTTCTTTTGATGGAGAGAAAGCTTACGTATGGGTTGAGAGATGACCAATTTGTATTAAAGTTTCTCCTTAAATACACATTCCATCAAGCTGTTAATTTAGGAAATTACCTTTTGTTAATTATTGATCAAATATATTCTTCTTTATTTTATTTAAACTATTAATTGGTAATCATATATGGGCCACTTGACTTTCCATATTTCTTGCCCACGTTTGGGATTAGAAAAGGAAAATTTAACATTCTCTTACTTGGTCCATATAACATTATTTACCACTACGATTTAATAATAAAACATAATGCGCCTATATAAGATAAATTCATCTTTATGTTGGTCACATCGTAAAATCATTATTAAGCAAAGAAGATAATAAGGATCATAGTGATCGTATGCCACTTTATCAACATAGTCTCTTCCATGTATCACAATATTAGTCCAGCAGTTACCCGTAGTAAGGCATTCAATAACGGTCCAACAATAATGTCTTTGTCATAGACAAAATCATGTTTAATTCACAATAATGCATTCATGTCTATATACCAATCATACAAAACATGATTCATATCATTAACAGTAAGTAAATGAGTCTAGAGTGTCAAATAAACAATCATCATGAGACTAATACCATAATGTACCTAAGACTCGTAACTTTCACATGGCATTCAACCTCTTAGTGACACTCCTTTTATCATCAAGTCTCCAACATAAGTTGTACATGTAATCAATAAATTTAACATTCTTGTTTCTGAATTATCTCATATACAACAACAAAGCAATAACCCGATGTCCTCAATGATCATAGGATATTTGTTTTCGAAAGAGAAGTAACTGTGACACCCCAAATCTCGAGGATCCATTGACAACCCGTCAACCCACGGAAAACTTGTGTGTCTCATATCATGAGACTCATACATGAGTAAAAAATGGCCACTTGGGCCCAAACATCAATACTCACCAAAAATCTAACCAACTATATTACAATAGTTCAAGAGTTAATTACATCACTTTTAATACAAACATATATTAAAATTTAGAACTCTAATACATGTTTTACAAAATAATCAATCAAAACCATATATCGAACTTTCTTCCAGTAATATAATGGCTGTAGTCTTCGACAGTCCACATGCACGAAATAATGTTCCCTCGACGGGGTGAGCAATGCCCCACATTAGTAAATTATCTTGCACATGGGTTACTCCCCTTTAAGTGCACATGCAATGGTTCAACACAAACACATTCAAGCAAATACATGATCCTACTTGAATATCTACATTATATGAATGAGAATGTGACTCACCCTTTCCCACTTCACCGAGCCCTTCTTGACTCCCTCACATGCCTAAACGAATGTGAGAAAACATCGTTTTCAAAACAAAGGTTTTGTTCTCGAAAACATACTACCCAGAGTTTCGATTAAAAAATCCTATTGGACAACCCTCAGGCGAATTTGTTGGATAACTCTCCGAAACAATTCATGGGCCCCTCCGACGTGAATTGTTGGACAATCTCCCAACCAAATTCTCCGGAAAATATTCCATTGAAATTCCTTTCACAACCATTTTCCTTTTTCTTTCATGTCATGCACTCACACCTATTGATCTAGGTTGTCCCGGTGCATATGAAATGCATTACACTGGTATTTTCATCTGACAACACATGCCAATATATCATCATGCATATATTAACAAAATTTACCTACTAACCACATGTTATTTATTCATTGCAATAGCATCAACATTAGCTCACATGGGCTAATAACAATTCAATTCCAATGGCTCACCTGATTATATTTTTTGCCAATTCAGCATCATGTTAACACGTTAAATTCCATACATTAACATATTGTTTTCCACACAATTCAAGTCATTCATTTTTAAGCAAATTCATGCAAATAACACATGGACATGTTTGGTCCAACAAGAAAGCAGGCGTTTTTAACAATCGATATGGCCGGTGAGGCTATCGGGGTAAGGCGACCACTCTCACGAGCATCGGTTCCACTTTGTGGAACAAAAATCCATGGCCATTTCCGGCCTCATACACACTAAATACAATTTGCATGTTAGTTAACATCAAACAAAACACACAAATATAACGCGGCTGCCACCCCGAACGGTCAGGTAGACCTGTCCCAAGCTTTGTGTCCACCCAATTTCTAGCATTTCGGTCCAATTTTGGGACCCGACCAAATAGCCCTCATGGCCTCATATAAACAAAGCCATTTACAAGGCTCTTAAGCGAAAATAAACCAAGTAGGGAGAAGCACTCTGCATAGGGTTGTCAGCTACAAAGCTGGCAGCGCAGCGTAGATCTTGTAGTGGGAGCAACTTTGCTTCTTGCCTCGTTGGGAGCAGACGATTAAATTTAGAGAGAAGAATTTAGAAACTTTCTCTCTGCAAAAATCTCACTCTTTCTCTTTCCTCTTTCTTTTACTCTCTGTTCCCTTTCTCTTTTCCATCCGTCAGTTGGGAGAGCTTGATCAAAATTACTTGTCCTCTCATGCCGCATGTCAAATTTTAAGTGGCTGTGGGATTACGCGCTTATCATAACATCCCACTTTGCTGGATTTTCCTCCAATGGCATGATGCCATGTGTCCACCCATGGCCCACACTTGAGCTCATGTTTGACTAAATTCTGCACATGACACGTGCCACCTCTTGAGCCACTCAAAATATGCAAAGTGTCCCGCACTACCCCCTCGAAAAATGTGAAAATTAAATCTCTCGGAATTTGGCCAATTCAACGTGGTAAATTTAGATTTCGCGAGACGATTAAGCGGTGAAGTCTGTTTAAATAAATCAGAAGTCCCCAAAGTCTAGTTTGACCCGAAATTACTATTTTATCATTTTTCAGAAAATTAGAATTTTCTCGGGTTTTATAGTAACAACATAATCTATTCTTTTTAACAACTTGGTCGTAAGGTCGACAAACCTATGTCCTAAAATAATATTCCACAACCATAATCCATAATTTGTGACACATTATGTCACAATGCATATTTAATAATACCTTTACATAAAACCATTCTTTTATATAATCATCAATTAATAAGAATAAATGACAAAGGTAAATTTTCAATTATCATTTAACATTATTGAATCTGAGAGCAAATAGAAAGCATGAATCATTAAAGTTCCACTATCATGATAATTTCAATCCATTTGATATCCCAAAAATCTTTAAATATAATGTGTTTTATGAGACAATCTAACATACATGCAATTTCATATAGAATTCTCATCACGTAATATTGTCTCAATCAATTCGATATCTCAAAATTCTTTAAATATATACTTTATTAGAAAATTTAATGATTCATGTTACTTCATGTAGGACATCCTATCATATAGTATTGTCTCTTTTATATACTTTATCATACAATTTTGAGATCTTGTTTCAGAACTTAATTAATAAATGTAAGTTCATAAACAATATTTATCAAGACATAATAAAGAATTTTGTCTCCCACTAATCTTTGGATATATCCATTAATGATAGTGATGGTTTCTTAAGAATCAAAAAACATTATGATATAACATAACTTAAGATATCATGAAACATTACAATATGTGTGTCAATTTCAATTAACTCAATACAGCAATTTTGTTTGAGTACTTATAAAAGTTTGTCTTTAAACTTGTCCGATCATAAAACATTACTCAATCATAAAAACATGAATCACTTAACAAAAAATATAATATTCTCACTTGGTTCATGGTACATATCAATTAAGAAACAAACTTGAAACATTAAGACAAAACTAGAAGTTGAACATTTCATACTAAACTCTAACATAAAAGATCTTTATGTGGTTATACCATCCACTTCATTTAAGAGTGATTCATTATAATTATATCTTCATTCACCATATTTTATGGTACTTACCACTCCCACTGATATAAATATTCTTGATGGACCACATGTTATTAGTTGTAGCCAATACTCTCAGTGATAGTGCCTAAAATAGCATAGGCGGGAATGCGAGACCAAGGCAGGCCACCCAGCGAGGCTTAAGATGGGCTTAGGAGGCAGACTTGGAAGCAAGCCCAGCGTGAGAGCTCGGCCCATGATGACATCTTGGTTACTTCTAAGGCGCGAGCCCCGGTTGGGAACTAAGCCCGCCCCGTCGGATAAATAGGTAACATGGATGGCCCACCATCCACCAAACGAGACGTATAAAAGGGAAGTACCCAGTCTCCATGATCCGCTCTCCACCCATTGAGGGAGGAAGGATTTCTCATGATCACGACTCCTAATTATCCTTTAATATTCAGTTGACGATAAGGAAGAGGGTTCACTGATAGGAAGATCTTTGTATCACCTTCTGAGGAAAGTCATCGTGATCACCCGTAGTAAATGCAGAGCAATTCCACCAAAGGTGCGCAATGAAAAAGCCTGTCCGGTTTGATCTCTTTCCCACTGTCGCTAAGAAAAGACTTATGACATTGGAGGGCGGCCAGGCACACCCCCCGCCAGACCACCCTTTCTATGCAAGTTGCAGGTCACGCAGGTCCAACGGATTGACTCGGAGGTTTTAACAGGCTCAGGCCCATACCGATAGAAAAAACACCATCGGTTGGCGATTGTGCGTGGGAACGACGTTCGCCCCCTGCAAATCAACTAATTTCTCGGTGGCCGATGGTATCGGCGCAAACATGGCCGGGAGTACGTTAACCCCTCGAGGGCCATGAAAGACTAATAGGGCGGTGCTGTGAACAACCCGGGAAACGCTCCGAAGCCTTCCACGCGCTAGCAACGAGATGGGAGGCGCCGTCGTCAATCGGCGTCTGCTAAAGGAGTTGGAACTCTAGCAGGTGGGCGCCCAGAGCCTGATAGGCTTGGAAGGCGCGTGCAATCCACAGGAGGAACAAGAACACATAGACGCCCCCTGAGACGTTGACGGAGGAGGAGAAAACAGCCGGACTAGGGGGCATGATCCTTACATACCCCCCGGAGATGGTCGTGATGAGGGGATGCCTGGCAGGAACGACGGAGGTGATAAGCCAACCCTTTACCGCGGGGAAGGGAGCGATCTTAGGAATAAGCGGTTTCGGGACATCAACGAAGCTCGACCACATGAAGGAAATTTGTAAAGGTCGAGCCCCAATCTCATGGATGCTCTGGTGCAGCCAAACGGAATCCGAGTTCACGGCGAGTCTGACACTTCCCTCTCTAACAAAATTCGAGAATGCGCGGTCGAAGCTTTCGGCCGAACAAAGACCCTGTAAACCACCTCGGCCTGCAAGTCGGATGGTTGCATGGATGCAGACCACGTGAGATCTGAAAGCCTTTGCCATCACACTTAAGGGCTTGGCTTTAGCATGGTTCAACAGGCTCCCGCCAGCCTCGATCTCATTCTTCAAAGAACTCTCCATTGCTTTCGGTGTCCAGCAAACCAGACTCGAGCGTGTCCGGCCAAGTACCACTATTGATCGTAAGAAAACGAGAAAACACGAGATCCTACGTCCGGAGGTTTGCTTCGGAGTCATTGAGGGTGAGCATCGGATAGGGTTAGCCATCCGCGCCTTTATGGTCGGTACAGACGCCACCGGTCAGACTTAATGTTCTCCATCTCGAAGAACCCTCAGGTAAGCATGGCCGAGGTGCTCACCAAAGCAGAAAAATTCATCAATGGTGAGGAGGCCCTTATGTCTAAGCGAGGAAGCTCTTCCTCGTAAAAGAAGAAAAGCAAGGAGGAGAAAAAATGGGACCAAAGCCCCAGAAGACAAAGAGACCGAGATAGATCTCCACGAAGGAACAGATAAGATAGGGATCGATCTCCAAAGAGAAGAGGTAATGTCAGGGACCGCTTTGGTCCACCCCAGCCCAAGCTATAGCCGCGATACCCACCTCAGCAGTTCACCCCCTTGACGGCCTCGGTGTCTCAAGTCCTACATGAGGTACAACATGAGCAGTTTTTAAGGTGGCCGTCTTAGATGAGGACGGACCAATGAAGACATAACCAAGAATGCTACTTGAGTTCCACGAGGAATCATGGAGCGCCAGTGAGGATGGTATGTCTGATTGAAGAAAGAAATCCGAATTCCCTAATCGGCCGTGGACATCTCCGCGGTTCGCATTATTTCGAGAAGATCGAGAGCCCGGGCTGCTCACCACCACCTCGTCGGCCCGGTGACTTCGACCTCAGCCCGACCCTTGGGAGAGATCGATGTGATTTCAGGGTTTTCTTGGAGTGGTGGGAATCTAGTTATTCGACCGGAAGGCTCACCTCTGGCGACATTAGATAAGGGGAGACCACTTTGGAGAGTCTGGCCGTGTCGAGAGTTCCTTTAGTTGGATACCGTAACCTTCTACGACTTTGACATGGAAGGCACGCGACATCCACTATGATGACCGTTGGTAAAAAGGGTCGGCAGTAGTGACAAATAGTTCACAGGGTCCTGATCGACAACGGGAGCTCAGCCGACATCATCTTCGCATCAACATTTGACAAAATGGGCATCGGGGAGGAGAAGCTGGAACTGGTAAACGCCCACTTACTAGGATTCTCTAGAGAGAAAGTGCTACCCCTAAGGTCGGTACAGTTGGTACTCACTTTAGGAGACCCCCCATGCCAGGCCACAACGACGATAAAATTCCTCATAATAGATGCCCTATCGGCATACAACATGTTATTGGGCAGGCCCTCTCTCACTGCTATAAAGGCCGTCCCTTCCACCTATCATATGGTTGTCAAATTCCCTACGGAGAATGGAGTAGGAGTGGTTTGAGGAGACCAGTGAGTAGCCAGGGAGTGCTATGTGGCGTCAATGAAAAAGAAAGCAGTTGACAACATCCACATGGATGAGCTCGACATGAGAGATGAATTAAACCCAGAGCACATGCCCTCGGAAAATTTGGAACCCGGTACAACTTGACCGACCGGCTAGAACACCTCGCTACGTCGAATCCAAATTGGTCGAGGGCGTCAAGACCTCCTCATCTGCTTCTTAAAAGCAAAATGTGGAAGTATTAAACCCCAGGCAGAGGACATGGAAGGAATTGACCAACCAGTTATCACCACTTGGCGAATGTCATTCCGCTAGCTAACGATCAAGCGAGAAAAGAAGCTTAGCTTTAAAAAGCGAAAGCGATGAATGAAGAGGTCGTAGCGAAACTCCTCCACGGCCGAAACAATCGAGTAGATTATGTTGGTTGGCTAATGTAGTTTTTCGTCGAAAGCGAAATGGAAAATGGCTACTCTACATTGATTTTATCGATGTTAATCGGGCTTGCCCAAAAGGCAACTTTTTCCCTGCCTCGAATTGACCTTATAGTGGATGCCACTACTGGCCACGAGCTCCTCAGCTTCATGGACGCTTTCTCGGGCTATAATCATATCAGAATGGACCCCAATGACCAAGAGAAGACCTCATTTGTATTTGGGCCCGAGGAGCGTCTTATTATCGGTGTGCCTTTGGGGTTAAAGCGGCGTAGCCACCTATTAAGGTTAGTAAACGAGAATGTTCAAAAACATATTGGGCATCCATGGAAGTATACATAGGCGACATGTAAAGTTAGTTAAGTAGAGCTCCACGTGGACCGCTCGTTGAATCATTGAATCTGAAGGACTATAGACTGAAGTTAAACCCGACGAGTGTGCTTTTCGGAGTCTGCGGGGAAATTCTTGGGTTTCATAGTCAGCGGTCGCGGAATAAAGGCAAATCGAGCAAGATAAAAGGCGTATTGACATGCGACCACCCTCGAGCACTAAAGAAATTCGGCACGTGGGAGAATAGGCTGTGTTAGTCGCTTTGTGTCGGATCGGTGACAAGTGTCGGCCAGCTTCTTTGAGTTACGAAAAGGCCTTCCTTTGGGATGCCTTGTGAAGAGGCGTTCGCGGCGCTAAAACCTACTTAAGCTCCCTACATTCAGGTAAGCGTCAGGGGAACTCCTTACGCTCTGCTTGGCCCGGGTTTACGATTTCTCGACTAGTGTCATCCTGGTCAGAGAGCGGGATAGAGCATAGCGGTAGAGGCTACGGAGCGGAGAAAAGGTATCAGAAGATGGAAAAGCTAGTTAAGCATTGGTGACCAGCGGAGCCGACCATGCTTCAGAAGCCCACACCATTGAGATTAAACGAACACTTGATGAAGCAAATATTACATAAACCAGAAACCTCAGGACGATTGGTAAAATGGGCCCGTAGAGGTGAGTGAGTTCGACATTGAGTCTGAGCGAAACGAAGCGTCGAAGGACAAGTTTTGGAAGATTTCATCATGGAATTCACCTCGATAGAGCATCTTTAGGAAACCGCCACACATCTTAGCATTCAGGGCCTCCCCATGCGGAGGTTGCCGTGAAATGGGGCCCTTGTGCTCAAGGAGGCCGGTGTAGGGTTGATTCTGACCTTCTCGGATGGGATCGACGTGGAATATGCACTCAGATTCGGGTTTCAGGCCTTCAATAACAAAGCTGGATACGAAGCTATCATTGCTGGAGTTAACCTCGCCCACTCCATGGAGGTTGATAAACTAGAGGTATCACGTGATTCCCCGGTGGTGGTGGCCGGATAGAAGATTTATGGCGAAGGCGAAAAAGATGATCCTTTATCTCAAAAGATGCAGCGAGTTGTTGAAGGTAAATGCGGGTTTAGGTCGAACCGTCCCGAGAGCGGAGGGAATTCCTGAAGCGAGACGCACACCGCGACTAAGCTAGCGGCGGCGTCCGCGAGAAGACTTGGACGGGACGAGTGCCGGTGGGCACCTCATGGAACCTTGATAGATGTCGAACTAGCGGCCAGGTCCTTCTAGTAATGACTCGCATTTGGATGGTTGTCTGGGACTATCACGTTGAGCGGGACATTGCCAGCGTCAGGAGACAAGTAAACTAAAACGAGGTCGACTAGATTCACTCTTTTACGGGGGACTCTTTGTGACCTTTGAATCAGGGTGTCCAGTTGGCCACCGTCGGCCGCGAGGAGAATCTAAAATACCAGTATCCGAGGACCATTTCCTAAGTAAAGAAATGGCCGCTTGGGCCCGTATACGATGTTTCATCAAAAAATATACCCAACTATATTCCAATAGTTTCAAGGACTACCATTACTCTTAATACAAATACATATTAAAATTTACAATTCTAATACATATTATCTAAAAAACACGAACCCGCAATCAAACTCTTGAAACTCGGCCTCTGCAAGATGGTAGTCTTCTTGAGCAGCTCCACTGTACTGAAATGATATTCCCATCGAAAGGGTGAGCTATCGCCTAGTAATTGGAATCATGCCAAATGGAGTTCTTTCATTTAAGTGCATGTGCAATGATCGATGTAAACACACACTTTCAGTAATGCGTGATCTTACTTGAATGTCTACATGCATTCCCATGTCTCGAGTCCTCAGGCTCCCTCGTACTTACTAAGCCATTTATGAGAAAAATAAAACAAAACTTGTTGTTCTCGAAAACAAACTACCGAGTTTCGGTAAAAGTATTGGACTACCCTCCGAGGCGAATTGGTTGGGGAACTTTCCAAAACAGTCATGGTCCTCATCCGAAATGATCTGTTGACATCTCCATTGATTCTCAATAAATCGCAATGAAGTCGCTGTGACCGTGTTAAGTTTTTCAGAAAATTCATGTCATGCACTCACACCTAATTTCTAGGTTACCCCTGTGCATATGAAATGCATTATGCCATTCCAAACACAATCCAACAATAAATCAAATATGCATATATCATCAAATTTATAGTACCACATGTTATTCAAATTTGATCAAAATACTCAAATTTTCTCACTTGGGCTAATCACTATTCCCTTTCGATGGCCTACACCTGATTATATTACATAATTATGGCATCATGTTAACACATGACATTAACATTAATTTCTTTGATCAACTGACTCGAGTCATTCACTTCAAAAGCGATTTCATACACCCTGACATATGGACGTTTTGATCAATTCCATAAACGGAATTGTTTTTAACGAGTCCAAAGCAACGATTAAGGTTGTCCGCTGGGCGGCCCAGCTCACCATTTATCGGCTTCACTTTGTGGAACTGATTCCATAGCCATTTGACCTCATACACACAAAAACACAATTTATTTAATAAATTATGACCCAAGAGTACCCAAACGGTCCACACCTTTGTCACGAATTTGTCCCGAATAGGTTCCAAAAAATTTTCACCGCCGGTCGAGTTTTGGGGCCAGGATGCTTTCAACCATTTCACTTGATATTTCGGCGTTTACAAAACACTTAAACGAGGGTAAAACAAGTAGGACAAAGCCCACACCTCCACAGGTTGTTGAAACCTCAAAAGCCGTCTTGTCACGAGCCTCATTTGCTTAGAACTTGCTTCTTGGCAGAAGAAATCAAGCGGTGGAGTCGTCCGAGATCTTAGAGAGAAGTTGCTCTCTCTCTCTCTTTAAAAAATATCAAAACCTAAGATCTACATCTCATTTCTCACCTGCACGTTTTCTCTTTTCCCATTTGAAGAAGGAGATGACACTATTCAACATTTTGTCCTATTATCATTAAGAATTTAAATAATTCCCATCATGTCCCTTCTCTTGGATTTTTGACACTTGGCACTATCTAAGCCGTCCATTTCCATCATCTCTCTAATCATGCAACATGTGTAACATGTGTACATGTTATAAGTGACTTTTGTCACATCACATGTCGTTTTACTGCACTCGATACTCGGTGCCTCGAAAAACGTGCAAATTCTGACTGTATCGGAATTCGACGAAATTCAACGTGTTAGCTATATTTCGCAAGACGATTCCAACGGTTAAATCCGTTTCGTCATCTGAGGTCTATAAAAATTTCGAGTTTTGACCGAAATTACTATTTTGCCATTTTTCCGAAAATTGGAATTTTCTCGGGTCTTACATTTGACATCGACACCCAATATTTCTACCACCCTAATGTCCACCATGAGAAGAATCACTGAGATCCCTGACTCACGATCTTGATACATCTTACCAACTCTCATCCTAGATCCTAGGGAAGAATTTCCCATTATCTCTCGAAAGGCCTTAACCTCTAAGTCCAAATCTATCAAGCAAGATGCATTAATGAATGAACATGATGCATCCAATTCAATGCTACTCTAGTCAACAAGTGCAAGGGTAGAAATGTACCCTGTATATCCAGCTAGTTTGCATGCTTTCGGTCTCTACCTTTATGTTACCTCTGCCTCTGGACAATCTCGCATCATGTTACTTGCGGTGTGTGATAAGGTAACATCATGCGCCTAGCGACTTTGGAACTCTCGGCTTGCGAAATCCTGTCTAGTTCGGAGCTTGCGCTGCGGCTCGGCTGTGTGACCAGGCATTAAATTACTAGGTGGCGGTCCCTCGACCCATCTTAGGGTATAAAAAGGCTCTTGTATCTGCTCATGTCCCTCATTGCAGCTGGGATTGCGCTGAGTCCCGAGCCTCGGGATCCACGCCTCGAGGGGCAATCCTCCTCGTAATAATCGAACAGCGGCAATGGTAGCACACCATCTGCCCGTCATTTTGGAAACCACCCCAACTCGTCTCGGCGATGATTGGGATTGAGGTGTCCCATAACCTTAGGATTCACGCCTCGTGGACAATCTCGTGAAATTAATCCCGGTACATCGTGAGAAATAACACATCATTTGCTACGCGACTAAATGTCCCGTCTGGCTTTGGTCGATGACCTCGACCGAATCCTGGGCCTGTCTTGCGAACGAAGTCTTGCAACGTTCTGGTTGGAAGAAGAATACGGATCTTTAACGCTCTTGTACCAACACCACCATCCTTGCCCCAGATGCCTCATTATGTCATCTACCTCTCCTGCAATGGTCATAATCGTCGACCCCGAGGAGTCCTCCTCAGCTTTAACCATTGGAGGGCGATGTATTTGCGGCTGGAAGGTCGTTTGGCCCAGCCTGGCTCACTGTGCACATGCACGTGCGATAGCGGCGGCTGCGATCCACACGGCTGGTCAAAGTCGATGGTGCGCGACCCGATTTACCTCATGGACGCCCTCGCCCTCGCCCTCGACCCAGCCATCACACGTGTCAAATGACAAGTTAAAATTCTAATACGATTATCTCTGAAACAACCGCCCAGGGACACTATTCGAATATCGAGGAAAACACTTTATATACTAAGTCCTTTGCATTCATAAGCGATGCAAGGCCAATTAATTCAATATATCAAATCATTTTTAACAACAATTTTTTTTTTTTTTTTGAAAATTTCATTTTAAAAGATTTTATCTCATTTTATTTTATTTTATTATTTTTATTTTTATTTTTAATTTTTTTTTGAAAAATCTTGTGAACAGTGTTTATGAACGATTGTCCCCAACGATGTGAAGCGATTGCGCGAGTCGAAATAGGTCGAGAGTGCACGGTGTGCACACATAATAACCCCAGGCTGCGCGTAGTGCGCCGGGGTGCCCAGCGCGGTCTTGCTTAGGCGCTGAAACGCGGCGTAAAGATTGGGCCATGTCGTGGCCTAACCTTGCGTAGTGTCGCGGGCTAGGTAATTTGTGTCGCGGTACGTGTCGCTTCGGTAACGCGACCGTGTCGTGGCCTATGTTCTGCCTGACGCCGCATCTCATGCAACCTTGGTCCGCGATCCCAAATTTTTGTATTGCGACCCGAGCCCTTACTAACTTTCTTGCTCCACTGTCCGCGATACATTTAATTATATGCGTGGCTTGCATGACGAGAATCAAAAACGTCACGATCACAGGCGTATCGTGACGATCCCCGGCCCTACACAGCCGTCCGCGTCACGTCTGAAGCGGTGTATTTGTGACACCCTCGACAATCGACCACTTTGCTTTGTCCGCGTCCTGACCCTATTATATCGTGACATGCACTGATAACCCGACCCTCGGCTGTCTGATACAGCAGTTGTATGTGACACGCCACTTTCCGGCCCGAGTTACTTGCTGTCTGTGAAGCTTGACCGGAGTGTATTGCGACCGTTTTCCTCGGAGTCTTTGAGCGGAGTCCGGCCACGATACAAAATTTGTATAGTAATGTTTCCCAGCGGAGTGCACGCCCAAGCGGTATGTCACGTCTGATTTCCATATATATATATATATATATATATATATATATATATATATATATATATATATATATATATATATATTTCTTTCATTTTCTAATAAACCAGAATAAATTTATTAAAATTTATTTTATTTATTTCTTAACCGATTTTACACCTTTGTAAACTCAAAATTTTTCGACTACATCATTTCTTCTTTTTTCCTATGTGCTAATCACTAAGCACCAGCGCTGTCGCTCAACACATAACAATCACCACAAACAATTCATCAAATAATTACATGATCACACATAAAACACATGCATGCGGTGTTCTAATTTTATCTAGTGCCTTCTGGGTAATCACATACACCTAACCTTTACATCGAACTACACGAGTGGTGATGTCCTTACACCTCGTGACCATGGCCTAAGCGAGTTCCCCCGAAATACTAGGTAATCGTATGCCTAACTTATACGACAGGCTCTGGGTATTTACATAAACTGGGGCTACGTCACCTATCTTTACGTGAAGGTGGTATCGGGGACTAAACTATGGATACCCAGGCAGGGCTCCTAGGTGTCGTTTGCCTTGGCTACGATACCATCTTTGTGGCGCCACCGTCAGGAGTCGGTATTTTCGTCGACTACGGAAAATCTATCGTCTCATATCCTTGAGACCCATTCCTAAGCAAAAATGGCCATGGGCCCGTATACCAATGCTCATAAAAATATACCTTCTTATTCCAATAGTTCGAGGTTACACATTACTCTTAATACGAATACATATTAAAATTTACAATTACAATACATATTATCCCCAGAAGCAAAACACGAAAGCCTGACGGCTTTCTTGAGCTCGGCCTAAGATGGCGTCTTCTTGAAGCAGCTACTGTACACGAAATGATATTCCCTCGGCGGGGTGAGCTATCGCTTTAGTAGTGGAATCACCACTAAATGGGTTACTCCGCCCTCTAAGTGCATATCGCGATGATCAATGTAAACACACACTCAGTAAATATTGATCCTCTTGAATGTCTACATGCCCATTCCCATGTCTCGAGTCCTCATAGACTCCTCATACTTTGTAAGCCATGTATGAGAAAAATATCCGATTTTCAAAACAAAACTTGTTCTCGAACGAACTAGGAGTTTCGGTAAAGTATTGGACTACCCTCAGGCGGTGGTTGGGGAACTTTTTGAAAGCAGTCATGGTCCTCGATGCGAGAGAATGATATGTTGGCCATCTCGACCCGATTCTCGAAAAATCATCTGTGAAATTCGCTCCCTTGTGTGTTAGTTTTTCGAGAAAATTCGTGTAATAAATGCGCTCACACTGTTCTAGGTTACTGGTGCATATGAAATGCATTATGCCATTTCAACACAATCCAACCAATATATCAAATATGCATATATCATAAATTTGCAATCACACCATGTTATTCAAATTTGATCAATAACTCCCAAATTTGCTCACTTGGCTAATCAGCATTCCACTTTCAGTGTTTTTACACCACGCGATTATATTCTATATAATTGTGGCATCATATTAACACATCAAGCATTAACCTATTAATTTCTTTGATCAGCGACTCAAACCATTCACTTCAAACAATTTCATACACACAACATATGGGCGTTTTTGATCGATTCACATGGCTTGGGTGTTTTTAACGGTCCCCAACTTAACTGATGGGCATCCGTAGGCGACCGCTCGCCTGACCTCCAGCTCCGCTTTGTGGAACCCAATTTCATGGCCATTTTCGGCCTCATACACACCAAAACACAATTTATTTAATAAATTATGACCCAAGGTACCCAAATAGTCCACACACTGTCACGGACTGTCCAAATGGGTTCCAAAAATTTTCACACTTCGGTCCCAAGTTTTTGGGACCGATCAAACGGCTACTCACGACCTCAATCAACTCAAGCATTTACAAAACACTTAAACAAGGGGTAAAACAAGTAGGACAAAACCCCTACCTCACGAATTTTGTTGGAAACTCCTCAAAGGCAGGTACCCATGTATGAAGGCCCACCATTTGCGTAGAACCACTTTGCTTCTTGGCCCGAAGAAATCCGACGGTCCGATCATCCGAGATCTTAGAGAGAAGTTGCTCTCTCTCTCTTTAAAAAATATCAAAACCTAAGATCTGCATCTCATTTCTTACCTGCACGTTTTCTCTTTTCCCATTTGAAGAAGGAGATGACACTATTCAACATTTTGTACTATTATCATTAAGAATTTAAATAATTCCCATCATGTCCCTTCTCTTGGATTTTTGACACTTTGCACTATCTAAGCCGTCCATTTCCATCATCTCTCAGCTCATGCAACATGTGTAACATGTGTACATGTTATAGGTGACTTTTGTCACATCACATGTCGTTTTGCGCCTCGATGCTCGGTGCCCTCGAAAATGTGCAAATTGAAACGTCTCGAATTTGACAAAATTCGACATGTTAGCTAGATTTCGGGCGATTCCAACGGTGAAATCAGTTTCATCGTCAGAGGTCTAGAAAAATTTGGGTTTGGCCAGAGTACGATTTTACCATTTTTCAGAAATTGGAATTTTCTCGGGTCTTACACCCTTTAGCGAGGTTTTTACGCACCTCCTCGAATGCATAGGAAATGAAGATGCCCGACTCATTGCTAGAGAGGTGCGCGCAGAGGCATACGTGGCGAAAAACCATATGGGAGCTCAAACCTTGTGAGAAAAACCCTTAAAGCGAGGGTATTATTAGCCCGCGATGCTTTCAAAGACACCTGGCGGGTCGAAAAATGCAAAGAAATCTGTCGAGCATGCGAATCACCCGCTTTTCCCAATCCCGAGCCCAGTGACCCCGATCATAAGCCCCTGACCTTTTCAGCAGTGGGGATTAAACATACTCGGGCCCTTGCCCATTGGAAGAGGTCAGTGCAAATTTACCATTATAAGAGTGGACTACTTCACCAAGTGGGTAGAGGACGAGCCATTAGCAACAATCACTGAGCAAAAGGTACGTAACTTCGTTTGGCATTTCATAATATGTCGGTTCGAAATCCCAAAAGCATTGGTATCTGATAATGGAAAGTAGTTCGACAGCACAGTCAAAAAACTTTTATCGCAGAACTCGGAATCGAGAATTACTATTCGTCCCAGAGAGCTAAATCATGATCCAATGGACAAGCTAGAAGTCACTATAAAGACTCTCAAGATAGCATTGAAGATTAAGCTGGAAAACATAAAGGGAAAATGGGTGGACTACCTCCTTGAGGTACTATAGGCGTACAAAACTACACGCAAGTCTACAACTCAAGAAACTCCGTTCGTGGGGTAGTAACCCCTGTCGAGGTTGGGCTCAAGGCACCTAGGGTTGAGTTCGCAAACGCCAAGCACAGTGAGGAGTCTTTCTGCTTAAACCTTGATCTCTTAGAGGAGAAGCGAGAGCAGGCTCTAAAACACGCCGAGGACTACCAACGGAAAACAACAAGGTACTATGATCAAAAGGTCATGCCTAGTAGTTTTAAGCCTAGCGACCTAGTGCTAAAAAAACTCTGCTAGCAAAGGAAAGACCCTACTCACGGCCCAAGTTGGATGGGGAGGGACCACATATCGTATCACGGATAATCGGAGCACAGCGACTATGAGCTTCAAACAAAGAGGGAAAGACCTTGCATCACCCTTGGAATGCCGAGCACCTCAAGCGGTTTTACCCATAAACCTTAGATTGTATCTATTAATAAAGCGTAGTAGTTTTACCTTCATTCAAATAATAGTTTTATGTTTATTTTCGGTCTGCTTACTCTCGTAAATCATAAAGAAAGAACTAGGGAGCTCGGTTTATCGAAAATCCATAGGGCTCGGGAAGAGCCACGGAGAGGAATACATGAAGGACATCGGGAACCAGTATACGTATTTTCAAAGGTGTACTTTTATTTCGAGGAGAAATTCCTGATTACTACAGAAAATTACAATTATGGCTTAGTTCTCATATCTGTGAGAGAAAATTACAATCGTGACCAGCCCATTACCTACGTCTCGAAAAATTAGAACCCAGCTTGACAAACTATTCGAGCCCGAAAACCATAAGAAAGAGAGAAAAGGGAAGCTAGAAAAAAAAAAAAAAGGGGAGGAGAGATATAACATAAGAGAAAGCGGGACTTGGAAGCATTGATAAGGCCTCCACTCGAATGTGTTCCACGACCCAGCTCCATCAAATGGCGGGGCCCAGGGAGCAATGACACAGCCAGCGGAAATGAGCGGGACTAGGGAACGACCTGACTCGACAAATGGTAGAACAAGCGAGAAACAAACATCGGCCCAGGCCTGAACAAACTTCGCGCGTTGGTAATCAAAACACAGAGCTTCATCATGTCAGGAACTCAGAAGGCGTTTGGCGGCGAAGGTAGAAGGAAAATGGGAGCGGAGTATAACACACACCCTCGAAGGAATGCGATTATTTATAAAGAAGTCTGAACACCTGGGGAAGTCAAGCAGTCTATTCCGATTCTCCATAGGCCGACATTAAAACTACGCACACTTTCCCAAGGGAAGGAAGACGAAAGAGCCATGTAGCTCAGTTCAATAAGAGCCTAGAAACTCAGAGCCAATTAGCTCAGTTCGTCAAGAGCCAGAAGCTCAGATATTAAAGAGCCACGTAGCTCAGAGTCCAAAGGAGCCATGTAACTCAGTTCGTCAAGAGCTAGGAGCTCGGATATTAAAGAGCTATGTAGCTCAGTTCGTCAAGAGTTAGGAGCTCGAATATTAAAGAATCACGTAGCTCGGAGCCCGAAAGAGCCACGTAGCTCAGAATCTGAAGGGCAGGAAGCTCGGTGTTAGAGCAGCGTGGCTCGGAATCCGGGGAGGGCGAAGCTCGGTTGTTAAGAGCCACACGTAGCTCGGGGAATCCTGAAGGGAGCCTAGAAGCTTAGTTTTGTTTAAAGAGCCATGTGGCTCGAGAATCCGGGGAGCCCAGCTCGGTTGTTGAGAGCCACGTGGTTCGGAATCGGAGGCCCGGAAGCTCGGTTGTTAAGGCCACGTAACCCAGAATCCAGGAAGAGTTAAAAGCTTCGATTTGTTGGAGCCACGTAGCTCATAATCCAGAGGAGCCCAGAAGCTCATTTTGTTAAGAGCCACGTATATTAGAATCCAGAGGAGCCAAGAAGCTTAGTTTGTTAAGAGCCAAGTAGCTTAGAATCCAAAGGAGCCAAGAAGCTCAGTTTATTAAAAGAGCCCGCACGTGGCTCGGTTCGTTAAAGAGCCCACGTGGCTCGAGTTCATCGAGAACCGGTAGCTCGGTTGTCGAGAGCTGCGTGGCTGAATTTCAATAAGGCCCGGCTGGTCGATAAGAGCCCAGTAGCTCAGCTTGTTAAGAGCCACATAGCTCAGACGCTAAGGGCATAACAACTCAGCTTTTAAAGGAGATGAATATCCCGGAAGCCTTGTAGCCTAGGTTGTAAAATAAGATGGTAAAGAAGATGGAAGGTCCAAAGAGTATAAAGGAAAATATCTGCAGATTGACAAAAAAATCAAGGTCGACCTTACGGAGTCGAGCTCGAGCGAAGTTATGAATAAGCATAAATTATAAGGAAAAGCCCTAAATTTGAGTAAGGACTCACGGCGGCCTCGGTTACGAACCTCCTAACCATGAGTCAAAAGGTGAAGTCCCAGCAGCGGAGGTAAGAGTAGGCCTGCGGGAGCCTTAATCTCAGGTTCACCAGGGAAAGGAACAGAGCTTGGGGCATTTGAAAACACCATAGGGTCCACTTTTTCGTCGGTCGGATTCTTACGCACCATAAGCGGAACTTGAAAGTTGAAATCGAATCACGGGAGAAAACCTTAGCGGCCTTTAGCGAAAAGCGACACCGGGAGCCTGCAAAGATGCGAGATTCATCTCTTGGCACCGTGATCACCCCTTCATACGTTGATCAAGGCCTCCTACCTTTGAAGATCTCCGCGAAGCCCATGTCATTCTTCAATTAGGCGCTCCACGGAGCTCATGGCCTCAGAAGCCTCTTGGCTAACTCAGCTTAATGTCGTGGCTTTGATGCGTAGCTCATCCCGGACCACGTGTAGCTAGATCACTTGGCCACTTGCGCGGCTCGTCCACTGGCGCCCCGGCTGAGTCACGGGGACCTCGGCTCACCAGAGCCTTCTTTTCTCTATCTTTAGCTTGTGTGCTCGTGGTGGATTGTTTGCTTTTAGGTGGGACTCTGCCAGCGACGCATCCTCGGCAAGGCGCTGCATCCGAGCTTAAAGGTCAGCATTCTCAGAGGTCAGGGAGGCAACCTTGGCTTTATTCATTTTCGCTGCTTTAGAAAAACCCTCGGCAAAGCTGGCCCTCCTCGACAGGCTTTTCATATAGGTAGCCATTTGCAGAAACGAGATAAAATTAATGGATAGTTTGAAACAATGGTGGAAAGAACAAATAAAGGCGTCTGGACATACGGTGGCTGCTCCTTGAAGCGATAAGGCCAGAGCCTCCTCAACAGACATGGCATCCGCCCTCTTGAGGTTAGAGTTCCATAAGATGGGGTGATAGGCCCAAGATGGCGAGCTCAGAGTTAATGACGAGTCCTCATCCTTGGTTGAAAGCAATCCCTTCCCTCGATCCTCCGTGAAGGAGGCTTGGCGTTTTTGTTGAGGACTCCAAAGAAATGGGCGAGGGCAAGGAGACTTAGCGGTCTTCCCCGAAGGATTTTTCGGACCCGCCACCTCAGACACCTTGGCCATGGAAGAAGGCGCCTGACCTCTCGTCGGGACTTGGTCAGACGACCCCCGCTCTTTGGCAGTCGACGGTGGCGGATTGCTCCCAACCTCGGGATCTTACCCCGAATCGCGAGGCTGCTCTCAGGGGGAGCCCGAGCTTTGCGCTTAACGCTCCTCTTCTTCTTTGCAAGCGACTCAACTTAGACTTGAAGCTCTTCCCGAGTGGGTCTCACGACAGAAGGCCCCTCACGAGAAGGCTTCACATCGAGAAGGAGCAAAGAGGGCCTCAGTAGGGGTCGAAGGGGTTCACCGGAAGGCTTTAGGAATATATATGATCTAATCAGCTCAGAGTACACCCACAGGAGACACTTGGCCAACTGCTACTTCACCTCCTTATCCTCGGGAGCGGGGTGGGACGGATGCAGAGCGAAACCTGACGAAAAGAAAGTTAAGAATGCCTTATAATCTTTAAAAGCTAACTCCGACTAGCATAGATAGAAACTCACGTAGATTCTCTAGAAATGGGTCATAGCATTGGAATGACAAAAGCTGTCCTCTCGGTCGCGAGGTTGTACTCGATTCTGACCCAGATAAAAGAAATAATGCTCCTTCCAATGTTTATGGGAAGATGGAAGATAAAAAATGATCAGCTTGACATTGGTCCGCTTGGAAATGTATGAAAATCCCTCTGCGACTTCTTTCACACTAAAGAAGTCGACAGTAAGAGCTATCTTTGGGAACCCAGAGGCCTTGTCTCTAAAGCGACCGGAAGAAGCTGAGACAAAAAACACCACTAGATTGGGAGAAAGTTGGGACGAGACAAACGTTGAAGTCTTTGTAAGGCGTTCTTGATAAGAGGTGCAAAGGAAATCGGAGACTAGACCATTCTCGGCGCTTCAAAGAAACGGCCATCTTAGGAACCTGACGATGTAAGGGTGAGAGAATCGGGCACCATACTTGAATGCGGGGGTCTATAGCGGAGTAGCGGGTTTTTTCATAAAAGGCGGCGGAGCTAGGACTAAGGCGTCCAGCATGCCCGCGGCCTTGAATATTCGAACCAGGGTACCTAATCTCGCTAATATTCCCTTGCCTTTGCGGACGGGGGATGGATGATTCGACGAGGGGCTCACATTGACCATGGGGCACGACCTCTTTGGACTCCTGCTTGGTCTAGTCTTGACTGAAACTCCTCGGCGGGCCTTCCCTCAATGTGCGGACCCAGCTGGGAAGAGCGATTGGGCTGGGAGAGTATGCGTGGGATGGGAAGTATAGGGAGGTCGAGCAATGAATGATAAAGAGGACGAATCCAGTGAAAGCATGCCCCAATAACCCTAAAGTCGAACAATAACTCCCCACGGCTAAAATAAATTTCGATAAATTCCGGTTGAAAAAGTGAGAGGGTAAAGAATAATGACCACCCGGGGACCCACGAAATCGAGGCAAGGTAAGCGGGAAGAAGGAAGGCGTGCGGAGCTAGGGAAGAAAAAAAAGACCACGACCCCACGGCGAGAGAGCGACAAAAACCCACGGGCTTAGTCTTGAGCAATGATGATCGGAAGAAGTTTCGAGGAAGAAAATCAGAGACCACGAGAAAAATACGAAGAGCAGTCTGACTCGAATAGCCATGGGGTGCTTCTAAAAAACACTGGAAACGTCAGCCGAAATGGACGCGACAATCAAAGATAAGCCATCATTACCTCGATACGATTGACGGCGACAAGCTTGAACCCAGCAAACCACTGACCGGTAAATGTGGAATTTCTTTGCTTTCCGATCGAAAGCGGTCGACCCTTACTAGCTCGCCGACCCGGGAAATTTGGGGGCAGCTTGATAGTGCACAAAATCAGCATAGGCCTAGAGCGCGAGACCGAGAGGCGAGCCACGACAAGGCTTAAGATGGAGAGGCTTAGGAATGGGAGGCTTGAAGCAGAAGCCCGGCGTGAGCTTTCGGCCCATGGCTGACATCGGTTCGCCCAGGTGCCCATTACGGTTGGGAACTAAGCAGCCCGAGATTGGATAAATAGGTAACATGGATGGCCCACCGTCCACCAAGCAGACGTATAAAGGGAAGTACTCGGTCTCCATGATACGCTCTCCACCCATTGAGAAGGATTTCTCATGATCCGGCTGTTCTTTCGCTTGTATTGATTGTGATAATGAAAGAGGGATTCCCTACCCAATAGGGAAGATGTTGTATCGCTGTCTAACAAGGAAAGTCATCGTGATCACCCACGATAAATACCGAGCAATTCCACCAAAGAAAGGTACATAATGAAAAAACACAATCAGTTTGATCTCTTTTTCTATAAGTAAGAAAAGCCGGCTTAGGCATCGAGAGGGGAGGCAGGCACGGTCGGACCACCGCTTATGTAGGTTGCAGGTCATGCAGGTCCAACGGATCGACTCGGAGGTTTTAACAGGCTCAGGCCCATACCAATAGAAAAAGCACCATCACTCATAATACTTCAAATTGGTTATAAATCTATACCATCTAGTAAAGAATACTTGCATTCACCCAACTAAGTAACATTAAAATACATTACAATAATACTTGATATAACATAAATATCAAGTTTACAAAGAGTAGTGACAATTATATAACATTTAACACCTTAAAACACAATTAATTGACTTTATGCTTGCTTCTAAATATCAGTATATGAATTGCTTAACAATGCTTGATCTACAAAAGTATAATTTTGGGTCATATATGAGTAAAACATAAATCATATCAATTTTCAACTTTAAATTAACCATTATATCATAAAGATGTTTTAAACGTAAAAATTTCAAATCATATTAAAAACAAAGTCATTTTATTAAAACTAGTCATTTGAAAAGAAAGCAAATATGACTAAGATCATATAAGAGAATAAAACTTAACCATGCTTTTCAATTATTATTTTCAAATGAGCTTGACTTATCTCAAGCAGTGCCCAAAAGATCCCCTTTCATTCTTTCTTTTTGTTGGTCAATAACCATTAATAACTTAGAGTATTTTCAAAACGTATTTTGTGCATTCCTTCAACCATTCATAATTTTTCAAGATCTTTAGTCTTGTAGTTGTAACATTAATAAAGGACTTAGTTCTTACGCATCATCAAATTTGAGATGATAGTAAGTGAGCTCTCAACCAAGCATAATTTTACTTAGAGGAATAATAATAAACTTAGTATTGCTAAATAGTGCTTAAATCGAGGAACAATAATGTGACATAAGATATATCGGTGTTTTTCATGATTAAACATAATAAGCGTAAGCGAAATCAATGATTCAAGCGAATAATTTCAAAGCATTACATACATACATACATACATACATATATATATACTCTGCCATATATATATATATATATATATATATATATATATATATCACAATTCTCCTTTGAGTAGATATTGCAATGTATAATAACTTTATGATGTTTTTAGTACATATTTCTTTAATGGATAATCTTCATAGTCCATGTTAAAACAACATTTGTAATATTTTGATGTACAAATATAGCCTAACAAAAATATGAAATTTATCCCATAATGTTCATTATTCATAGGATGGTTAGTTTATCTTTGGGTAAATTCTTAAATATCTCATAACTAATGAACTTCAATATACTCATTCATTAAATACTTAATTATGTTGCAAGCATCCATAAGGAATGAGTAATCGAATATCATAAGTATATACTCTCCAATTTGAAATTTATGGAACATTCAAATTCGATCACTTTGGTGATTAACAAACTTTACATTATACAAATTTAAAAAATGTTGTTGCGTGCTTGATATTTTAAATAAATTGAAATTCCTGAAGACATTGAGTTCGATCACTTTGGTAACTAAGGAACTTTTCATTATATGATTTTCAAAATATTAACGTAAGCAATATTTTCCATATTCCTCAATTTGAAATTCATGGGGCATTCAAGTTCGACCGCTTTGGTGACTAACGAACTTTTCATTATATGAATGTCAAAATATAGTAGTAAGCAATATTTGATATTGATGATGTTTTTCAGCAGAAGCTGCAGAATTTGGAGCTTGCGAGTTCTTTGAAATTTGATGTGACTCTAGATGTATCGGGCTCCATACGCAAAAAATAAACCGAAGGATTGGCGGGGATGGCGGGTTGCGCTTCCAGATGCCGTCAGTTCATACGGTGGAAGAGAAGATCCAGTTGCTTGGGCGTAAATTAATGCGTACCTTTCATTGATGGGGGTAACTTTGGTATTTATAATGGGTGATCATGATAATTTTCCTAGTTTGATGATGATACGGATATTTCTTCCATTGGGTGAGAGATTTTTTTTTCCTTATCATTAACCGATTAATAAGGGATAATTGATGAACAATTATTAGAAATATCTACTTCCCTAATTGGTGGAGATTTGATAGGGAAGTTAGGTACTTTCCTTTAAATACGGAGTTCTTTGGATGTTTCGTCACTGCTTCTCGAAGGGGTGGCGGGTCCGACTTGAGCCTTCATGTTTGGGCATATGTTGGCGGGTGAGCTCTTCTATGTCTTTTATTGGGTCTGCTTCTTTATCCCTTTTAAAGCCTGACATTTGGGCTTGTGTTACGGGTCTGCGCTTTATTATTTTAAACCCGATTAGTTGCCCCGACCCTTGGCTAGAGCGAGGCGTGAGCAAGAACTATATCGTTCATGGATCAGGTGTGACCCCCATGTGGCTACTTGGGAATGGTTTGATTGGGGCAATGTCGCCGTCAATCGTCTTGTGATAATGGCGACTTTTCGATTTTCGCGTCCAATTCGGCTATCACCTCTGTTGCCTTTAGGGACATCCTGTGACAGTTACTTACTATTCCTTTGTTCTTGAGTCCTCTTCCTCTGCGGGTTTGGATTTTCCCCCTTTTAAAACATCTTTGTTTGTTGCTCAGAATCGCTTTTATCGTCTTGCCCTCCTGAGGATCGTTTTCATTATTTTCTTGCGTATGTCGATCTTCCTTAACCTTCCTTTTAACTTTCCCCCGTCTTGGTCTTGAGTACATTTGGATGTGTTTGGAGCCTCTTTTGTCATTCTTTCGTCTTTCTTTATCTTTGTCAATCCATCGGTGCTTCTTCCCCGAGTCAATGACTCCTCTTGGCTGTATAGGAGGCGAGGCTGGCCGGGGGTGAATACGAGCAATTAGGTGGTGGTTACGAGTGGTCTCCCGTTGCAATTGTTAGGGCTCCATTGGTGGGTCATCCCACACTCTGTAGCGGAGTAAAGAGGATGCGGATCGAGTACCCGCCGGGATCAGGGGAATATCTTAGAGTAGTGAGGTGTTCGGATCTGATGGGCCCTGTCGAGGTCGAGGCAACTTCCTATCTGGTGTTGCCACTCGCTATAAACCTCAGGGTTAGTGTCAGGTGTTTAGGCGTCACAGACTTTCGCCTCTTCACGTTGTCCATGTTCCTAAGATGGTTTGCTTTTGAGGTGGCCTTTGAGAATGGTCTCAGCTTTCCCACTTTACACACTGCCAGTCGTCCTTCGACACTTCAATGTATGCAGGCTGACTTTCCCCTGACTTACAGGGCATTTTGGTTGGCCTCCTTGTTGTTTTCAAGGATAAAGGCTTGGGGGTTTCTAGCCTAGCTCTATTACTAGACCTTTTCAGGGTAAAAGAGTCTGTGGAAGGTTTCTTATACATTTCTAAGCGGTCCAGCTCTAGGCTGATTATTCCAGGTATGCCATCTTCCATGTGATTTTGGAAGGAACAAGTATTTTTTTTGTTAGTGGCGGTAATTTGGGAATAATCCGGCATTGATCGGGAAGGCAAGCTTGAGCGTTAGATCTCTTAGACCACCCACGAGAACCTTCATGAGTTCTCCACGCTCAGTCGGGTCCCCAATTTTCATAAATCTAATTTTCATAAATCCTTGGGTGTCTACGGCTTTCCCAGTTGCGTGGTTTTTCGGGTTTGCGGCCTAGTCTTAGCCCGAGGATGAAAAGGTGAAGCAAGGTTGGTTGGGAGTGCACCACGGGCGTCTCGAGCTTATTAGGTCGGATATTCACGGGGCGATACGGTGCAGAGCTGCCGACTTCAGCACTACGAGGGCCTTCTCCTCCTTCCATCATGAAGCCTTCTCTACCCCCTGTCTCAAAGTCTTCTTCGTCTTTTGCTTTGGAGCCTCTTATCGCGAAGCCCACTCGAGGAGAGCTTCGAGCCCGCCTGGAGGTGCTGGCAAAGAAGAGAATGAGCGTAAAGCGGAAAACTCAGGCTTCCCCTGAGGGTTGCCCCACTTGGGAATTAAGACCTTCAAGGTGAGGGTCTCTTCTTCGCCCAACTTAGTCTATTGTCGGGTGAAGATTCTTAGGGAGGGCGGTTGAGCCCACACTTGGAGTTCTTCATATTCCGGTCTGGAGTCTGTTCTGAGTGCTTCGAGCCCCTCTGTAATGCGGATGATGTGGGAAAAGGGGTTGCTTCGGTCTTGTGGGGATGAGGACTCTACGCTTTCTCATGCGGGCTCGTCATTTGAAATTGTTTCTTCCATCCCTTCACGATTCAGGCCTTAGAAGAGAGGCTGCGGCTCTTATGTAGGGAACCACTTCTGTCGTCGAAGCACGCTTCCATTGGTCCATTTCCTTATTGTTTCAGATTGTTAATTGACTATTTCTTGTTCTTTGGTAGGTGGCTACTTAAGTGAAGGGCTGTGAGGGCCGAGCCCTTGCAGGGGCTCTGCGGGCGGCAAGTCTTATAAGGCTAAGGTTGCCTCCCTGACCTTCGAGAAGGCCGACCTTCGAGCTCAGATAAGAGATATGACTGAGGAGCTTGTGAAGCACAGGTCTGACCTGAAGCATGCTTCAACAACGAGGGCGCGGGTAGAGGATAAAGAAAAGAAGGCCCTGAAGGACTTGAGGGTCCGCACTTAGAGGACGGCTGCGGTTGGCGGAGAAGAGTTACGAATTTGTCGAGGGTGACTACACATCAAAATGACGACGTTGGATCGGGTTCGCGAGAGGCTTTAGAGAATTTGGAAGCTCGTGGGCGCTTGACGAAGGAGCTCGACAAACGGGGTGGACCTTGAGAGGCAGGAGGCTTTGGCTAGCTAGAGGGCCGAAGTGATAGCAGAGCTTAGAGATGAGGCCTGCACCCAATGGGCCTCCAAGTGGCTTGCCTTCTAGCATAGGGCTTCTAGAGCTTTCCTAGACTTAAAGTTTAACTTCCAGCTTTCTGATGAGGAGGCAGAAGCATCTGTTTCTGAGGTTGAGGCTGACTCAGGCGCCAAGGTGCTTTTTGGGGACCTTGGCCAGGTGCTCCTTAGTACTTGATGATTTTTGAGTTCCTCACGGTGCTTTCTCTGCCTTGCCATTAGGGCTCGCCTTCAGACCCTACCTTACGTGACTCGGGGCACGGCCTCGGGCTCACAAGACTTTCGCACAACCTCGTATTTTCGGGCGGCAGGCTTGAGATTTTTGTATTGTACGACAGTGACTTTTTCGTTGATATGCAAAGATTTATTGATTAATTTATCATTCTTTTTTGTTTGCCAAATTAGGTACGCTTGCTCTGGTTTGTCGAAATATTTAGCCCCCAAAACTAAAATTATTTGGCTCTACAGTACATTATGCATTTTTGGGCGGTTAAGCTCTACGTAAAGCCCGGCTGTTAGGCTCTGACCTGTAGCGCATACATTTGTTGAGCTGGCCAGGCTTTTGGCTCCTAACTATTCTTTGCCTTTGAAATGGTGAGCTCTTTAAAATGGGCTACTTCGGCCTTCTTAGCTATTGTGCCTTTTGACGATTAAGCTCTGCTGACCCAGAGCTCTTTGGGGCTCTGAGGTATTCTACCTTCTTTGAGCCCGAGCTAAAATGGCTCATGGGCTATAAGGCACTGTGGCTTGGTTAAGTATGAAAAGCGAGCCTCTTCAGGCTCTTGAGATTGTGTGCCTTCGATTTGCGAGCACTTTTTGGCTCTGAGGTACATTACGCCTTTTGAGCTGTTTGAGCTCTTCAAAATGGGCTATTTCGGCCTTCTAGGCTATTGTGCCTTTTTAAGCAGTTAAGCTTTACAAACTGAAATACTGGGCTCTTAGGCTATTGTGCCTTCTTAGCTATTGAGCTCTTTAAAATGGGCTACTTCGGCCTTCTAGGCTATTGTGCCTTTTTGAGCAGTTAAGCTTTGCAAACTGAGCTACTGGGGCTCCTGGGCTATTCTTCCTTCTTTGCATTGAGCTAAAATGGCTCCTGGGCTACAAGACCTTCCTTGAGCAATTAAGCTAAGCGAAACCTCTTGGGCTCTTGGGCTGTGTGCCTTACAAGGCTGGCGAGCTTTCAAAATTGAGCTTTTTGGCTCTGGAGTTGATACGCCTTTTGGTACATTTGAACTCTTGAAATGGGTTACTTCGGCCTTAGGCTATTGTGCCTTTTGAGCGGTTAAGCTCTATGGCTGGCTACTAGGCTTTTAGGCTATTGTGCCTTGGTGTTGAGCTTCCCAGCGGAAGCTTTTGGCTCCTAGGCTGTCACATACGAGGGCGTGAGCTCTTTAATATGGGTACTTAGGCCTTACAGGCTATTTTGCCTTTTGAGTAGTTAAACTGCGCAAACTAAGCTTTTGGCTCTTGGGTATTTACGCCTTCTTAGGTGTTGAACTCTTGAAAATGGGCGCTTCATTACGGGCTGTGTGCCTTTTTGAAGCGATTAAGCTCTACAAACTGAGCTTTTTGGCTCTGGGCTATTCTACCTTCTCTGAACTAAGCTAAAATGGCTCCTAGGCTCTGAGAGCCTTCCTTGAGAAGCGGTTAAGCTGCGAAAAACTAAACTGCGGGGGGCCTACGAAGTACATTATGCCTTCTATGAGCGAGCTAAAATGGGCACAAGCTGAAATTGCCACATGGCTCTTTAATATCCCTTCCCTTGGGAAAGCACGCGCAGCTTTAATGCAGGTTTGTGGGGAATCGGTGTAGATCGCGTGAATTTCCCGAGGGCGTCAGGGCTTCTTATAAATAGCGCCTTCCTTTGATGGGGTGAGTTATACTGCACTCCCGTTTTCTTCACGCCTTCGATGAGTGCACGGGTTCGTAAGTAATGGAGCTTGAGTTTGATCGTCAACTGACGTCATTTTGGAGGTCATGGCGGCAGCTTGGTTTCTCTACTCTATTGTTTATGGGAGTTGTGTTTTTCCCTAGTTTCCCCCCTGTGGGGATTGTGTTGTTCCCTAGTCCTACCCATTGATGGAATTGGATTGGGGAAGCGTGTCGAAGGGCGGAGCTTTTAAGTCAGCTTTCTCCATTATTCTGTGCTGCCTCACTTTTCTCCTTATCCCTCCTTTTCTCTTTCTCCTTCTCCCTTTTCTCTTTCTCCTTTTCTTTCTCTTTCTCTTTCTCCTTTTCTTTCTCTTTCTCTTTCTTGTGGTTCTTGCCTTGACTGGGTGTTGGCTGATGTGAAGAAAGACTTTGCTGATTGTAATTTTTTTGAGATATGGAGAACGACCTTGCTGATTGTAATTTTCTGAGATGTAAAGAAAGATTTTGTAATCCTCTGAGGTGATTGTAATTTTTTTGAGATGTGGAGAACGATTTTGTAATCTCTGAGGTGATTATAACCTTGCTGAAATAATTTTGTATTTGTGTTATGTGACTTTTCAGAGCTTCTACCAATCGAGCTCCTTGCTTTCTCTTTTCTCTTCTTTTTCCTTATGGGTTTTTCTTTCTGAGGAGTAGAGAATTGTTTATCTTGGCTTGTCTCTCTAAGGTCACGAGGAACTGGCTCGTTGGCGTGATCCTACGTGAGCGCAACTCCTTTGAAATAAAGAAACGATCTTTTGTGAAACATGCGGCACTTGCACCCGCACCTTTCAAAGCCGAGCTCTTTAGCTCATTATAACCATTTTTGACCCACCATATATGTATTAAGGCCTAAAATGAACATCGAGACTACATTATTTAAAATCAAAACGTTGGATACTTTATTAAAGACTACATTCCAAGGTCTTATTGGTAGACTATTTGGAGTGTTCGGCGTTGATAAAGTGGGGCGGAACTTCACCTAATATTTGAGCTCGTTGTTGCTGGAGTCTCGGACTATACGGAATCACGATATAAAGGCCGCTTCCAGTGGGTCCCAACTTCCTATGTGTGGGTGTTTCCTCGGCGGCATAAGTTTTTGAGAACCCGAGGTCGCGGGCTTGCTTGTAATTCTGAGTTTGAACAGCCGATCATAGTATCTTGTTGTCTTTTACGATAGTCCTCAATACGGCTTTAGGACAGCTCTAGCTTTCAACTTCCTAGGAGATCGGGTTTAGGCGAAGAACCTCCTCGATTGTGTTTACATTGCTTGCGAGAATTCAATCCTTGGCGACTAATCGGAGCCTCGAATTTGCGCGGTGCGAGCGGTAATGTCGGTCTCTTGAGTTGTTGACTTCGCGTAGTGCATTGTGCCTTAACACCTCGGGAGGTATTCTACCCATTTTCCACTTTAGATATTCTAATTTAGTCTTGGCGTTACCTTGAGAGTCCTTATAGTGACTTATGCTTGCCCATTGAATTTGTGTGGATAGACTAAGGGATAGGTAGTAGTTCTTGATTAGAGCTCGGCCCGAAATCCACTGAACTTGGGATTGTTGAAAGCGTTTCCCATTGCTCGGGCGGGGAACCTCGAGATCCACGAACACACGCATATTATAGAGCGCCAGACGAGATTCACATTTTCATGTGATTGTTGCTAAGGGTTAGGCCTCGGTCACTTGGTAAAGTAGTCCCGTAGCCCTGATGATAAACTTGCATTAGCCCTTCCAGTGGGAAGGTGTCCACGATATGTCCAGGCCCAGATTCTTGAAAGATTGAGGCATGATTAGCGTGAGTGGCTCGAGATGGGAGATGAGATCTTGGCATGTACGACAAGCTTTGCATTTTCTGACCAGTTTTGTTGCGTCTTTGAGCATTGTGGGCCAGTAATACCCCTGCCTCAAGGTTTTCCCTGCTAAGGTTTGAGCTCCGATGTGGTTTCCACGAGACGCGCTTGATGTACCTCCACGGAGTATATGGTGGCGTCTTCTTACATCTGCGCAAGAATGGGCATAGAAGCCTCGTTTATAAAGGGTCCCAGATGAATAGTGAATCTTCTTGGGCTGCGAGTTTGGATGCCTCCCTTTGGTCGCTTGGCAATGTTCCATACATAAGTAATCTCATATGAAGTGTCATTTCGGTTTGGACATCACCGGAACTTCTCGTGTTTACAGAGTTCTGGGATATCAACAAGTAAATAAATCTTTATCAGATCTCTTCCCTATGTGTCATCGAGTGATATGACGAAAAGTATAATCTGAGATTCTCTATATTTGCATGTTGTTACCAGTTCATGCATATTTATGACTCTGCCTTCTTGAGGTATAGGATCATCTTCTCACCTCTAGCTTCGTAGCATTCTTCTATTTGTTTTACTTCCAATTAAGAGTCACTACTTACTTCTAGTTGATCAGCTTCCATGGAGTGGGCGAGGTTAAGCCCAACTATAACAGCCTCATATTCGACTTCGTTATTGGAGGCTTGGAAGCCAAATCTGAGGGCGTATTCCACATCTATCCCATATGGAGAGAATTCGAATCGGACTGCACCGCTTCCTTGGGCATTGGTTGCCGGGCGTCCACGGATAACCTCCAGATGGGGAGGTCGGGCGTCAGTTGGGTAGCCTCGGCAGGCTCTATGGGGTGAATTCCATGATGAAATCTGCCAAGATCTACCCTTTTATTGCTGTCCTTGGTTTGTATCTGATGTCGAACTCACTCAGCTCTATAGCCCACTTTATCAGTCTTCCAGAGGTTTCTGGTTTATGCAGTATTTGCTTCATCGGATATTCAGTTGGGACTTCGATGGTATGAGCTTGGAAGTAAGGTTGGAGCTTTTTGGATGTAGTTGCAATCTTGGGATCATCTTCTCCCATCTTTGGATATCTTCCCTCTCTGCTCCTCTCAAAGCTCGGTTGCAATAGTATAATGGCTGTTGCACCTTATCTGGCTGTCACGACCAGGCGACACTGGTTGAAGTGCGGCGGCCGGGTAGAGTGAGGTTGCTCCTCGGAAGGGCTTCTTAGACGTGGGGAGGCTCGGGTAGGTTTTGAGCGCCATAGATGATGCCTCCTTGCAATGTGCATCCATTGAGGCCGCACCGAGACACGAAGAAAGGTGACATTTGTCGGCCTTGGACCCTGAATCGGCTAAGCGTGGCTATTCTTTCGGTCAGTAGTTGAATTTCCTTAATGTTTGAAGGTGGCGACATGTCGAGCATGACCTTTATCTTAATACTGGGTTTACTTATATTTCCTCATTGTTATTTATAAAACCTAAGAACTTTTCAGGTGGAGACTCAGTACTTGAGTACGGATTTAACTTCATATTATAGCTTTCGGGACCTAGAACTCCTTGATTTGGAGTGGGGTTATGTGGGCTACGGCCTTAAGCGATTTTACTGACATGTAGTCTATATATACCTGCTTAGATGCTCGACTTTCTTACGGAACATCCACGTTTTGCGACCTTTGTTGAGTGAAACGCTGCATTCTTGATCGAAGGGCATTACCCGATATGAGTAGGTTCCTTGCCCGATAAGAATGAGGTCGACTATCTTGCCCGAGAGAAAGTGTCCATGAAGGCGAGGGTTCATGGCCCGGGTACGTGGCGTCCTTATGGTCGTCAGAAGTGGGGAAGGTATCTTTTGGGGCGAGCCACGGTGATATTTGTGAAATCGGTCTGTAGCCCGCTTACTTAGCAGTTTCTTTTGACGAGAACAACGTTGTCAACCACTTAGGGTATTCTACCTCCCTGATTGCATCTGCTTAGAGGAGCTTGCCGACCTCTTCATTAATTGCCTTCTGCCTTTCTGGGGCGAAACTCCTTCTTTTTTGCTTGATCGGCTTGAAGACGGGGCGGCGTTGACTTTGTAGATGATTCTTGCTTAGGGCCGATTCCGCCCGTGTCTTCACCTTCAGGCCGAACACCTCCATGTTTGCTTTAAAAGTGGATGAGAAGGCTTCTAATGTATTTAGTCGGCTTAAGATCACATGTAGGCGAGGTGTTACAGGCAGTAGTCGGCATCTGGGGCTACAGTTCTTACGAGGGACACGGTGGTAGCACACCTGCATCTCATGTGAGGCTCGTCCATGTAGATGTTGTCGACCATTTTTTGTTTCATTGATCTTGGTATAACACTCCTTGGCTGCAGCGCTGGTTTCCTCTGAACCATTTCTGCTCCATTTGCGGTTGGAAATTTGATAACCATGTGATAGACGGAGGGGATGGCCCTTATGGTATTGAGGGCACGCCCGGTAACATGTTGTAAGGCGATGGAATCTACTATGAAATTTTACTATTATTGGCCCAGCATGGGGGTCTCCTAAAGTGAGCCTTAGTTGTATCAACCACAGGGTAGCACTCTTTCTCCGGAGAATCCACATGGGTGAGGCGTTGGTAGTTCTGGCTTCTCCGCTGATGCCCATTTTGTCGGCGATCTTGAAGATGATGTCGACCCGACTTCCATTAATCCCGCAAGGCCCACGTGAATTGTTTTATTAATTCACTGACGACTCTTTATCACTAGTGGATCGTCGTGGGGATCTTGTGACCTTCCACTGTCGGTCAGAAAGGTTATGGTAGTATCTGGCAGGGAGTTTGGATACGGCTTGTATTTCTAATGACTTGATCGATGTTGTAAATGATGCTATTTTGAAATTTGGACTCCCCTCCCCTTAATCCTCTGAATCACATGGATCTTTCGAGAACGTGCGATGTGATTGGGGTTGTGACGGTGGTAGTAAATTGCACGGTCACGACCCCTTTTGAAACCACATAACGGCGAAGATGCCAACGTCGGATCGGCCTCAATTTCTTTTACCAGTTCGGATGCAGTCATGTTGGTGTCCATGTGCTTGGAACTCACCTTATTTGGTATTGTCTCTTTTTGCTGGATCTGACCTCATATGAGATGGCCATCTTAGAATTTTTCATGTTGCACGCTGCGTGGGCACGTGACAGCGAGGCTGTTAGAGGTGAATTACCGAGGTGAATCTGGCGCTGCTGCGGCTGGTGAGGTGGTCCCAATGGTCTTTGATGGTCCCTGCCGCCTCTTTGGGGATCGTTCTGCGTTTTCTACGTCTCAGCGGGGGGATATGTTCTTGTCTCCACTTGCCTCTTGGGGCTTCGTTCGTTTCTTATCCTTTGCTTTTCTCCTTTGAGTAGAAAGAGCTCCTTTGCTTGGATAAAATGGCTTCTTCACCATTGATATACTTACCCTACATTTTGGCTGAGAGCACCTGGAAGCCATGCTTGCTTGAGGGTTCTTTGAGATAGAGAACATCAAGTCTTTCGACTATACCCCTAGCCCTGCGATAAAAGCGGTTATGGTGAACTTCTCATCTAGAATATCTACCTTTAATGACTTCGCGTTGAATCTCTGGACATGACCTCAATCTGCGGAGGTTCTACTTTATGGTCAAAAGGTGATAACTTGGCTTCCTGTACGTCTTAGCTCCAATGAAGTGGGAGACGAATGAGATGGAGAGCTCTGTGAATGATGAGATTGAAGATGGCGGAAGTTTGTTAAACCAGGCTAATGCTGGGCCCTTTAGCGTGATAGCGAAGGCTCTGCATCGTATGGGGTTACGATATCAGGTGCGACTCGGATGCGGTTCTTATTTGTATTAAGGTGATCTATGGGGTCTTTCGTTCGTCGAAACGCGTTTGATTCTTGGCGTCCCGAACTTCTTTGGAAAGTATGTCGCCAACGCCTCGATTTGTGAAACGAGGACCGGTTGTTGCACCCAGGAAGTCCATCGGGTGGGCCTACGGCCTTTTAAAAACTTCCTTCATATGGCTAAGCTTTCTTGGATGTCCACTGAACCTCTTGCTCCCCATGGCCGCTCCCTGTCTCTGCGATAAAGGATGGGTCCATCGCTGCGTTGTTACGCCATGCCTGCCACTCCATTGCGATTCTCCCGGGGTTTATAAAGATTAGGGGGGAGTACTCTGGCAGCTGGTTTCCCTTTCTCCATCTGCTTCTTGAGGATCGAGGTGTTACTGTTCTTCTTGGGTAATGGTGTTTTGGCCTTCGGGTGTCGCCTCTTGGGGGCGTTGTATTTGCCTGACGAGTTACTCCAACTCTCTTAGCAAACGTTGGTTGGTGAGACGAAGCACCTCCATCTTGTTGGTATTAACGTGTAGAGTTTCTAGTGTGCCTCCGGGAGGTCGACTATCTACGTTGCCTTGCTAGTCTTGCATCCTTTGGGGATTGGCGTGGCTCCTGCTTGTGTTTCGAGTTGATACCGTGATCCTTAGGGTCCCGACTTTATTTGCCAAAGGAACTACGTTCCCAGCATGTAGTATGGCTGATGATGCTTTCAGCAGAACTAGGGTGGAGCATGGTAGAGTTCTTTGAGGTACGGTCGTGACCCTTGAATGTGTCGGGCTCCTTTGCAAAACTAAGAAACAAGAAGGATTAGGCGGGGTGATGAGTGCAAAACTTCGTCTATGTTTTGAGTTCATTTCACATGTTATTTGTGCGTTTTATATCCATATTCATGTAAAACTCATAAAATTTCCTCTAAACTTGGTTTTGTAGGATTATTGATGAAAAGCAAAGTGATTTGGCAGAAAATGGCTTGATATATTTCCAAAAGAAGAGTCAGCCCAGAGTCTCACGAGCTACTGGGAAGATTAATTTTTCTGTACCATATGGAACATCAAATGGTTCAAATTCCCTCATTGCTGCATTCTACATTCAAAGATCTTTCCAACGAGTACTCACACGCCCAAATCCGAGTTAAAAGCAGAAGAAGTTATGGCCCGGAGCAAGTTAGAGAAGAAAAAGCGGGTTCTTTGTCGAGAAAATTTGTGTCGCGACGGAGAGTATGTCGCTACCGGAAGTATGTCGAGTGGCCAGATGTGACGCGAGGAGGTATGTCGTGACCGATGTCGCGGCGAGGGAAATGGTGTCGCTGACGAGAAAACGTGTCGTGACCCGAGAAATCTTGCGAGAAACTTGAAAAAGGCGAGAAAATTGATTTTTGACCCTAATTTTAAAACTTATTTTAAATCCTAGGACCATATATATACTCGTTTTTAGGTAAAGGCGGCGGGAGAGATTGGAAGCCTCTCTTGGGGTTTTCTCTCTACAGGCGCCCATTTTCAGGTTTTGCTTGTAGATTTTTATTTGTTTTTTAGATTTGAGGCTTGTTTAGACGATTTTTGTTTCTATTGAAGAGATTTGGTCTTTGTATAACAGAGATTCAGATTTGACTAAGGTTCAGACAAAGATTGAAGCTAAGAATCTGGATTTTCTATCTCTCATGGGTTTTCTCTCTCTAAACTGCCCATTTTCTTAGTTTTTGCTGCAGATTTTTATTTTTAATTGATCTTAGAGTAGTTTTAGAGCAGATTTTTATTTCCATTGAAGAGATTTCGGTGCTGTACTTAGATATTCCATTTATTTACTGTTGAGGTGAAGATTTAAGCTCAAATCTGGGTTTTTCTCTTCTTTCTCTTGATTTCTTTCTTCATTTTCTTACTTTTTGTTTGATTAGTGATGATTGAAATCCGATGTGGAACATTAAACACCCTCCCAGGGTTGGGGATTAATTGTTGAATATTCGGATTTGCGGAGTTTTAGGTTATTTTGTGGGTTTGAATGCGAATTTATATAATTGAAGATGCTTTGTTCATATAATGAATTGTTCGAATATTAGTAGCTTATACCCAAAAGAGCTGTATCTTTGCTCACGATTTCGGGGAGGCCCTCTAAGTGACACGAGATGGAGATTCTGAGAGTAAGAGCGGTAACTTAGGGGTATGTTGGTAATATCTTGGAACTAATGAACTGAAAAATTACTTTGATTGATCACTAATTTACTCATGGTGTGAGGATTAGATGATGTGTCAATTTAGTTGACGAGGAAGGTTTTCTCCTTAGTCGATGAAAAGATCTTGATCGTGTTACTTGAATCTAACGAGGAGATAGAAAATTTATTAGATTTGGGGCGAGATACGATTACATTGGAGAAGGCTTGCATTATCCTGTCTATAGACGAAATTCTTGATTTAAGAAATGGATTTGTGAAGTATTGAAAAAGAAAAACAATCAAATCTTAAAGAGTGCAAAATTTTACAAGTAGCTATTTAGACCCATTTGTCACGAAGGGATATGGTGTGTTAAGATAGTGAAATGTATGGTGTATGGAAATCCAGAACTCTACTACGTTGCTCTTGGACAAATCTGGCATTCAACTCACGAAATGTTGCACTTTCAAGGAAATGCAAAGCCCCATTTTGTAAATAATTATCCCCATCCCCTAGTGACTCTCTTCATACCTTTTAAATTAAGTAGTTGTTTATTTGGTAGATTTTTAGGATTAGTTTAAATCGATTTTTGTTTCAATTAAATTGATTTTATTCGAGCATCTACTTAATTAGCCCTAAATAATTGAATAGCCCTTGTATTGGGTGGGTCAATTCAGTGGGACCTCTGATCTCGGGTGATTTGATATCTGGGTTTCTGGGTCATTGTACCCATGTGATGCACTTGCGGAAGGGTTGAGTGTTGGTAATACTTTTTCATTCGGTTTTGAGTATACTTACTTTTGTTTCAAATCAATTTTTGAGTATTTACCACATTCACTCCCTTGGCCATATTTTCACATATACAACATCATTTGGTCTCCTTAACAAGTTTTTGGCGCCGTTGCCGGGGATTAGACAATAGTCCTTTGGTAATAGTGTCATAAATTTATAATTGTCTTTTGGTCACTCAACATGGGGATCACTCGTTGCCTCTCCGATGCCTAAGTTAGTTCCTTTCGGTGGAAAAGAAGAAGATCAAATTTGCAGGGGCGTCTGGAAGGCCGAATGCGTACCTTTCACGATGGGGGTGACCTAGCAGTATTTATAATGGATGATCATGATAACTTTCCTAGTTTGATGTGATCACGGATATTTCTCTCCCATTTGGTGAGAGATTTTCTTTCCTTATCGTTAACCTTGGAATTAATAAGGGATAATTAATGAACAATTATTAGGAAATATCACCCTTCCCTAATTGGTGGAGTTTGACTAGGGAAGTTGGGTACTTTCGCTGTCACGAGGTTCTTTGAATGTTTACGTCACACAGCTTCTCGGGGGCCCGGGGTGACCAGAGGTCCAGGCCTGGGCCTTCGTGTTTGGGCATATGTGGTGGGCCGAGCTCTTTTTTATTGGGCTGCTTCTTTATCTCTTTTTAAGCCTAACATTTGGGCTTGTGTTCTAGGCCTGCGCGTCTATTATTTTAAACCTAATCAGATATATTTCTCTATTTGAAATTCACGGCTTATTTAAGTTGGCCACTTTGAGGATTAACGAACTTTACATTACATGAATTTCAAAATATTAGTAAAAAATTATTTTACATTGTTAAAGGTGATAATTAAACCTTCAGTATTCTCATGATTAACATTCCATAAATGACATATACTCTTATATGATAATATAATTATCATACAAACATTATGTTGTGATAAATTAATAAAAATTAAAACACTCTGATTTTATTGAAAAACCATAATATTACCATAACCAATCATAAAATGGTTAAGTACGAGAGAAACTTAATGAGACTTCATAAATATGAAAATTACCAAAACTTTTTATTATAAACAAATCATGAACATGTCAAATGTTTTCCTATGATGTGAATTTGAGATTTTGAAAGAAATCTCACATAATAAGTTTGTAAGACCCGAGAAAATTCAAATTTTCTGAAAAATAGCAAAATGGTAATTTCGATCAAAATCCGAAAATTTTCTAGATCTCGGATGATGAAACAGACTTCACCGTTGGAATCGTCTTCAAATCTAGCTACCCGCATCAGACCGTCGAATTAGAAGACGGTAGAATTCCCCGCGTTTTTAAGCGCTAGGGTCTTGGGTCAAACTAAAACGGCTTGTGAGAAAGGCGTGCGATGTAATGAAAATTACTTTTACTACATGTACTCATGTGACACATGTTCGTGATTAGTGAGAGTATGAGATGAATGGCTTAAATTATTGCCAAAGTGTCAAAATCAAGACAAAAGGGACATGGATGGAATTATTGGAAATGTAAATGAGAATAAAATATCTGACCAGTTTTTCTTCTCGAAAGGAAAAGCAAAAATCGTAAGATTGGAGATCAATTTTAGAGAGAGAGAGAGTACCTTCTTTCTAGATTTCCCATAAGTTCGGGACCGTCGATTAAGCAGGGCGAAGTAAAGAAGTTGTTCTGCAGTGAGAGTGCAGCGTGGACAGATTTTATTAGATTCCGGGCAACTCCAAGAGGTAGGGATCTTTTTCTACTTGTGTTATTCTTTGGCTGAGTCATGTAAATTGTTAGGAATATTTACAGGGCTTGATTTAGCGTAATTTCGGTCTCGAAACATTTGAGCAGGAGTGGAGAAAATTCTAGCATTTGGTAGTGCACGGTGCCAACGGGTTTCATTGTTCACGTGATTTTTGGTGTGAATTTTTTGATGTTGAGTGATTCAAAATGAATTGCTTGTATTTGTTAATTAGCTCATGTGAGCTAATTTTGGTGTTATTGATGTGAATTTAATAATATGAATTGTGTGAATTAATTATGTTAATATATACACGTTTTATATATTAGCTAGTGGTTAGATTGACATGTCGTTAGTATACCTTTGGGGCACCACAGAATATTAAGTGAGTGTATGGCGTGAAAGAAAACAAAAACGAGAAATGTTTGTGAGAAATGAATTTCGACGGAAGATTTTAGGAGATTGTGTTGGAAGGCTTGTCCCGGCGATTCACGTTGGGAGACACGTGAATTGTTTCGGAAGGTTATCGAAGCGGGTTCGCCTCGGGGAGGGGTAGTCGATATATTTCTCGGAGATCTAGGTAGTAAGTTTCGAGAACAAAAAGCTTTTGTTTTGGCTTGGCTGATTTTACGCATTTGGCTTAGGCACCATGTGAGGGAGTCGGTGAGGATTTCGAGACATGGGTTTGGGCATGTAGACACATTCAAGTAGGATCATGTATTTGCTTGAGCGTGTTTGTTTTGCCATGACATGTGCACTTAGGTGGGAGTAACCCATGTAGGGAGAATTTTCAGCGCGGGCTGCTCACCTGTCGAGGGATCACTATTTCGGTACGGGAGTGTATAGGAGAGCAGACGCTCACTAGAGCCGCATTTACCCCAGAAGCGGGATTGTGGCTTTGGTATTCATTTTGTAGAATATGTATTAAAATTGTAAGAATTTTAATATATGTTTAATTAAGAGTGACTTATTAATTCTTGAAGCTATTGAGTATATAGTTGATGTATTTTGATGAGTATTGATGTTTGAGCCCCGAAGTAGCGAATTTTTACTCATTTTTAATTGCATATGGACAGGTGTGGTCTTGGCAAAATATTAGGACGAGGTTGCCATGTGATTGGGGAGCAGTTGTATCTTAGGGTAGAGCTTCAGTTACCAAGGGCTGCCCAGATTTTCACATGAGTAGTGTCGGGTTACGACATCCACGAATATTCATGAGTTGACGGGTTGTCAGTGGTACGAAATGGGGAAATCCTGAAGTTCCATTTAAATTTAAATGAATAATACCTCAAATCTCATAAGTGTCAATTCGCATCATATTGACAATGATTTTCATAATGTATAATTCATATAAATGATTATCTATTACAAGGGCTTAACAGCAAATGATATTTAATTCATGACAATTCGATCCATTCTATGACATTACATCACATTATTTATACACATTTCATTATAGGCAATCAATAATAATATTATACAATTAATACATATAAAACTTTGTTTGACCACCTTGGTGGTTAATGAACCATCAGTGAGTTTCAATTGTATAATATAAATAGTATGATATTCAAAACATTGAGAGTTTGGTTATTTACATGGCTACGAGCAAGCATAATAAAAAAATATCAAATTAAACAAAATTCTTGATGAAGGTTTTATATTGATATTGAAATATCAAAGTTTGACCACTTTCGTGACTTCTGAGCATGCATAATATAAATATCCAAATTAAATAAAATTTTAAGTCATGAACCTTCACAATATCATTACCAAGCATAAGAGATAATTGCCGAGATAACTTATAAACTTCATATCTTTATTCTTTGTTACCATAACATAGAATAAATACGTAAACTTTATGATCTCCAAGTAGTACAATTAGTAAATTCTTTTCGTAAAGGGGTGAAAATTCATTATATAAAGAAGTATAAATAATTCAATTTATTCGGTTTGTACATTAATAACAGTCAACAATTATGCAACAAATAGATGCAACTAATAATTGACACAAAATCATAATTCACGTGAAATGCATCACATCAATTTTCATTAATTATATGCATCTCATATATTATTCATAATGTCATTTCATTTATAAGCATCACATAAACATGAGTAATTAAATATATTTTAATTTGACATTCATAAACCTTTCTAATTTGACCACTTTGGTGACTAACAAATTACCCATAATACAAATATCAAATCAAAATATTATATAATAATTTTAACATTAAATTTATAATACATGCATATACAATATATAATAATTTTAACATTAAATTTATAACACATGCATATACAATCAACATTAAAATTTTGTAAAACATTATATGCATATGTGTACTACATCTTAAGCATATATTCCATTCTTTCATTGATATACATCAAACTAAAATATTAATATATAGTCACTTCCCCTTCACTTCAAAAAACATAATTGATATCATGAAATATATTACGTTTTTACAAAAGCCAATAAAATGAAATAAAATAAATTGATGGTGATTGATCTAAAATACATGTAGTGACATTAAAATGTCTGTATGCTAAACAAAGAGTCACTAAAAGTCATTCCTTTTGAAATTTAGGAACAAGCACACAAAACATCTTGGAACGTAAGAAGTTTATTCATATTCTAAAAACTATGGGTCGAGTGAAAAAACTTCCCAAAATTTATTCTTTTAAGCTTTCCAATTTCTTTCAAAATATATATCATCCATATTTTGGAATCCCAAAACAAAGGTGTCAACTTCATCCAAAATAAATATCGACTATATTTTAGGATCCCAAAACAATAAGTGTAAAAAAAAACATTCACGGTTAAATTCATCACAAATATAAACTTCTCAGTGCATGGCAAGTAGAAGTGAAAAAAATATTTTGTTCGGCCTCATCCATGATGCCAGGAATGAGAAAATGAATAGAAAAATGCGGCGAACATAAAAACATAATAATTCATTAATGGAAAATCATGAGTTCGATCAAAGCTCACGATGCCATATGTAGCTTTAGCTTTTTATTTTTCAAATGATACATAAACCATTATAGCTAAGATCTTTGAACGCATAATATGGCTCCCCCGAATCCGGGGCTTTTTTTCGTCGCGTCCCGAGTACGTCGACGGAAGTCTGTCGCGATAGAACTCCTTTGTTGTGTGCATGTCCTTGTCGTGTACGTGCCAAGTCCTTGTTGTGTTCAGCTTTGAAATGTCACCGTAGCCCGAGGGCCTTTGTCGTGTGCGCGCCTAGAGCCTTTGTCACCATCTTTGGCTTAACATTGCCATGCGCCTAGGCCTTGTTGTGCCAACTCCATCACGATCTGGTTGTACCATGTCGTGACACGACCTCCATGTCAAAACCTAAACTCAGTCGCGACCTAGAATACCAGGTCGCGACCTAGAATATCAGGTCGCGACATAGGAACCTCCTCCCATGACTAAGCTCTGTCACGACATGAAATTCCTTGTTGCGACCTAGTTTCCACAGCCTACTCATTTCTCTACATCCGCGACGAGGAAAAGTCTGTGCGGAGCATAAATTTCCTTGTTGCCTGCGTCTTCCCCATCGCGACATATTTCTTTATGTCAGACCGAAGTCCCACATCGTCTGCGCGACTACCTGCGTCGTGCATGCCCAAGACTTGTCGTGCAAGCTAGGCTTGGTATGTTACACACACCTGGCCTGATCTATTGCGAGCGCATGGCCTCCTGCGGGCGCAACCGCGACCGCAGACCACAGCGTCGCGCTACCCGACCTTTACCGCATGGGCGGCCGTGCGTGCCGACCTTTGCACACCCGACCACATTGTGTGCGACGAGCGCTCTATCGTGGCCAACTTTGTCGAGACATAAAAATCCTCTGTCGCGACATAGAGCCGCTCTGTCGACAAAACCGCATTTGACACACTATCTTAGCGACATAAAATATTTTGCCGCGACATAAGCCTCTCCACCATTCTTGGCTCTGTGACATAAAAACGATACGTCTCGGCCAGAAAACTCTTGTCACGACCCGAAACTGTTTGTCCCGCGACACAAAAACCTTACATTAAGTGACGAGAGTCTCGCTTTCGCCCAGGTCGGGTGGGTTGCGATATAAAACACTGCGAGAATGCGCGACACCCGCTCTATGAAATCACTGTCCGCATGACATAAAAAATATTTATGTCGTGACATAAGATTCCCTTGGCCTCTGACAGGCTACGTACGAGAGACCGCAGGTGCTTTTGTCGCGACCACGAGATCCACGAGTCTTGGCCACACCGCAATCGCGACACAAAATAGTAATATCGGCGACATGGAACCCACTTGTCTTAAACTAAGAATGCATCGCGACCTAAAAATATCTTTGTTTGTCGCGACAGATACCTTCGGATTGCGGCGAGAACTCTGTCGATGACATAGCGACATAAAAATACCTTATCGTGACAAGAACTACCCTTGGTCTTGACCAAACTCGATCGCGACATAAAATACTTTATGCGACATGAATTCCGCGCCCGAGGCGAGCTACACGTCGCGACACCTAACCTCTTGTCTTGGTTGTCTCAGTCGCGATAAGAAAACCTACATGCGACATCGTTATGTGAAAATTCAGAACCCATATCATAGCAAAAAAAAATCCATGTTGCGACGATTCTATTGCTTAAAATATGAGAACCATGTCGCGACATAGGAATTCCTATCGTGACACGAGAACCGACCCGAGAACTATGCGACTAAGGAATTCCTGACGACCCGAAACTAGCGGTATCAGGTTCTTAGCATTCCTGCGCTCTGTCGAGCCGGGGAATCCCTGTCCTCGAGCTTGAGCATGCCGGTAGCCTAAGTTTTGAATTTCTGTGCCTCTGACTCTCTCCCGATGCATTTAATTCAATACTATTGTCTTTATACATATTATCTGGCGATTATAAAATATGGGAAAACTTTCGACACAATATTGAACAAGTCAAAATAAGTTTTTATTACAAAACTTCTCATTTACATGTACAAAACTGGATGAACTGTCCAAATTTTTTTTACGAATTACATAGCAAAGCCAAATTTTAGCCTTCTTCCCAACTAAGACCCTAAATGTGTCCACCTCCTAGTGTACCTCCAACACCTGAAAATGTTTTCCTGTGGCAAGGGTGGCTTGTGATACTTGATAAGAGTAATTCTTACGAGTACTCCCAGCTAAATGTACATGTAATGGCAAACACACACACATTCAAGTAAAAATATGCATTCTACTCGAATGTCATGCCATGCCACATGTCTCGAGTCCTCGCCTCCCTTACACATACGACATGTATGAAAAGCATTTTCAAAACAAAGATTTTGTTTTTGAAAACTCATTGAGCGTCTCAGATATAATTTATTGGACAACCATGATATAATTTATTGGACATCCTTTTGATAGAATTGTTGGACAACCCTCAGAGTATAATTTATTGGGCATCCTCAGATAAGATTTGTTGAAACCATGTCATGCACTCACACCGTTTCACGTGGTGTCGGGTGTATATGAAATGCGGAATGTCATTTCATGACAAATCATGTTACATGCATGATGAGTCTACATGCAACATTTATAAATCATGGATAATTATATTTTCTACATATAATTCACATCCATCAATTATCTCATGTCAATACATCATATAAGCATATATTAAAATGATTTTCACACAATCAACATGTTATTCATTTTTGTAGCAATAAAACATAAAAATAGCACACCTTTGTCCAGTAACGGTGAAATTCGGTCTCGGACTGCAGAAGTCTCAAAATTCCAATGTTTAGTCGAAATTTTGGAGCGAAATGCATGTACTACGGCCCAAAGAACCTTATGCCCATTAAATGGCTCTTAGACCAAGAATAACCAAAGTAGAAGAAAAACCTCTACCTCTCGGAGTTTGGCGAAAACCCTGGATTCCTGTCCCCACGCGAAGCTCTTGTCGTGCAGATGAACTTTGCCTCTTGCTCCGACAGCCAGACGGTGATCTCAGAGTAGATCTTAGAGAGATGGAAGCTTCTCACTCCGCTTTCTTCTTATTTCATTTCTTTTCTTTCTTTTTCTTTTCCCCCTCTTTCGCCTATACATAGAATGCGATCGACTTGGTGAGAGTGGGAAGTCTCCCGCTTCCCTCCTTGCCACATGTCCGGCACCACCGATTTTCTTTGGTTATTTTTCTTTCTTTTTGGTTTTCCTTTCTCTCACCTTATCCAAAGACTTGAATTTCCTTTCTCTAGGGGTATGACACATGGCCTCCATGGGTCACCCCTTAGACTTTCTCTTTTTGTTTTGACTTTTCTCTCCACATAACACATGTCTTAATGTGAGCCATAGATCTTTTCCTTTTTACTATTCATGTGCCATGTGTCACATGGACACATGCATTAAGTGGCAATTGAAACACCACATGGCTCTCATGCCATGTGCACCCCTCCTGTTGCCATGTGGCGACTGCTTGAGCTCATCTTGTATTGGCCGCGACTCCTTTGTGTCACGACACACGATACCTCAGCATAAAAATTACGCATTGTCTCGGGGTGACCCGAGTCGACAGGTAACTAGATTTCGCGATTCCAGCGGTGGGTCCATTTCATTATCAAGATCTAGAAAAATTCCGGGTTTTCAACTTTGTACTATTCAAGCGATGCAGTTTTACCATTTTTCAGAAAAATTGAATTTTTCTCGGGTTTTACACATATTGATTTTCACAATCACATAATAAAACAAGAGTCTTTGTGTACCTTGATCCATGGCCAATCTTAGTATATTTCCACCAGCCGTCACTAAATTGTGTTTCTGTGGCCGTTTAGGTTTTGACAAGCCTTCTTTAATGAAGAGAAAAAAAATTATGTATGGTGAGAGATGACCAGAATACATTAAGTTTTGTAGACACACTCGATTTTGTCCCTCAGCACATTTATCTTATGGGTGTCACACTCGCCCATCGTTATTATATAGCACCATTATGGCCGCACCCAGGCTTAGTCGGTCCTCAGCCTCGAGGGTGGGCTTGTATGTGGTCCATTGAGTTCGTGTAGTTCACTTCAAAGTATCGTAGTATTCTTTTTTAGTTAGTGGCACCATTCCATAGGAAGCAAAAAATTAGGGCCCCCACAGGGTTTTTGTAAATTGGAGTTTATTGGAGTATGTCGAATTCGAACGCACGGGCTTGTTTCAATCATATCTTCGTCAGAACTCAAAATCATACACTTGGATTTCACTTTTGTTGGATTCCCTACTCATTGAAGAATTCTTTGAAAAAACTTGAGTATTTTTTATCAACCGGATCGACCAGTTGGGAACTAGCTAAAGCCCGGGTTTAATGGATTCGATTGAAGTTCATTATTCGACGGAGTTCAAATTCGGAGCACCCGAGCTTGTTTTGGTCATATCTCCCTCATTTAGCCTTGAAATCATGCATCATTTATTTTCTAGGATTCCTTACTCTTCAAGGAACATTCTGTAAAATTTTCAATTTTTTTCTCAATCGTCTTGACCGATTGGGAACTGGTTGACCAGGATCATTGTGCTAGCCAGTAGCAAACTGGCGATTTTGGAGCCAAAAATCCTACTTGGATTCGGGCCATAAGCTCTAGATCCAGTCCTGGAGTATGGTTTGGCTAGTTGTGGGCCATTTTTGTGGAGTTTTCTTGCGGCCACCTTGAATCCCGTTGGATTCTTGGTGGTTAAGCGAAGGGATAAATGTGGCTAGCTTTTTTGACCTCGTGAATAGAGGAGTGTTTATGGAGCTGGGAAGTCCGAGATTGATTAGGGGAGTTCTTGGGACTAAAGGTGTGCAAAATGGAGTAAGCTCGAATGTTTATGAAGAAAAAAGAGAAGCAAAAAAACGTGGAAATGAAGGGGAGAAAAGAAGGGAAGAAAAAGAAAATGGAGGAGGAGAAAAAAAGAGGAAAAAGAAAAGGATGAGTGATTCTCTAGATCTGGGTGGGAGTGCTCTCTCTCATTTTGAAGGGGAATTTCCTAATGTTTTGAGGGAGTGGATTCTAGGTTTTGGAGGCAAAAAAGAAGGAAGATAAAGGGGTAGCAGCCGTGAATCCTACAGGTATGAACGTTGTGTGCTTCTCCCGTTTCTTTTGCGCTTATCTTTGCCTTTGATGTTTGCAGCCTAGTTTTAGGGCACTAGGCATTATTTGGATCGGTTCTCAGTCATTCAGAGTCGAAATTGTACTTTGTTTGTTTTGTTGAATTCCTGACTCTATGAGGAGGATTATGAAAATTTCAAGAACTTCTCTCAACCGGCTGAATCGATTGGGAAACCGGATCAGCCGATTCATTAAGTTCTATTTTCCGGAACATCAGTTAGGGTACTAGGCATCGTTTGTATCAGTTCTCAGCCATTCGGAGTTGGAATTGTACTTTATATATTTTGTTGGATTCCTGACTCTTTGAGAAAGATTCTAAAAAATTTTGAGTACTGCTCTCAATCGGCTGAACCATTTGGGAAACCGGATAAGCCGGTTCATTAAGTTTTGTTTTTCAGAACAACAGTTAAGTCTTAGGCATTGTTGGATCAATTCAGTCATTGAGTCGGAATTGTACTTTCAGTTTCTTGGTTTCCTTACTCTGTGAAGAATGTTTTGACAAATTTTCAAGAAATTTCTCAGCTAGCTCAACCGGTTGGGGAATTGGATCAACCATTTTGTTGATTTTGGTAGGGGTAGTCTGATTTCAGTTTAATTGGAGCCCATGACCTTTATAAGTCCCGATCACCATTTCACTCCCGGATCGGTGTAGGGTTATGTTTAGGATCTGAAATGGGATTTAGTCTAGGTTAATGTGGTTCCATTTTGGATTCGTAAGAATTAGGGTCTATGTGGGTCAAAGGGTGGTTAGTTAAGTACTAGTAATCTAGTGTTTTGTCGAGCCTAATTCTTTGAGATGAATAGACGTGTTTGTATAGCTGCACAAGTGTTGTAGCATCAATGAGTGGTTGAGATGCATTGTATGGTTTCTCTTGGCTTCCTTTTCTTTTGATATTTAATTTTGAGAGATTGTTGTTTGCCTGAAATGTGCATTGACCTTTCCACTGGCAACAGCTGGGACGAAAGTATGTGCTTTAATGTTGGGTAATGAATTTTACATGGATGCTTGGTGTTTGAATGTGTGCATGCTTTATGTTTGTTGGCTAACCTTTGTTGGTTCTCACGATCAATAGGCTCTTAGGCTACATAGATGGCCCAGTGATCACGTGCTATTAGTATTTAGCTTGCATTTTTGTGATTTGTTGATGCTTGTGTGTTTCACTTGTTGGATTATAGCATGCTTTCTCATTATTGATTGGTATAGCTATGACATTTGGAATTAGGCTTAGAGGATCAGATTGTGTGTAGATTTTGTGGTAGGCTTGCTCTTTGTGCATGATTGTTTGCTGCATGACTGCTCCTTCCCTTGCATGACTGCTTGCCGCTTGTGTTTGTGGGGCATGTGTGTATCCACACTTAGAATCCACTAGTCTTGGTCGTCGTTCCTCATGGATTGCTTATGTTGGTTGAGGTCATTCCTAGCGTTGCTTCGACCAAGCTAGGGGTTTGGAATAGGGTCTGGCATAAGAGACTATATCAATGTTTAGAAACATGGAATGACGGATGTTCGAAGCCCAGTAAAGAGACCTGTATAGTTGTTTAGATTTCATGGATACCTGTGTGGCCAGTGTGTCACTTTGAGTGTTAATTGATTGTTGGTTAGGATCTTAGGTTGCGTATCCCTGTGGGTACTGTCATCTAGCCTTTTAGGACTTTCCTTTTCTCTTTGTTGGCCACGAGCCACCTTACCTGAGTATTACCAGCCGAATCTCGCTCCTACGTGGGCATGCCTCAGTTAGTTGTTGACATCACATGTTAGCTCATTCCGCAGGGGATTTCATTGTGGGATTGCATTACTGGATTGATTTCCGGTTGATAGTCCGCGAGGAATGACATGCCCCCTTTGCTTTTGTGGATTGTTGATTGAGGAAGCGACTGGGTTCTGACTTGAATCTTGATCGGAGGTAGACTTGTTAGAGATTCAGATCCACAAAGTTAGTTAGAGCAGACAATAAATCATAGAGATATGGACCCTTAGTACGCTACTGTCGACCAGTTGGTTGAGATTGCATTACCATGGCATCTCTACGGGATCTTATGTTGGAGACTAGGAGGCGAGGATTGATGGGCATCGGGCACAGTCATTCGATACGGGAAGCATAGCGTGACCTCTTGCACCTCCGCCCCACCACCACCGCGCCACCGCGCCCTGCAAATACGGACACACTATCTGATAGGATTCTCTGCGGTTCTCCTCCCCGCCACCACTTGTTTAGTCAGCCCTACGGGTTGGAGCATTTGTACTACATGGTCAAACTGAGACCATGCCACATTATGTTGTGGCCCCTGCACTGATTATTGATGACACTCAGGCCCGTATCGATAGGATTGAGCAAAGGATCAGGTCTCTGCATGTTTATGATGGAGTTATAGGTTGGGACGGATACGATGACCTTCCGGTGCGGCTTTTCAGTTGAGTTTAAGCATACGGGCATTAGGGTACGGGAATAGGGTGCTCAGAGTATTCACTAACGATTATATAAGCTATTTGTTATGTGCGAGACCTGATTGGACGAGTCACAGATGATCATGTTATTTCCCCTGTCACTGAGTGGGGCCGCCCAGCGTTGGTTTGCCTCATTGGACCCTTCGAGACGTAGGACATGGGCAGATTTGGGACAAGAGTTTATCATACAATATTCTTTTAATATTGTAGTGGACGTATCCCGGAGAGAGTTGGAGGCCCTTAGGTAGGCGAGGATAAGTCGATCCACTTCATTTATCTCCCTATGGAAGGAGA